>JBAGKO010000003.1:11607019-11625397 GCA_037177275.1 Acacia concinna | reverse complement strand
TAGTTGATGGAAATGACTTAAATACTTAGTATTTAAGCATTTATCTTCCTTTCACTAGAAAAAAAAAAAAAAGCCAATCCAAACGGGTTCTTAATTTTACTTCTCCAAAATATCAATTACAATTTTTAATCCAATTTCACAATTAATTTTATCGCGGGACGTGGTTGATATTGGGGCCCACGGTGAGCGGAAATGACGAATAAAACCTCTCTCACAGGCGATCGCTTTCCCCTACGCAAAACCTCGCGTCGGAAACACAATCTCATCTCTGCTTTGAAACCCTACTCTGGTTATAACTTAATATAATCAAATCGATTGTTCATTCCTTCTTCATCGTTTGCTCCTGAAACCCTACAGCGCAATCTGTGTTGTCACCATGACGAAGTTTTCCTTGCTTGTTTCGAATCAGATTCGGTTCCTGCTTCAGAGCTTGAACGAAGTCAACTTCGACTCTATTTTCCAGGAACTTTGTCAGGTACCCTTTTCATGTGTGAGATAGGATTGCATTTTCGCCGATTGATTTGCTTTTTTTTTTCTTGCTCTTGTTTCTTTCCATGACTTACTTGTGCTCGTTGTTATCCGACGTCGCGCTGTAATCCTGGTCTTCATTGCGTAGATGGGGGTAAATTTTCTATCTGTTGGTTGTGTGGCTTTATAAATATGGTCCTGCCACGTTGAAATGAGCATTTGATTCTTGGTGAAACAAAAGTATAGTTAGTCCTAATCTGGAAGTGTGTTTCTTTTGGTGATAGGCCAAGTGAGTGGCAACAAACTAATGTGCTAGCGAGTTGTTTGGTTTAATGTTGATCCTGCTCTGCACATCAGTAGAATTATGGTTTCTGCGGCAATTAGTTCACGTAAACAAGACAATGCTGCTTTTGTCCTAATTTCAACTTATTATAGTTAACATGAGTAACTGGTCTAGTCGAACTTCAGGAAAAAATCCTAGCATGTTTTAATATAGTTCTTTATACCTACTTTATTATGCACCATGATCTTAATATGGAAAGAAGAGGCAATCTAAAGTTTCATAAAGATCTATTTGACATCGTGGAGAAGGTTATGCTTAAATCATGAGTTGTGTTAGAGATGCGGCTATCCTTGAACTCTTAGGATTGGAGCTATTCATTCGTTATATTTGCTGTTGTGTATGGATTTTGAAAAGGGCCAATAAATCCTTGATTCGAAGGAGTTATTCACTGGATTTTAGTCCCATGTGGCTAGTGAGACCTTTTGATGAGGAAAAACCTTCAAAGTCAGTGTTGCTTGCTTATAGGGAAATGTTTAAGAACACAATAGTCTCTAGGTTTCTGTGTGACCTACTGAGTGGTTTGTCATTGGTGAGGAGTTAAATGTAGAATATCTGGAGGGTTCACTTTTCAAATTCACTGCTGCTTTACCTGAGGGCAAACTAATAAGGTTTCTACAGAATGGTATCTTTTATCATGTTCTTATTATCGTATTCATTTTAATTTATTTTGATTTTAAACATTATTAGTGCACCATGCATTTTTTTAATCTCTCGTGCTGTTCATTTAGTTTGTACATCTTTCATTTTCCCTTTGAAAATAATATCCCTGTAGGATGCGAGTAAAATTGCTTTTTCTGTTTGTATTTTGGTTGAACTATCTGACTGGGTCAGTTCAAATTGTTTCTTACATTCAGTTCACTGAACATGGGACTGGTGGAAGCATTTTACTTCTACAAACGTGCTTGGATGACCTGAATTTTGTCAGAAATGATCTTAAGGACATACCTCAGGTGCCTGTTCTTGCGGCAGTCACGAAGTACCTCCTGGGCAAACCTAACTTCAGTACAGTGTTTTCTGAGTCACTGAAGACTATAGAAATCAGTGAAAGCTTCCTAGAAAAGTTTTCTACTGGATTGCAATTGTCTTTATTGGAGAAAATAACCATTGGTCTCGCTTTATCTGATTCTGACAATGTTGACACTAGGCTTTGTGGTAAGTATAAAGTTAATTCCTATTTTGATTTTCTGTGTACTTTTTCCGCTGTGCCTAAAATGAAAGGAATCCCTTAGCTATATTGGTTTGACGGCAATTTTCTTTTTCACCATTTATTGTTGGCTTCTTGTTCTTCTTCAGGTAAGAATTTTTGTGTGGCTCAGATTGAGGAACTTTGTGCCAATCCTACCTCTTTGAGTTGTTCAGAGCAAATTCAAAATATTGTCATGTTCCTAAATCGCACTGAGGGCCTCTCCAAGCATGTGGATTCCTTTATGCAGATGTTATCATTAGTTCAGTTAAAAGAAACACCACCTTTTGTTTTGACTCCATTGCTGCCTGATGAGGTGCATGACCCCAACTTCTTAAGGTGGTGACCTATTTAGTTATCTTCTGCTGTTCAAGCTCTTGATGATGATGCTACTTAATATATATAAAATAACTACATGTATGCTTAATAGCTTCCCCTATGCTTCACAGGAATATGGAGCTGTTCCACAAGGGTGAAGAGAATGACTTCGATGCTATTTTAGCAGACATACAAAAGGAAATGAACATGGGAGATATTGTGAAGGAACTGGGATATGGGTGCAGTGTTAGTACCTCACAGTGCAGGGAAATTTTTTCACTTTTCTTACCTTTAACTGAGGATACCCTTGCCAAATTGCTTGGTTCTATTGCTTGGACTCATGCTGGGATGGAGGACAGTCAGAGTTCATTCTTAAATTTTAGCATGGCCCTTGGTTATAGCACTTTGTCTGAGTTGCCACCACTGAATTCTTGGAATATTGATGTGCTAATAGATACGATCAAGCATCTGGTGATTAAACATGGCTTATTTCGTTATCTTTTATTTCAACTATGGTGGTTTAAATTCATGAAAGTAATTGTTTTTCTTCTGTTCTTACTGTATACAGGCACCTGGAATTAATTGGACAAGAATAGTTGAGAATCTTGATCATGAAGGATTTTCTATTCCTAGTGAAGAAGCTTTTTCATTCCTCATGTCTGTATATAAGCATGCCTGCAAGGTATGTTATCAAAATGTGGCCAAATGCTTGCAAATCTACCCTTCATTGTTGTCACTTTCAGCAACAAAATCTTCTACACAGAAATCTGACTGCCTGAATCTGAGCATTGCAGGAGCCTTTTCCTCTTAATGCCATTTGTGGGTCTCTCTGGAAGAATACTGAGGGCCAGCTATCTTTTCTAAAATTTGCTGTATCAGCACCACCAGAAGTATTTACCTTTGCCCACTCTACCAGGCAATTGGTATGATACTTTGTACTTGGTTTCTGTTTCTTGTTTCTATCTCCATAGGTTTCTATGAGTAACAGATTTTTATGCAGGAGTATGTTGACACAATTCAGGGCCACAAGCTTCAATCTGGATATGCAAATCATGCATGGCTGTGTCTGGACTTGTTGGATGTATTATGCCAGCTAGCCGAAAGGGGTCATGCTAGTTCTGTTAGATCAATCCTTGATTATCCTCTCAAACACTGTCCTGAAATCTTGCTTCTTGGGTTGGCACATATTAATGTACGATTTACTGGATTGTTTTCATCTGGTTTGTACGATATTCATTTTCATACATCTATTCTTAGTGTTAAAACTATATTTCTTATTGCAGACTACGTACAACCTCATCCAACATGAAGTATCTCTGACTGTTTTCCCCATGATGTTAAAAAATGTCGTTGGCAGTGGTATGATTCTGCACCTTTGGCATGTTAATCCCAATCTAGTGTTGCGGGGTATCATAGATTCTCAAAACAATGACATAGAGAGCACTACAAGAATTGTGGACATCTGCCAAGAGCTAAAGGTAGACATAATGTCTAGTATGGACGTTACATGATGATTGTTATGATGGGTGGAATAATATATTGATTTGTGATTTATCTAGAACTTCAGTTTGATGATATCATCGAAAGCAAAATTTTCTTTCCATTGAGGAGTTGTAATTTTGATTGCTAGTTTGCAGCTTTTCTATATTTTTTGCTAATTATAATATGTTTTGTAGATTCTACAGTCAGTGTTGGAGATCATCCCTGCCTTTTCTGGTATAAGGTTGGCTGCCCTTGCCTCAAGAAAAGAATTTCTCGATCTTGAAAAGTGGTTGATTAACAACCTGACTATTTACAAAGATGTCTTTTTTGAGGTAAATTTTGCCCCCTCACACATTCGCTGTACTGCCATTCCTGTTTTATGGGGAGTAGTAGTACTATTTTCTGCTTGTGTTCACGTCTGTTATAATTTGCTAATGCGTGGAATTAATTTTGATGGAAAGGGTTCATGTTGGCTGGTTTATTTTTCAGGAGTGCCTCAAGTTCTTAAAAGATACCCATTTTGGGGGATCAGAGAACTTGTCTAGCAAGTCTTTTTGTCAGTCTACTGTTCTGAATCTGTATGCCGAGACGACACCTACTTTCTTGAAGGTTCTGCATTATTGTGCATTTTTTTCTTTGTTTCCATACCTTAATCAATTCTATCGTGCATGGAAAATGACTAAGTTCATCTTCAGGTTCTTAAAAGTCACTCTGACTTGATTTCCTCTAGCCAACTCTCTGAGGATCTGGAAAGGTTGCGGACATCTATTATGGACTCAAATCCAAGGTTGCAAAACAGTGGGACGGCTGATTCATCTTCTGATGGATATGCGGATGACGTTGAGTCAGAAGCGAACTTATACTTTCATCAGATGTTTTCTAGTCAGTTAACCGTTGATGCGATGGTTCAGATACTTGCTCGATTCAAAGAATCTTCTGTGAAGAGGTGACCCCTGTTAATGATTATGGTTGATTGGATTGCATTTATTCAACTTAACTGATTCAATATATTTAGTAAAATAATTTAACTGCTTAATTATGGAGGTATACTTTTTTTGTGAACATCAATTTTAGAATTCTGTAAGATAAAATTGTGAATTATATGTTAACTTTTTCATCAACAAGAAGTGGTATATGTTGCTTTGCCATTGTTGCGGACTCGTTAATTTACACTGAATGCTATGATTTTGAACCTTTTGTTTTGATCGGGCTTCGTTTGGAAATGCTAGTAGCCCTTCAGGGTTGTATCTTCGTGTCCCGTGGACCAGGGTGTCACCTACCATAGACTTGTACCTCTTGCATTTTTGAAAATAAAAGTCACCCCTTGCTAGTTAATTTGAAAAAAATTTAAAATATGTTCAAATGCAACTTTAGCTGATGCCATTTTTAATGATTTAAGCACGTCATGAATATTCTTAGTAAATTGAATTTTTTTGTGGAGCTACTTTCTGCAAATTAGTTTTGAGATGCCATTAGTTCAATCTTGAGATATTATCTGGTCAATGGTTAATCACTAATGGCCTGGGCACTTTTTCGTGAATTGACAGGGAGCAATCGATTCTTGAGTGCATGATAGCTAATTTGTTTGAGGAGTATAGGTTTTTCCCAAAGTATCCTGAGAGGCAACTCAAAATTGCTGCAGTTCTCTTTGGTGAGTTTTACTTTTGATCCTGCAGATGATGAAATTATCTCAAGTCTATTCATTAGTGGTTTGAGAATCATCATTATCAATGTGCTTTGTGTTAATGTGATATATGGCAACTCTAGCCTTCATTTGTGACATTTTATGGAATTGCTATTTGATAGACACTGAATTGTATTTTTGTGACAATCTGTGATGCTACTCTTGATGTCATTGTTTTGAAGTTTCTGAACCTTTCCATTCTACATTTGACCCTTGTGCAGCATCATTAAAACAAATGAACTAAGATTATCCTTTGTATCTTCTAGAAGTTAAGCATTTCCCTTTATTCATATAACCTCACTCCTGTTGTATTGTTTGCCTCTTCTCTCACAATATATATGCATAAATATGCTAGTAACAACTAACCAAGCACAATGAGAGAGCTAAGGATAAAATATAGGAAGAAAAAGAGACAATATTGCTAACTCCTGTAAATATGGAACAAAAGTGAATAACAGAAATATAAAAACCTGCCAATACTGAAGAAAGGTCTGAAAACTGACGCCCCATAGATCTCCAACAGAGTTTGGTGTTGGATTCCGTTGTTGTTTAGGCAGTTTTCAAGATGTACTGAGGTGTCCTTTTTTGCATTGTCACTTCTGAAGATCTTTATATTGGTTAGAACTGAATTTGTATCCAGGTATGCGCTTTGGTAAAATTCTGGGCAACATTCAATTATCTCTAAGAATAGCGTCCTTGATAAGCATGTCTGGTCATAAATGATGGTTACAACTCACAAACCACATCGGACCCTTGAAAATCTTTATTTTTGAGAGTCAAAATTTGTTATTATGAGTATTTGTGAATGCTTTGGTTGGAGAAAATTTGGAGAGAAATTTAGGAAGCTAATTATGAACAACATCAATAACTAATAACTCTATAAAACTTGAAAAAATCAATAGCAGAAAGTATAGGTCTCCAGAAGTTACAGTAGATTTGCGTGTGCAAAAGCTTGCATAAGGATAACTAATTTTTTTGGGAAATGTTTGTTTTAATATTTAATTTTCTTTCATTCTATTAAAAGACTTTGAACATGACCAGGTTCTTTGATCAAGCATCAGCTTGTTACTCATCTCAGTCTTGGGATTGCTCTTCGTTGTGTTCTTGATGCGTTGCGCAAACCTGCTGATTCAAAGGTTTGGATTGGGTTGATGTGTATTTTTTCTAGTTTTCATCTCATGTAAGAAATGCCAGTTTTAAGGCCAAAAAAATTGACAGCATTTATATGCAGATGTTTCTATTTGGAAGTCTGGCATTGGAGCAGTTTGTTGATCGTTTGATTGAGTGGCCGCAATACTGCAATCATATTCTTCAAATATCTCATTTGCGCAGTACACATGCAGAAATAGTAGCTTTCATTGAGCAGGCTCTCGCCAGAATTTCATCAGGTCATGCAGAAATAGATGGGATCAACCATCCTTCTGCTATTAATAATCATAACTCTATTGCAACTACCTCAGGGCACGTGGAGGTAAGCACTAAATTCCTCTCTCCTCTCTTTTATGATTTGTTGGAATCATGCATTATGAAGAATGACAGAATGAGTTATGGTATTCTAACCAGCTGGCACCTTTAATTTGAAAATTTTCAAAAGTAGTAATCATCATCTGTTTTTTGTTTTGATGACATTATTGATGATTTGAGTAAGTACTTTTGTATTTTCCCTACTTTACACCGCCATCCTCACTATGAAGAGGCTTTGAGAGGCCCATCTTTTGTTTCCCCTGCACAAACTGTTTAGATAATTTTATTAATATGTGGTCTGAGAATATGGTGGTTGTTTTCAGTGTAGCTTTTTGATCAGGAGTGTTTGGTTGTTATTTGTTACGATTAGCTTGTGTCCTTGACTCATTATCAATAGAATATTGGTTTTTTATTATTGACTGTAAATGAGTGATACTTTAGCGAATGTTTTCACTTCTCCGAAGTGTGATGAGGCTAAGCTGTTCTCACTACTTGGGTGAGTCATTTGCTTGATTGGGAGGCAGATGGATGGCCATTGTCTTAATTTTCTGCTGCCTTTATTTGTCATTTATGCCTGATAGTTTCTGCAACAGGTTTCTAAATGCTTATTTTCTTAGAAAGCCATTTAAACACTGCTAATTTTCCTTGGATCTGAATCCTCTACATTTATCAAGTAAATGCATTATGAGTATTTAGAGGTAGATAGAGAGAAAATAAGAATTGGGTAGAAAGAGAAGAGGTTCAACAGGTTCATGTCAATGTTTCTTTAAAATAAGGAAACTATTTGCTTCTCCCTTCCACCATTCTTATTTCTTTATGCAATTTCGGTTGACATTTTTCTTTACTGTGTCCTTGTAGCAGTTTAATGGGTCTAGTATAGTGCAACCTGGACAGCAACTTGCTTTACAACAGCTTCAACAAAGACGTGAGATTGCCTTGGATGATCGTCATAAAGCCTCTGCTGTTTCATCAATTGATGTTAAACCTCTATTATCCTCTGTTGGGCAATCTTCAGTAGTTACATCTAGTGATACTTCTGGAACTAACAAGGTACTGCCATTGTATCCACTGTTCATATCCTTAAACTGAGAGTGTTGTGATCTGTCTTTTGTATCTGTTTTGCTTACCTGATTTTTTTTGTTCCTATATTCGCAGATACATAGCACAGTCAGCACCCCGTCAATGCTATCATCTTCTCCTGGTTTTGTTCGCCCTTCACGAGGAGCTACATCTACTAGTATATTTCTGTTTAGAATGATGCACGCTTTTTTGTAAAAATATTATAGCCTTTTTTTATTATTAGAAGTTGTGATTTGTTTATCTGGTTTTCCTTATTTGTAGGGTTTGGTTCTGCTTTAAACATTGAAACGCTAGTTGCAGCAGCTGAGAAAAGAGAAACTCCAATTGAGGTTCTGCACTATTGCTTATCTACTATACAAAATTGTTGACAGTGGCTGTTCTTTTCGTGTTTACGTTGAGATATATCATTCACGTGGATGCCGACTCCAAGGATTGTCATATGTTTCAAGTTTTTCTTCCTGCTGTCTGCTTTAGGTATTTTAATTACTGTAGGTTTGGGTGTTATTTGTTCATTCATTGTTTCTGAATTCTTTTATCAGGCTCCAGGATCAGAGGTTCAGGACAAAATATCATTCATAATCAACAATATTTCTGCTACTAATGTTGAAGCAAAAGCAAAAGAATTTACTGAAGTTTTGAAAGAGCAGTACTATCCCTGGTTTGCGCAATATATGGTTATGAAAAGGTCAGAATACTTACGAAATCCACATTATGCAATCACTAACTCTGTTTGTGTTGATTCAATGTGCATGTATATAATAGGACTTGGTATGCTTGAGTTAATAGATAAAATGCAGTACAGCCATGGAATACAAAATGGTTTGTTGTATTAGCTGATAGTACAGCATATTTAGCGGGGTTTATTTTTAAGATGTAAGAATGAAATATCTGAAGTTGCTCTTTCTTCCTTCTTGCTGTTGTAATTCATGGAGATAACTGAATATAGAGGTAAACAGGAAGGGAGAGGGTTTTCTAAAATTCAGATGTGGTTGCTTAGTGTGAATGGTTTGTGCTGGAATATTGAGGTTTCTGTTGATTTTATGCTTGCATTGGACGCCCATTTTGGGTATTCAATTTCAGTGCACTATATAGATCCTATATTTTGCTTGGATTTGTACTTGTAATATGTTTGCTTATATGATTCTCCACTATCTTCTCGACAGAGCAAGCATTGAGCCAAATTTCCATGACTTATACCTGAAATTCTTGGACAAAATTAATTCAAAGCCTTTGATTAGAGAAATTGTCCAAGCAACTTACGAGAATTGCAAGGTTTGAGCTATTGTGTTTTTTCCTTGAAAGTGTTGACTTGAAATTGAAAATTTAAACCAATGATTGGCATTTATGTCCTCTTCAGGTTCTGTTAGGATCGGAGCTTATAAAATCAAGTTCAGAAGAACGCTCGTTGCTGAAAAATCTGGGTAGCTGGCTAGGAAAGCTAACAATTGGAAGGAATCAAGTTTTACGGGCTCGTGAAATAGACCCCAAGTCTTTGATTATAGAGGTAATATCTATATTATGTAATTAATAATTACTAATGTTTGATGGCACTCCTGTTTACCATTTGCTTTTTTCCTTTTTGGAAAGTCTCGTTGATGAAATTACCTGTGTTTTATCAATTCTTTTCCACTGATTTTGAAATTTTGTAGGCGTATGAGAAGGGACTGATGATTGCAGTTATTCCATTTACTTCGAAGGTATATTTGATAGTTGTTGATAATATGGACTTACATAATGATAGCTATATTTAATCTACTGTTATTTTATTTATTTAAAGAAATCTATTTTATGTTCAATTGGATGTTGTAGATCCTGGAGCCATGCCAAAGCAGTCTTGCCTATCAACCTCCTAATCCTTGGACCATGGGAATTCTTGGATTACTTGCTGAGATATATTCAATGCCCAACTTAAAAATGAACCTCAAGTTTGATATCGAGGTACACGTGTTCATTTTGTTGTCATAGAGTAGTGTTTATTAGCTTTAAGTTTCTGTCACTTACATTTTCAAGTTGTGTTATCCAGGTTTTATTAAAAAATCTTGGTGTAGATATGAAAGATATTACACCAACTTCACTCCTAAAGGATCGTAAAAGAGAAGTTGATGGAAATCCTGATTTCTCTAATAAAGATGTGGGGGCATCCCAAACACAAATAATGCCTGATCTAAAATCAGGCGTTGTAACCCCAGTAAATCAAGTTGAACTACCACTTGAAGTTACCAATCCATCTAATACTGGGGGACATACCCACTTGTTGTCACAGGTTTGTTCTCTTAATATTTTGTGGCGTTTTGAAGTGCTATAGTATTTTTAACATTTTTGTTATTCAATTTAATAGTATGTCGCGCCTCTTCATCTCTCTACTGTAATGGAAGAAGAGAAGGTAGCAGCTTTGGGCTTGTCTGATCAACTTCCCGTTGCTCAAGGACTTTCTTCATCCTCAATGCCTTTCTCTATGAGCCAGGTTTGGAATCCACTGAACCAGGGCCTTTTTCCTTTTTATTGGACCATGTATAACTTCGCAGTAAACTCCTTTTCATGCACGAATGGCTTGGCTGCTGTTTGTGTTTGTAGGTTCCGACAGCAATACCTAATATTGGGACTCATGTTGTTATCAATCAGAAGCTTAGTGGTTTGGGTTTGCAAATGCACTTTCAGAGGTTTGGCATTCTCACTATAGTTGTTTACTTCTCCTGTGAATCTCAAGATCTGATTTTCTGTGTGTGCCTTGTTATATGTA
Organism: Acacia concinna; assembly: GCA_037177275.1. NCBI lineage: Eukaryota > Viridiplantae > Streptophyta > Magnoliopsida > Fabales > Fabaceae > Acacia > Acacia concinna. The sequence goes on along the minus strand of JBAGKO010000003.1, from coordinate 11,614,635 downwards.
TACAACAGAGTGGTTCCAATTGCAATGGATAGGGCTATCAAAGAAATCGTATCTGGTATTGTGCAGCGTAGTGTTTCCATAGCAACACAAACAACAAAAGAACTTGTTTTAAAGGTTGGCATCTTAATGGAACTTTAATGATATTTTCTTGGTTTTAGAATTTCACGTTTTCAATTCTGGTCAAGTTAAAAAAATCCATTCTCTTGTTTGATTTAGCTAGTTATTGTGTTTCACACCTTGCAATTTTTACCCGATTCTTGTTATTTACTCCTTTCAGCTGCAAATACTTATTCTTTTATATGAAATGTGAAGTTCATATTAACAACTGTGTTTTGAAATTGGGAAGAAGTAAGATCTGTTGTATGTGTATCAACCGTTTTTGAGCAAAAAAACAGTGCTGGCATAATAAATAAGATATAATTAGTCTTATAATTGCTTGAAATACGTAATGAGATGAAAGGAAGTTAAATTAGCAATTCAAGCTTATTGAATTACATACAAGATAGAAGTCTCTTTGATTCATTAAGCACTGATTTCAGGACAACAGAATATGGAATTCTTATGTTTCCTTTACCAGCAACAAAAGCTAAGAAACCAGCAGCAATATTTTATTTTTTAATTACCAACACGTGGTGTATACAATGAGAATGGTTGATATTAGTCTATCATGTGGTCGGAAGTTCTAAAGTCTATAATCCATGCAGTATTAGTATGAGTGGTTTTTGGAACTCATAAAAATTACCTTTTTGTGCCAAAGTTGTAGACATGGTTTTTAAGTCTGGTCATAATAGCATGGGAGATGTGATAAGGTTAGAAGGGGCTTTCTTAAGAGATAAATCAAGGTTTTCCACTACTTTATATTTTCTTGCATTGTTTAAGATTGTAGCCGGTTCATGTGGTTGGCGAATGATAGATGTTATTGGAAGGAAGTAAGTATCTTATTCATGTCCTGTGCTGTAGATAGAAGAATGCCATTTTGATCTTGCTTTAAATTGGAAGCCCTTGTCAGCAAGCTTTGTTCTGACTTTTCTCTGTTTTCATTTTGTTAAATTAACTCAATCACAGGATTATGCCATGGAATCAGATGAGACACGTATATTAAATGCTGCACACCTTATGGTTGCAAGTTTGGCTGGAAGTCTGGCTCATGTCACATGCAAGGTAAAGCTTGGAAATATCACTACCTATTGTAACCTGTAGTCAAAATCAAATATAAGCAATTTCTATATGATGTCATACTTTATTATGCCATGACTTAATTACTTGTTCCATATTGCTACTCTGGTTTTTTCCAGGAACCTTTACGTGCATCAATATCAAGTCAACTGAGAACCTCACTTCAGGGTTTAAATATTGCAAATGAAATTCTTGAACAAGCAGTACAACTTGTTACCAACGATAATCTTGATCTTGGTTGTGCTGTAATTGAACAGGCTGCTACTGAAAAGGTTAGTTCTTCTGATTACGTAGCAGTAGTGGTATGACAAGATCCTGAAATATGAATCTGAATGTTTTTAGGTTTTCTAGAAGTAGGATAAAGAAGAGAGGAGGAATTAGGGATCAGAAGAGGAGAGAGACAGAGAAGAGAATAGAGGAGAGAGACTGAAAAATGCACGAATCTGTTATTGACTATTGAGTGTCCACATCTGAATTACATGAGACATTCTCTCTTATTTATAGAGGTAGCTATAAGGCGGTGTTAGTGTTAGGGATGAGAATAACAAACATAACTGACATAACAGAAATAACAAAACAGAAAGGGCGCTACAATTTAATAGCTACAGACTAATGCATTGTTTGTCTAATGCTGCTCCTAAACAGCTAATGCCACTCTAGCTAATGCCTAGCTGTGTAATTGAAATTTGTTTATGCTTGGTGTAAAAATGTACTAGATCCCCCAGAAGTTTAAGTGCATAGTGCAACATCGCTCTTTGTAGTTTGGAGTTGTCATGCTTTTCACGAGGTTGTATAATGGTCTGTGGGCTTTTGGTGGTATACACTATTTTGCAGGCATTAAGCACCATTGATGCAGAGATAGGGCAGCAGCTTTCTTTGAGAAGGAAGCATCGAGAGGGTATGGGTCCGACATTTTTTGATGCAAACTTGTATACACAAGGTTCTATGGGTGGTGTGCCTGAGCAACTTCGTCCAAAACCTGGTCAGTTGTCAATACAACAGCAACGCGTTTATGAGGTATTTAACCTGCTAACTTCTGTATTCTAAATCATTGGTAGAGTGGTTATATGTTAGGAATAGTTTACTGAATTTCTGGTTGCTTATGTTTTTTATACTAGGACTTTGTTCGGCTTCCGTGGCAAAACCAGTCTGGTCAGAGCTCTCATTCTATGCCTGGGGGTGTTGGTGTACAATCTGGCAGTGCTGGACTTACGGGAACCTTTGTTACTGGATCAGGACCGGTTAATCCAGGGTACTCAGTGGGCCCTGGAAGCACAGGATATGAAGCAGTCCCTCGACTGTCAGATGATGTAGCTGAGTCAAATTTGGCTTCACACTTTAGGTTCTTATGTTATTTATTTTGTTGATTTTATTTGCATTATTTTATTTGAAATAATTTTTATGATAATTCTGTTCATGGTTCAGTGCTTCTCCCTCAATTCACCTTAGAGCAGCTGATGGTGTTCCCCAGCATAGTGTAGAGAATGATTCTCTTGCCTCTTTTCCTTCAGCTGCATCCACCCCCGAGTTGCATGACTCTTCTGATGTTGTGAAAGTAAGAGATTTATATAAGCATCCTTGACGAATGCGCTACTGATGTATAATATTTTGGCATCTAAACATTATTTTAATCTCTTGTAAGGAATCTGGAGCATCTTCACAGCCACAAGCTTCATCAGTAGTGGAGCGCATTGGAAGTGGCGTCTCTGAGCCTTCTCTCACAACAAGGGATGCCCTTGAAAAATACCAAGTGGTTGCACAAAAGGTTTTGATTTACAGTTATTTATATTTCCTACTGCATATCTTACGTTAATTTAATCACACATTGTTCCTGAAACAGACTAACCCCTTGTTTGGATGGAGAGAAAATAAGGGATGAAAGAAAACTAGATAGGATAATGGGGAGAGAAGGGTGTTTTCCCATGTTTGGATGAAGGAAAGGAAAATTTGGGAGAAAATAGGCATGATGCCCTCATCATTATCTATCCGCATGTCTCTCCACATAAAATGGGAGCAAAACTCATTTTCCATTATTTGCTCTCACGCATAAATAAAACTCATTAATAAATGTCACTCGTATGCATTTGAGAATATGTTTTCCTTTTTCCCAACTTTGTCCCTTGTTTATTTATTAATATCTTTTTATTATATTTATATTTGGAAAATTATTATATTTAGGGTTAAGAAGTAAATCCATCTTAGAAGTATAGGTTTGTTTTGGAATTTTTTCTCGTCTCAATGTCGCCTCAAATGTCTGAAAACTTATGTTGCCCTCCTCATTAACAGTGTTAATTTTCTCTGTTAAAAAGACACATGGCACTCAAATTGCTACCTCATTACCACCTACTCCTACCCTATCCATGTCCTATACACGTCATCATCTCTTGGACCCTTCTTTGCTCCCTCCCCTTGTTCATCGGTTCATCATCAACACCTAGAAATCCGTGCCTTCATAGCCAACAGCCCCACCTCTGGCTAGCCTCTTCATCCCTATTCAGTAGGCAGATTTGCTTGCTATGAAGATTCTCTTGTAGGCCTCGACAAAGTTCCGACGAAATTGAACAGAATCTGCCTTCTTTGTATTCCGGCCCTCCCTCCTCTCTCTTCTTGCCCATTCATTGCTCTTATGTCTGTAATGAAATACAAAAATCTTGCTTTGTCTGTTACAGATCATAATGGTCCATCCTAGTTTGCTCTAGGAAGAAACACTTGTCTGATGCTGTAACACGTGTTTGATGCTTAGGCTCAGGGAGAAACACGTGTCTGATGTTGTCTTCATGTAGTTATTATAGTAGCCAAGGTATTATAAGTTATAGAAATTATGTAGCCGTCAGGATAAGGTAGTTATTGTGTAATCTTTGGCTATAAAAGCCTTGTTGTAAGTCAGTGTAAGGATCTCGATTGTTATCATGAAATGAATATGTTGTCTCCTATATCTAGAGTTTCAGATTCTAATTCTAGATAAACTCTTTTGATTATCCAAGATCTAACAACTTGGTATCAAAGCCATATCCTCTGACCTTTGGGTGAAATGGGTAGTTCGCGTAAGTAGTAGTCTAACTCTGACTCTAGCTTACTGAATCAAGATGCCGAATCATCTAAGGCCACCAATCCAGAAAACTCCACATCTGCTGAAACAATGAATAACCAATTATCATTCATTGTAGAGAGGCTGATGAGTCTGGATGCCGACATGAAAGAAATGAAGAAACAGAAACATCCTACCATCGTCATTGATCAAGTATTACAGGAAAATATGAAGAAGGATGAGTCTTCTGAAGGCAGTGAACATGATAAACCTTGGTGGAGTCAAAATCCGAGCAAGCGTTCACATACTAAGGTTGATTTTCCAAAATTCGAAGGCGAAGATCCATGAGGGTGGGTGATGAAAGCGGAAAAATATTTTCGTTACTACCAAACTTCAAAAGATCTCAAAGTGGAAGTGGCTGCCATGAATTTGGAAGAAGATGCATTAGATGTTTTTACCTGGGTCTCCTCTAGTCGAACTATTCAATATTGGGAAGATTTAATTCAAATTTTTCAAGAACATTTTGGCCCAGCCGAGTTCCAAAATCTAGACATTTACCTCTGCGAAATTAAACAAATGGGCATTGTGGAAGAACATAGAAAGGACTTTGTTAAGAGATCATCCCGTGTGGAACGTCGGCCAGAGCACTATTTGTTAGCAATTTTGATCAATGGACTGAAGGATGAATTGAAATCAGATGCCAAAATCCAAAAGCCAAGGACTGTATACAAAGCCGCAAGTCTTGCCTTAGAGTTCGAAGCAAAATTTCTCACTTGACGATCACAATCCAAATATTCGAGCAGTAAAGGATTTGAGTCTACTGGGAATTGGAAAGAAAATAAAGTGCAAATGACACATCAACCTTGGGGGACAACTTCAACATATTCAACGGTGGCAAATTATAATAAACCCACGACTTCAGTGGGTCCCACCCACAATTCCGCATCTTCACCCACTTCCTATATTTCTGACTCGGAGAAACTGTTAAGGCGTAACAAAGGCCTCTGTTTTAGATGTGGGGAGAAATTCACTCCCGGATATTGTTGTAACTCTTCAACTCTACATGCTATTCTGGGCACTCCATCAGCGACAACAATGAAAGTACATGGGGAAATAGGCACTAAATCAGTCCTGATTCTGATTTTGGATCTACTCAATTTTATCTCTAATAGAATTGTAGGAGAGTTAGGAATTCATAAACAGAGTATTCCGCCCTTCGGTGTACAAGTCAGTGACGGATCTCTTGTTGCATGTGAGGCAATCTGCAAAAATTTGGAGGTCAAGGTACAGAATTTAATTATCAAGGAAGAATTTTTTCCCTTCTCATTGGGTAGTGTCGACATGGTCCTTGGGATTAAATGGCTGGCCTCACTTAATAGTGTGGAAGCTAATTGGCAAAAGATGTTTATGGTATTTTGGGTGAATGGAACAAGATATAAATTACAAGGGGTACACCAATCTGACACTTTGGTCACTTTAAAGACTTACCAATGTGAAGCTCTCATTGCAGAATTTGATTTATTGGAAGAATTCCTGTTATCACATATTGACCTTTTTTGGGGAACCAACCACCTTACCACCTATGCAAGATAAAAATCATACCATCACTCTTTACCCAAACACAATCCCTCCAAATATTTGACCTTACTGCTATCCCCACGTCCAGAAAGATGAAATTGAGAGACAAGTAGATGACTTACTAAATAAAAAATTCATCCAACCCAGCATCAGTCCTTTTGCCAGTCTAGTCTTATTAGTGCCTAAAAAGGATTCTTATTGGCACTTTTGTGTGGATTATAGAGTTAAACTGTATTACTGTATCTGACAAATATCCCATACCCACCATTGATGAATTAATTGATGAATTACATGGAGCTTCCTACTTCTTCAAAATTGACTTGCATTCTGGGTATCATCAAATAAGGGTTGCACTAGAAGATATCCATAGCACAGCTTTTCGGACTCATTCGAGACACTATGAGTTCATAGTAATGCCCTTCGAACTCACAAATGCGCCCTCAACTTTTCAGGCAGTAATGAATGACCTATTCCAACCACATTTGAGGAAATTTATCTTAGTCTTTTTTGATGATATACTGATCTACAGTCAGTCCTTTGAAGAACACATGAATCATCTTCAAATAGTACTCCAGATACTTGAGCAGAATGAGTTCTACACTAACCCAAAGAAATGTGACTTCTTTCAAGAAGAAATATCATTTTTGGGCCACATAATTTCCAACGAAGGTGTGGCTGTTGATTATGACAATTGCAGCAATTGTAAGATGGCCGCTGCCAAAGGACATTTCAGAATTGAGAGGCTTCCTGGATTAACCGGTTACTATTGAAGGTTTGTGAGAAATTACGGACAGATTGCAAAACCATTGACTGATATGACTAAAAAGGATGGTTTCATGTGGAGTAGTCAATCATTACATGCGTTGCAAGAGCTTCAACATGCTTTTTTTTTTTTTGAATACAGAAGGCAAGCTAAGCTTGAATTAAATTACATGAACCGAGAATGGTCCTCACGAAACTGTTCATGTGGCATAAGGCCACTTTCTAATAAAACCAAAACATCACATTCAAGAGGCTGCGGCGAAACCATTGAATAATCATACTGGGAAGCTTGCGCATTTCTAGCAAAAAAATCTGCACATCTTAGGCCTTCCCTATAAGAGTGTTTAACTTTTAGGTCCCAATTGGATGAAAGGAGGACACGTAAGTTAACAATATTGTCAAACATGGGATGATCCATACTACAGTCAATCATCAGCAAGTGTAGTGCCTCTATGAAATCAGTGAAAAGCCTTATCTTTTGATAACTTAGTGGCTTGCAAAGATTTAGCCCTTCATGTATGGCTTGGATTTTTGCGGTAGTAGAGTTCCTGTCTTCTAGCTTCCGTTGAAATTCACATATCCAATTTCCCTGATCATCTCTGATTACCCCTCCACACGAAGCTAAGCCACAGATGCTGCTTGACCCATCAACATCCACACGAACAAAGCCAGGTTGAGGATTACTCCAGAATCTATCAGCTCTCTCTGGAACTTGAAGGATCTGGTGCTGAAATCTCTCATTCTGCACACCCTCCATCAAATGATGAATACACCTATGAATTAGGGTCTTTGGATGGTCATGCCTTCCCTCGAACGCTTTCTGACATCTGTTCTTCCAAATGATCCAGCATATTGAGCTGAAAACACGGTACCATGGCCATCTAGAAACTCTATCGCTTCCTGGGGATGCTCTCAAATTCCATCTAAGCCAATCCTGTAAACCATTAGCAAAGAAAATAGTATGATATAATGGGTTAGTTATAGAAAACCACACCCTTTGAGCTTGCTCACAGTCCCTCAAAGTATGTAGGATACTTTCCTCACTACCACACTCAAAGGGACATATATTTAG
>JBAGKO010000003.1:11582094-11606919 GCA_037177275.1 Acacia concinna | reverse complement strand
GCTTAAAATACCCTTTGATCAAGCTTTAGAAAAATATCTGAGATTATCACTCGAGTGTCACTCGAGTGATCTGGATACACTGATTAAAATACTTCTTGATCAAGGATGAATCTTTTCAAAATCCTTTGTTATCATCAAAACAAGGGTTCCAACAATATCCATAGACCAACTTAAATGTAAGAAAATATCTAAAAATATTATAGAATAAAATTTAATGGAAAAATATATTTGATCATCATACGTACCTCTAATAATTTGTTCTATATTTATTTACATAGTAACAATACTCCTCTAATATAAGAATTAAGAACATCACTGCTACCTGGTACAATAACTGGTAAAATAGTTTTTTCTTTAATTTATTTTTTTATATTTAGTTAATCATTAATAAAATTACAATCACAAATTTCTTAAAATTAATAAACGAATTCTTACAATAGCTCATCACTGTACCTTTGTCCTTCGCAACAAATTGGAATAAATGTTAATTAGTTCATTAGCTGCAAAATCTAGCTACCACTTTTATTTTTTAGCCTAACGTTTAAACTACTTGATAAATAATTGAACCTAAAAGGGGAAGGTGATCCCACATGATTTCATTTATTTTTGCAAGATATGCACATGACTTTCTTATTCCATCATTTACTATTAAACATTCCATTTAATAAATTTCTTATTTCTTTTTGTTTTCCCCTTGTTAGGTTAGCCCCCAAAACTCCAAACAACAACAAAAGTAATGAGCACTCTCACATGTCTTGTCCACTTCTTAATAATCTTTTTTTCCCCCATTTGTCTATAAGCTTCACGCCAAAATGGTTAAAATTCAATAAATTTATTTTTAAGTGTTCATTTTTTCCCCTTTTCCTTTCTTCTTCTTATTGTTGTTTTTCTTGCGGTTTTGGTTTTGTAACAAGAGGCGCATATCTCTTAACACATCAATGAGTTTGTAGTGTGCCAAAAACTATAAAATTGTTGAGGTTGAAATATAATTTTCAAGGGTTATACATCAAAATGTAGGAGCTTGGAGTGCCCCAAGTGTGCCTTCCAATGATGCTTCAAGACAAAGTCATTACTTTTAATAAAGTCTTCACTAAAAAAGTTCACACACAACAAATCTGTGACTAATTTTTCACAAAAAAAAAAAAAAATGATGCTTTAGGACAAGGCCATACCATACCACTCATGTTTTGGGTTTAAGTTCATTTCCCTTGCCCCATCATTTCTATCTGATTTTTTTTTAATTTCTTTTCACTTTCATATTGACAAAATACCAAAGTAAATGCAATAAACTAAATTGACGAAAAATAAGTAAATAAACTTCTTATGTAATACCAAATGTATACAATTCGGAAAAATTAAAACTAGTTGGACATGGCGATTTTATGAGTCTTATCTAAACTTGGTTGCCACATGACCAGAGTAATTGTCTTCCTCTGTCTCTTGGCTGAGATATATAATTCGTTATATTATGTTAAAAAATATTTTGTCGCAAATATTAAAATAAATGTGGCCTACAATGATGGGGTCAATAAAAGTACTCCCTCCAGCTTTAAATATAAGACCCATTTTTGTGTCACAAAAATGGGTCTTATATTTAAAACCGAAGATAGTATGAAGGAACGTAGTTTGCTTCAAGCAAAGTCCGAGACTTGAACCTTTTCAGTTTAAAAAAAATTAATATTTATTCTCAATTGAGTATGACAATATTTTGAATTTTGAATATTATGACTTAATAATTTGGATACATGACAATTATATATTTAGGTAGATGTAATATTCACATTTAAAATACGGAAAAATGCTTAAAATTATAGAAATTGAGTTGTTGTAATTCAGTAATTGATTTAATGCTTAGTCAAAACTATAAAAATTTATGAACAAAATCTAAGTGGTTTTTTATCCCTTGCAAGAACTATGTTATAACTAAGTTAAAATTTCATAATAAAAAACTGGGCCTTGTTTGTGTTTTTGTTTTATGTTTTTAGAATATTTTTATGAAACTATTTTTAAAACAAGTTTTTTTTTTAAAAATCTAATCGAATAATTTTTTAAAGAAATTCCATTCGAAAAAAAACGTAAAAGTTTGTTTGAAACATTGTTCTTAAAATCAATTTGAAGGCTTTAACTTTAGTTAGGGGTTCGATTCTTGGTCTTGGGTATGAAGCAGTGTTAAATCTCCTAGTCAGCTGTCCGTCCCATAGAGAAATCTATAATGAGTGGAGGATTAGTCCTTTACCCATCGGACTGGGGGATATCTTACGAAAGAAAAAGAAAATTAATTTGGAGGACTGAGAATGGGGTTGGAGAATAACAAGAGAGACGTCATAAACAAGAGAGTTAAGATTTTTCCTTAACAATTTTTTCTGAAATGAGAAAACAAACACGCCCATGATTTTCCCTTTAAAGTTTGAACTAATTCGCATCTTTTTTAAAAAGTAGTAACTAAACTTGAACTTTTGATATTGGGCCAAACAAAAAGTACCCTTGAAGTGGTCCAGCCCATTAAGATGCTCCTAGCTGACCTCCAGTCTTCACATCGCAAGAATTTGACCAAAAAAAAAAAAGCTTCTGAAGTCAGAACTGAATCCAGACATAGACAGTGATAAGGTAACACTCGGATTGTAATCATCAGTTGCAGTGGTGAAGAGAGGAAGCGAGATCCATCTTCTTCCACTTCGATTCCCTTCTATTCTTCACCAACCCGACCCGCAAAAATGCCTCCCAAACCCGAAACTCAGGGTCTTCATGGCCCTTCCTCCTCCACCGTCGCCGATTCGCCGTCATCCACCTCCATGGATCCCCTCTTCCACATTGTCCGGATCCTCCCCTTTAGCTTCCTCCGCCCGCCTCGCCTCCGTCTCAAGCTTCCATCTTTCACCCTCCCGTCCCCGATGACTGTCTTTTCGCTAGTCCTCCTCACCTACTTCATGGTCGTCTCCGGTGTCGTCTACGACGTCATCGTCGAGCCCCCCGGCATCGGGTCCACCCAGGATCCATACACTGGCTCCGTACGACCCGTTGTTTTCATGTCCGGACGCGTCAACGGCCAGTACATCATTGAAGGACTCTCCTCCGGCTTCATGTTCGTGCTCGGTGGGATCGGAATTGTCCTATTGGATCTTGCTTTGGATCGCAACCGTGCGAAAAGTGTCAAGGTCTCTTACGCCTCCGCTGGCGTCTTCTCCGTTTTGCTTGCTTATGTGATGAGTATGCTTTTCATTCGCATCAAGATCCCGGCTTATCTTAGATAAATTTTGTTCTATTTCGTATTGGACAACTGAGTTTGAGTAAGGCGTCGAATTGCAGACATTCTTAGGTTTAATCGTGCCAAGTGCCCATACTCCCCTTTTAATTTCTGCAGTTTGTTACGATCTTTGACTTACTTAAGTCCCTATGTTAATTCGACTTGATTTTATATCTATAGCCTAACTACCAGTGAGTTTCAATTTTCACCGTTTCTTAATGCATAATGATTATGCCTTTATGAATCAGGCGTATATGGGTAATTCAGTGATGCTATTCTGTTGACCATCTCTTATAATTCCTCCAAAGAAGGATGCATTCTAATGCTTACTTCTGTGCACTTGAGTAAGAATGGTAGAAGTAGTAACTGGTGCTCAATTTTGTGTCCTTTCATAGCCAAATGTGTATATTTTGAGGAAGAGAGATATTTTGTGGCCACTGCTTTATCAAACTACCTTTAGGGGTAACATGAGTCTGGAGGAAATTAAACTTTCAGGTAGGTTACACATTTAAAATAGTGATTAATATCTATGGGCTGTCTGATTTTGCTGATTTTCTGTTGCCTACATACTACCTCCAATCCTTAGCATACTACCTCTGATCTTGTTTGCTGTCACTTTGCACTACAAACTAGATTTTATATTAAGGACAAAAGGTAGTATGTTTCAAGCTTTGTGGGTTGTTGGACTTAGAACTGATGAATTCAGGCGTGACTCTGTGAGAGACTGAGATAAATGGTGGAAGGTTATGAATGTGCAAATTGGATTGTTAGATCAACTCATAACCTTCAAAACTCAATTTTGCTTGTATACTAATCCTCCCTTGTGCTACTGACAATTGATTGTTCTGGATAAACAGAGTAGTTGGGATAGTGAGGGATACTTTGTCTTTTTCTTCGTTTTCTGTTGTATGGTTGAACCATTACCTTTTATTGGGGAAAATGGCTCAAGTGATTCATGCAGTGCACCTATACTCTAGTATTGCTGCATGAATGGATGAACTACTCAGTATTGCTATATGATTGAAATCCTCCCTCCAGAAAGTGGGTCTTATATTAAGACCAGGTGTAGTAACTCAGAACATTCCCAGGAAATGCAAAACAGCACAGCCACACTATAGCATTGGAGAGGCTAGACTCCCAAAATTCTCTCCAAAATTCTTGTTAACATCTTCCCTCTTTGCACACAACTTATTTGCTATTCACAAAATCTTCTCTCTCTTCTAAGAAACTAACATTTCCTCATCCTATCACTAGGGTCCGGTTGACCCATTTCTTTCATCCTGCTTTTCCTTATACAAGTCTCTCGCCGTCATTGGGAGAATAATCGTTGGTTAGTCTGATGGATGAAACTAGATCTGAAAGAACAATCACTTTGCTGTGTATCATTCGATATAAATTGTCTTTTGGATGTGATCTGAGACACAAATGGCATGTTTCCTTATGGCTGTTTGGTTTTGCATAAATGAAAATATGCAAAAAATAGAGTAGCCATGGGACACAATCCCTTGCGTTCATATAAACTCACTCATCCGCATAACTTGATTGCGTGGACGTGTGTACCTGGTAATACCCTGTACCATAAATCCATAAAGGAGATGGAATATACTTCCTACGATCTTAACATAAAAGTATCAAACAAATAATAAGTGAAGTTACGCAGATTAAAGTATTGATTAAAATTATTTAAAATGAATAAATATAAAAAAGTATAATTCTTAATAATTAATATATTAAGAATGGCTAATAATTAATGGAAGTATTTGTCAAAAAAAATAAATTATTTGAATTCTTTTTGATTTCTCAGAAGGTCACCCATCTTAGTACTACTCTTGTCCAAGCACGCTTAATTGCAAAAGCGGAGTTCAAATGGGACCTAGTAATTGCAAAAGCGGAGTTCAAATGGGACCTAGTGTATTAATGTTGGTATGATTGAACCCATGAATTATTTGAATTTAGGTTAATTAACAATATCATATATCATATAATTATCAAATAAAAGGTGTGATTAACTCATAAGCTAAACTAACCCTTCAATTTAGATATGGGGAAACACCTAGGGGTGCGATTGCTTTATAAAAAAGTAACCAAGCTTACCTTTACACCCTTGGTATTAAAAGTTCATCAAAATCTAGTAAATTGAAAAGGTAAATTCTTTAAGTATGGTTGGAAGATCTGTTCTTATTCAAATCTGTCTTATCTTCCCTCCCCTTCTACCAAATGCAATCCCTTTTGATCCATAAAGGTGTCTTAAAAGAAATTGAGAAGTTGAGTAGAGACTTTTTTTGGAAACCAAGGCACTCAGGGTAACAAAATGCATCTGATTGCTTAGGACAAAGTTAAAAATGTAAGGACTATGGAGGGCTTGGTTTCAAAAATCTCTATCATCAAAATGTGGCGTTCATTATGAAACTTTGCTGGGCTTTTTTGACAAAGCACGATTCTTTTTGAGTTTAATGCATCAGAAGTAAATACAACTGTGGAAATGAAAATTTTCCTAAAATAGTCAAGAAAAGGAACCAATGAGCACTTTGGAGCTCAATAGTTACAGTATGGGATTTTTTTCATAAGGCTATTGGAAGCAAGATCAGAAATGGTCTCAATACCAATGCATGGTAGGAATTGTGGTCAAATCTTGATCAACCGTTGTTTCACTATGATGACAAAAATCACAACCTTCTAAATAATGAAGACCATGTTGCTAATTTTGTCACCAATGTTGGTTTATGGAATAGTAACAAATTAAGCTTTTTCCAACTTCCTTAGGTTGTTCATGGCATTTTGATAATGCCTCCTCCTAATACTTCTCAGCTTGACACAAAATTTTTGTTTTGGAGAGCATCCTCTGATAGTATCTTCACCATCAGGTCCGCATATAATCTATCAAATGATCAAAGAAACCAAGATCATGAACTGCCTTGGAAAGGTATCTGGCATTGGCCGATTCCAGAAATAGCGAAATACTTCATGTGACAAGTTTTCCATGAGAGCATTCCAACAAACTCCCTCATAGCAAAACGTGGATTAAGTGAGGATTATGAGTGTCCTTTTGAATGTCAGAGAGAGGAAATTATCCTTCATGCTTGGAGAGATTATGAGATTGCAAGATCTATATAACTATCTCTTGTTAACTCTATATATCATAGTACTTTTTTTAGTCGTAATTTATAAGATTGGTTACAATGGAACATCAAGCACATGGGATCAACATCCTTTGGTAGATGGCCATGGCCAAAAATCTTTGGGCTGCTATGTTGGATCATTTGGAAGAATAGATGTCGCTAGACTTTTGAAGGAAGCATCAACAACCATCTGTCATTAATATCTCATTACAAATACTTGTTAATGGAAGTAATGGAGGGCAATAAACTTCATCATAAAATTTATGGCCTCCCAAGCAGACTTCATGACAAATGGTAACTACCACCAGAAGGATACATCAGGGTTGACGTAGACGGATCTGTCAAGTCACAATGGAGAGTTGCCATAGGTGGAATATTACAAGATCACAAAGGACGATGGATGGAAGGTTTCTTACAAAAATTAGGAACATGCTCCCCATCCATAGTAGAAATTCTAGCTATTTGTATAGGACTAAAGGTTTGTAAACAAATGAGATTCTATAAGATTCGCTTGTATTCAGACTCTACTACTGCCATTCACACCCTTATGGTGGACTGTGGATTCTACCACCCCTCCAATAGGAGATTGAAGAAGTGAGATTTCTCATCTTCTTAAATTGGGATCTTTAAATTGTTCACGCCCATAAAGAGACGATGACATGTGGAAATTTTTTGGCAAATATAGATCACGATAATAACATGGAGTTCAGCATCATCCAGACTCCTCCAACTTTGTGTTCAGATCTACTATTGGCCAATCTAGGCTAAGATTGGATCTATTTTGTTACATTTTTAGACATTTCACAGCTTGAGTTCGATATGTAATTATCTAAATGTAACGCTTACCATTGGATATTAAAAAACAAACTGGCCCTTCACATCAACTTCTGACCTTTTATTAGCAGGGGAGCATTTGTACTATTGGGCCACAAGTTGATTGACTAATCATTACTCTTATTATTACGCCCTGTTTAGAAGGTTTTGATATTTCTAAGGCATCGAGAAAACCTACAAAGTACAGAGCAATTGATACAATACTTTTCAGGAAAAAAAATCCCTTTAAAAAGACAAATTAAAAAGAACATTTTATGAAAGATACTAATTTTAAAAATGGTTAGGTGTTAAAATAATTATTAACTTATATAAATAATGTACAAATAATTATAAACTCTTTTTAGATACAAACGTAGTTATAAACATTATATAAAAGAGGAAAAGTGCTCGTGGCTTGATAATCCAAAACGCATGTTACTTTGAACCTTCTTAGTGAAAATTTCAAAGTGTTAAAATAGTTATTAACTAATATTAAATATACAAAATTAACTAAAAACTCAATGCAAAAGTTGTGGAGAAATTAAAGTAGACTCCTTTATCCTCACTAATCTCATTATTAGCCACCTCTCGTGGTCACATTCTTTAGAGACCATTTAGATGAGCGGTGTAATAAGTGATTTATTTTTTGGAAGTTGCTTATCAGAAGTGACTTAAGAAAAAAAAAACTTATTTTTTTTGAATACAGAAGGCAAGCTAAGCTTGAAATAATTACATGAACCGAGAATGGTCCTCACGAAACTGTTCATGTGGCATAAGGCCACGTTCTAATAAAACTAAAACATCACATTTAAGAGGCTGCGACAAAACTATTGAATAATCATATTGGGAAACTTGCGCATTTCTAGCCAAAAAATCTGCACATCTTAGGCCTTCCCTATAAGAGTGTTTAACTTCTAGGTCCCAATTGGATGAAAAGAGGACACGTAAGTTAACAATATCGTCAAACATGGGATGATCCATACTACATTCAATCATCAGCAAGTGCAGTGCCTCTATGGAATCAGTGAAAAGCCTTATCTTTTGATAGCCTAGTTGCTTGCAAAGATTTAGCCCTTCATGTATGGCTTGGATTTATGCGGTAGTAGAGGTCCTGTCTCCTAGCTTCCGTTGAAATCCACATATCCAATTTCCTTGATCATCTCTTATTACCCCTCCACACGAAGCTAAGCCACAGATGCTGCGTGACCCATCAACATCCACACAAACAAAGCCAGGTTGAGGATTATTCCAAAATCTATCAGCTCTCTCTGGAACTTGAAGGATCTGGTGATGAAATCTCCCATTTCGCACACCCTCCATCAAATAATGAATACACCTATGATCATCTCTAAATTAGAGCTTCAACATGCTTTAACTCATGTTCCAGTGCTGCAATTACCTGATTTCTCCAAACCATTTGTGGTCAAATGTGATGCCCTCTTCATTGGGTATTGGAGCTGTTTTACAACAGGAAGGTCACCCACTTGCTTTCTTTAGTAAGGCACTATCACCCTCTAAGAAACAGAAATCTGTTTATAATAGGGAGCTGTTTGCCTTGGTCTCAGCTTCAGAAAAATGGCGCCATTATCTTCTAGGTTGCAAGTTTGAGGTACATACTGATCACATCAGTCTTTAATACCTACTCGAGCAAAGAGTGACTATATCTGAACAACAAAAGGTTACTCTTGAAACTCCTTCCATTTGATTTCCAAATAATTTACAAACCTGGAACAACCAATCAAGCTGCAGATGCCCTCTCACGGGCTCCTCATTCAAGTACTTTGTTTTCCATGGTTATCCCACATGCATCTAACTTTGATGATCTCTCTACTCAATTGCAAGAGGACTCTTTTACTGCTGGTATCATTTGAGCCTCGCTTATTGATCCATTATCTGTTCCGCACTATGCTTATAATGAAGGGAGGTTATATTACAAAGGTCGCCTGGTTATACCCGCCAATTCTCAGCTTGCTAACATTTTAATTGCTGAAGCACACTTTACTCCAGTAGGTGGCCATGGTGGTGTCCTCAAAACTTTAAAAAGAGTGCAACAATATTATCATTGGTAGGGCATGAAATCGAATGTTCAGACATATGTTCAGAATTGCATGGCTTGTCAATGTAGCAAGTATGTTCCACGTGTACCAGCTGGATTACTACAACCTATACCAATTTATGGGCACATTTGGGAGGATATTTCTTTAGATTTTATCACTGGCCTGCCAAAATCAAATGGGTTCAAAGTCATTCTAGTTGTGGTGGATCGATTTAGTAAATACACTCATTTTCTGGGAATTGCCCGTCCTTTTTTAGCCAAAATTATGGCAAACTTGTTTTGTAAAGAAATAGTTCGTTTACATGGAGTGCCTAAATCAATTATTTCTAATAGAGACCCTATTTTTCTGAGTTCCTTTTATCAAGAGATCTTCAAACTAAGTGGTACTAAGCTTCGAATGAGTACCACTTACCATCCCCAAAGTGATGGTCAAACTGAAGTAGTGAACAGATGCCTCGAGACCTATCTTCGTTGTTTTTGTCAAGACCACGACAAATATTGGCATCATTTCCTTCATTGGGCTAAACTTTCCTACAATACAGGGTTTCATTCTGCTTTGGGACTCACCCCTTTTAAAATTGTTTATGGAAAAGATCCACCTTCCATACTACCTTTTTGTGAAGGTGCAACACAATTAACTGAAGTTGAGAGCTTCTTTAAAGAATGTGATGCCCTTCTACTACATAGTAAGGATAATTTGCAAGCTGCTCAAGAAAGGATGAAATTCCAAGCAGATAGCCATAGACGTGAGGTGGAATTCAAAGTTGGGGATATGGTCTTCCTCAAGATTCAACCATATCGTCAAACCTCACTATCTAAAACCAAATTCCAGAAACTCTCATCATGTTATTATGGTCCCTATCCAATTGTGAAGAAGGTGGGAATAATAGCTTATGAATTGCAATTGCCATCAGACTCGCGAGTGCATCCGGTTTTCCATGTCTCTTTGCTTAAACAAGCCTTCGGTTGCACCCTACAAGATCCTCTACCACCATTACCTGTGAATGATGATTGGGAGCTGCAGTTGATGCCATTACGAATTCTGAACTCTCGAGTGATACAAGGTGTTGATTCCCTTGATGTGGAGCTATTGGTACAATGGAAGAGCCATCCATTAGAAGATTCAAGTTGGGAGTCCTATGATACTATTGCTACTCTGTTTCCTCTTTTTGACCTTGAGTACAAGGCCCCTTTCCTAGAGGGGAGTATTGTTACAGATCATACACAGCCTATCCTAGTTTACTCTAGGAAGAAACACTTGTCTGATGCTGTAACACGTGTCTGATGCTTAGGTTCAGGGAGAGACACGTGTCTGATGTTGTCTTCATGTAGTTATTATAGTAGCCAATGTATTATAAGTTATAGAAATATGTAACCTTAAGGATAAGGTAGTTATTGTGTAATCTTTGGCTATAAAAGCCTTGTTGTAAGTCAGTGTAAGGATCACGATTGTTATCAATGAAATGAATATGTTGTCTCTTATATCTAGAGTTCCAGATTCTGATTCTAGATAAACTCTTTTGATTACCCAAGATCTAACATTGTCCCTGTTTTTCATTGGTCTCATTACGTCTCTACGTTTGTCTCTTTTCGAGCAGTTTGAATGTGTGAAAAGTTCTTATTTAGAATTTTGTTACTGGAGCAATTGATTTTTGGTGGTGGTGTTGGTTTCTTTTGTTTTGGTTCTGAGATTTGCATTTTATATTACACCGCAAGTTCCTTAGCGCAAAAAAAAAAAAAAATCTTGGCACCATTGGTGTTGGCGGCAAGATCGAAGGTTGGAGGCGACCAGTGGCATGCAACCATCTGTGGAGGCTAGCAAGTACTGATGGTAAAGCCTTTGGTTGGGGAGTAAGTTCGGGATTTTTGGGTGGAGGTGGGGTTAGCGTTTGTCAGCATTCATGGTGAGGGTGTTGAGGGTGAGAGGGAAGGGGTGGGTGAAGGAGTTCGAAGGGAAGGTTCCATAAGAAGGCTGTGATGCCTGGATTTAATTATCTACTTATTATTTTTTTTTACCTTAAAAATTAAAACTTTTATGAAATTTATATTCCATTTTAACCCTTTCACTTTCTATTAATAATGTTAGATAATGTATAATTTATTTTTTCCCATTATTATATTGAATTTAAAAAAATTGTCCAATTTTCTTACCTTGAAAAATAGTTTTTTAAAAACTATTTGGTTTTAAAATATAATAACATGAAAATATATTTTACCTAATAATTTGGTTTTAAATTACATGATGATGCTAATATTAATGTGATGCGTTGTGATATTTAATTTGATTTTAAACATGATATATTTTTACATAAAAGGGTATTTTTGTCATTTACATGCTTATTTTCTTTCCTCTCAACTTTTCTTCCCATCCAAACAGAGCATAAAGGATCAGATTTTTTTTTATCTCATGTGGTTCTTTATTATATCCTTAGCTTACAAAGCAAGGAAATTAAATTTCACAAAGCAGGTAAATAATTATCCAGGATAGAGATAACTAATATCCTGACAACAGCAAAAAAACATTAACTGTATACTTTATCCATAATTTTTAATTCTGAAATAATATAGCACAACTAAAACCGAAGTGTCTGCATCACCTGTTTTTAATAATTTAGGGCAATTTTACTTGCTGATGATTCTTTCTTGTGCTTTGCCAAAAGACTCCATTTTTGTGCTTGGTTCATCTCTGTGAAAGAATTCATGTGCGCTTGAAATGAGTATTCAAATCGGTAAGCTTTGATCTAGTTTCTAAGCAGTTTGGTGTTAGTCCTGTATAGGCTTTTAAAATAATCCTTAATGTGACAAATGCTTGGGCAGGATATTGCATAGGTTGAAAACCAAATTATCTGAGGGAATGATGATAGTTCTATATGTAGATTTGTTCAAGTCAAACTTGCGGGAATTGTGTTGCTTTTCTTCCAACAATTATCTCTTTGTTGAGGGTGTCTCTGGAAATTGCTATCACTTAAGCTTGCGGTGCTATCCATTGTTTGTGATATGTTGAGTACTACTATCAGAAGTTGAAGTTTATTCTCAATGATTATTAACGTTCTTCATTTAATTGTTTTCAGTTGGAAGCTTTGATCTGTAATGATTCTGGAGAAGCTGAAATTCAGGTATATTTTTAAAATTTTAAATTATGCAATTTCTGTTGTCATGTCCAACATGAATTTATATATTTCCTTTGTGTATTTTTCCCACACTATTATTTTAAATTTTTTTTCCTGCATATTGTAACTTACTGTTTTTGCTTGGTTTTTGACTTTTGTTTAGGGAGTCATTTCTGAGGTTCCTGAAATTATCCTGAGATGCGTTAGTCGAGATGAGGCTGCCTTAGCTGTTGCTCAAAAGGTCTGCTTATTTTAATGGGAGTATTATTGTTCTTGAATTTTATTAATTGTTTGCTAGTTTCTTGGTAGTTTCACTGCTTTCATAGTCCTCTCATCTGCCTTAGGTATGGTATCTTTCATTAAGGAAATGACTAGTTGTTTCCAACAGGTTTTTAAAAGTTTATATGAGAACGCATCAAACAGCATTCATATGGGTGCTCATCTTGCAATTCTGACTGCAATTCGTGATGTTTGCAAACTTGTTGTGAAGGAACTTACTAGTTGGGTATGATTTCTTCCCTTTTAAATTATGAGGTTTTGGTTGTACCGAGAGGGCTCGAATTTAGGATACTATCCATACTGGTACAGAAAATCGAGAGAGAGAAAGAAAGAGAAATCGAGAAGGAAATTCTCATTCAACAACTTGGAAACAATACACATGTAAGCTTATATACTGTCTTGGTTCATATTCTGATCTAACAAACTTACCGGAATATAGTTGAATGCACATGCAACCCTTGTAAGCCTATCCACATGGCACTTATCAATACCACATAACACATATCTTCTACTCTTACCACATGAGCTAATATCTGGTGGCTGAATTTTGGATATGATGTACTGAACCTGCAATATATATTTGTTGAATTGACATTTATTCTGTTAAGCATGGTTTCCACTCTTCATTCTTACTTTTGAAGGAGAGGAAATAATGTTGACTTTAGTTAAATGAATGAAATGGTTGAAGGATTCCATATATATATATATAGATATTTGTTAGATTGACATTTATTCTATATTACTTTTGATATACTCTATCTTTCTTTTCTTGGCCATAAAGTTTGATGTCTGACTTGTATTATCCTATCATCTTTCATGCCAATGATTATTTCAGCAGCTTGTATTGTATCCTTACCATAAAATCTGTTGTTTTATTGTGTAATTTGTTGCAGGTAATTTATTCTGAAGAAGAAAGGAAATTTAATAAAGATGTTACTACTGGTCTTATTCGTAGTGAATTGCTAAACCTTGCCGAATACAACGTTCATATGGCAAAACTGATTGATGGGGGCAGAAACAGTACGTTGGCTGACTGTATCTTTTGATCATTAATGTTTAATTTAATGCAACTGATGCATTGGATGATGTACAGAGGCTGCAATGGAGTTTTCTATTTCTCTTCTTCAAACCTTGTTCGCTGAGGAACCCAAAGTTATCTCAGAATTTCACAATCTTGTTGATGTTTTGGCAAAGGTTTGTAATTGTTTTTGTGTTGGTTTCCAGATTGTTCAGTCCTGAGGCCTACTCCATTTTATATTTTGCAGCTTTCTACAAAGCCTGGATCGCCTGAACCATTACAGCAGCTGGTAGAGATGGTCAAAAGTCCTGCTGCTAATGCTGCTTCGTTATCTGCCATTGGTACTGGAAAAGAAGAGAAGAACAAACAATCGAGAGACAAAAAGGTACGCATAATTCAACAGTCACTGTCCTATTATTGGTAGGAAAATATTTTGCTTCTTACTGCCCTGAACCCTTTTTTTCCTATATTCCCTTGGGAAAAACAGAGTCCTGGTCCACTTGCTAGTAGGGAGGAATTTAACAGTGTTGAATCTGTTGAACCAGATTCTGCTGGATTACGCGAGCAGGTATGATGTCCTATTAGTTGCCAGGCTGTTTCATATTCTTTTGTTTGTCTGTCCGCCTTAGGTTATGTGCTCGTTTTATGTTATTAAAAAAAAAAATCATATATTTGCATACATAGCTTTTAGATGAGCTAAAACTAGATTCTTGAAAAGAAGCTAATTGATCTGTCACAAATTGAAACGCTGAGAAAAAGTCTCCTTTTTTTTTTTTTTTAAATTTATCTAAATTTAGCAATGGTTGACTTGATGTAAAATTATTTAAAATAGCTCTGGGATTCCTTGTTATTGCTTTTGTTGATAGCTTCTTTTATATTTTTAATTGCTTGAACTAAGTAAAGCAACCTTAAGTATGTTGTCTCTTAATTTAGCTCGGGCTCCCTGAAGTTTGACTGTCAGGAACTTGTAACTGCTATAGCTTTACCTCGTTGTATGACATTAAAGAGTAATCTTAGGTTTAGCTTTAGGGAGTAGGATAGTAAACAAGATGTTAAAAAGTGATAATGTGCCATTTTTTTGTGAAGTAGACTCCAATATGGCGTTAGTCACATTTCACTCTGGATATTTGACAGACTTTTGATTTATTGTGTAATGCAATTTTCATTTTAGAATTTTATAATTAACAGAAATATGATGAACACATCTTATTTCTTTAATTATGATGAGATATCTTTACATTGTTTCCATTCTGTGTGTAGTAGTTTTAATGGACTAATATGTATCTTAATTTTTCCTTGTGAGCGTGGTTGTTGAGAAACTTGCAGAAGTGGAGTTTTTTATTGTTATGGAGTCTTAATTATATATTAGTTAGGAAATGATATTTGAAGTAAGTATTTTTTCTATTTTTTTGTTGATGGTGAATTTTATTTCCTGTGGGCAGTACCGCATTGTGATTGAGTGGGACAAGTGATGAATACCATATTTGAGAATATTTATAGATGCTTTGACAGAATTTTCACAGTACTGATTTCTGTTAAATTCATTGCAGGCGTCCATGTTCTTTGCAGAATGGTACAGGATATGTGACCTTCCTGGTGCAAATGATGCAGCTGCTGCCCATTTCATCTTACAGTTACATCAGAATGGTCTACTCAAGGGCGATGACATAACTGATCGTTTTTTCAAGATTTTGATGGTAGCACCTCATTCTTCATTCAATCAACATCCCTCCTAAATGAGGATCATAATTATTAAAATTTTCTTTTCCCCCCCATCAGGAACTGGCTGTTGTATATTGCCTATCTTCTGAATCTCCTCAGCAAATGCACACAATGTCATTTCTTGCAGTTGATATTTTGTCTAAGCTTGTCTATACAATATTAAAGGTGAAAACTATTTCTCCTTTTCTATTCTTGTTAAAAAGGTTATAACTAACTATTGAGTAATGCGACTGTTTATGAAGCAGGGATCAGGCAAAATCTTCCTTCTACCCAAGGTCTGTAACATACAAATTTGCATCTGATCATTCTTCCTCCTAGAGAATTTATTTTTCATTGGTGGCTTATTAATGTTCCATGGTTCATTTCAGATTCTGGCAGTGACTGTCAGGTTCATTCGAAAAGATGCTGAGGAAAAGAAGGCATCTTTCAATCCTAGGCCATTTTTCAGATTGTTCATTAATTGGCTTCATGACCTGGGTTCACTTGAGCCTGTTACTGATGGTGCAAACCTTCAGGTATTTGTCATTTTTTCCCTTTTAAATTTCTCTTTTAATTTTTTCAAAATCTTTGTATAGAATAGGAACGCCATATATATGATTTATCATGTCAATCTGAACCGTTTATATTTTAGATAATTTTGTAAAAGAAGTGCGCTTGTTAATCCAAAATTTTCTGTTCACTATGCTTCTTTGTTCAAATGATTTCACAGAAGCTGTTTCAAGTGAAAATGACAAATGAAGTTTGTAAGTAAATTGTGTTCGGCCATATGTTTAAACCAAGTTCTTTAACTATAGAAAATTCTCTTATGAATTATGAAACACCTCTCTTTTTTTTGTGCTAAATATTGTGAAACAATGCCGGTAAATAGAATGATCATTAAAATTGGGATGGCTAATGGTGAGGGATGAATGCTTAAGATGAATTAGTCATCTTACTGATTAGAATCATCAAGTTTCTTTGTGTTATGTGATGTTAGCTGCATCGTCAGTTTATATGAAGCACTCAGTCTGGTATTTTTAGCTATGGATTTTATAGAAAGCTTTTCTGGGAAAATCTGTGTTGACTTTGGTGGTACCATTCTCTACTTGTTTTGATTGGTTGGGAAAATTGTCATTTTGTAGCTTTTAGCTGCTAAGCCATACTAGCATAATTTTTAAAGATAATCATGCATGTTTGACTAATGTTTTCTATACTGCAGATTTTGATTGCTTTTGCCAACGCATTTCATGCTTTGCAGCCCCTCAATGTTTCTGGATTCAGGTTTGATTAGAATATATTAATTCTCTGTTGGCTGTTGAACTTTATTGTTCTGAAAGAGTTTTAGTATTGGAATATTATTTGGTTTTGAGCATACATTTTTTTCTGCATTGTCCTTGCATGTTCGGATTTTCCCACTCAGTTGTCATTAGCAACATTTGCTATTTCTGAATTAAGTGATTAGCCAGTCAGTAATTATTTGCCTGATGGTGTTATCTATGTCAGTTCTTTCCTTGACAAAATCATGTATTTGTGCTTGTTATTGTTGAGTTCCTCATCCTTAGGGTCTGGTTATGGTTGGTGGCTCAATTTTAACCAGGAATCTGTTACTGAATATGCAAATTATGCCTTTATATCTTGTGTAGAGGGGTAGGCTCATGTTCCCTCACATGTTGTCATGTGATTTGACTGGCACCAGGGCTTGCTGGTGCATGGTGGTGGTTCTGGATCTCTGGCTTCCTGGGTTGGGCCAGAAGACGATGTATATTTGGTATGATTTGAAGCCAAATGATGCCGACTTAGGGATGGGTTAATGAGTCACAAAGTTCTAGATTTTGTACAAAACAGAGGCGATTGAAGGCCTCCAAATATGAATGAGAAACACAAGCTGGATGATGTTTCCTGTTTCTTTAATACCACGTGGAATGATCACAAAACAAAGGCTGGGAGAAACACTGTATTGAATGAAGTTCTAATTCTTTCACAAGTGAGGAGATTCCATTGGCCTATGGCTTAGGAGGATTTTCATTAGAATCCGAATATCTGACAAGACTATATAAAAAGTATCCCTAGCATTTAGCTTA
The DNA here is from genome assembly GCA_037177275.1 of Acacia concinna. NCBI lineage: Eukaryota > Viridiplantae > Streptophyta > Magnoliopsida > Fabales > Fabaceae > Acacia > Acacia concinna. Next base: position 11,589,498 of record JBAGKO010000003.1, on the reverse strand, counting down.
TAAAGAGTAGACCTACAAATGCAAAAAAAAGAAAATGCTCAGTAGTTCCTAGGAACCATAGGTACACTTAGTTCTCTGTACACATCTTGTGTTTCAGAATAGTGGATCTTTGCTTATTTTGCTAAAACTGGTACATTTATCTTTTGTTTGAAATTCGTTGAAGGTTTTTCCCCCCCGTTTTTTATGGAAGCAACAATTTATATTTTGTTCTTTATACTACTATGGGCTTCTGTCAGTATGATATTGTGATGGAATATTTTTCATCTAATGTTTTTTTAACATTTTTTACAGCTTCGCATGGCTTGAGTTGATAAGTCACAGGAGCTTCTTACCAAAGATGTTGACTGGCAACGGTCAGAAAGGTTGGCCTTACGTTCAAAGGTTGCTTGTAGATTTGTTCCAGTTCATGGAGCCTTTTTTGAGGCATGCTGAACTTGGAGTGCCGGTTTGTAACTGCATCCTTCTCTTGTTCCTTTGCTCTGTATGGTGAAAGCGTGATAACGGGTCTTATTTGTATATATTTTCTGTCTTCTCTCGTTTATCAGGTTCATTTTCTCTATAAAGGCACACTGAGGGTGCTCCTAGTGCTACTTCATGACTTCCCCGAGTTCTTGTGTGACTATCATTTTACCTTCTGTGATGTTATTCCTCCTAGCTGCATACAAATGCGAAATATTATTCTTAGTGCATTTCCTCGTAGCATGAGGCTACCAGATCCATCCACACCTAATTTGAAGGTCTTTTAAAACTCATCTTGTCTACTACTTCTTTCTTGGTCTCAGTAATGAATTTTGGCACGACATGGCTACCCTTTTTCTCTTTCTTTTGCAGATTGATTTGCTTCAAGAAATAACTTTATCCCCTCGAATCTTTTCGGAGGTTGATGCAGCACTCAAGGCTAAGCAGATGAAGGCTGATGTAGATGAATATCTGAAGGTAATATCCTGCCTTGTGATTTTTTTTTTTTTTGGGTGATGAATTGATGAAGTGGTTTGCCCCCCAGCCCCACCACACAAACACCCACCAAACAAAAAAAAGAAAGAAAGGTGCCCCTTTTAAATTTCCTATAAGAACTCCTTTCTCCAAACTGATTTATAATTAATTGATCAAATATCTGCAGACAAAGCAACAGGGTTCTCAATTTTTGTCCGAGCTAAAGCAGAAGGTGCTCCTCTCACCTAATGAAGCTGCCTCTGCTGGGACCCGTTACAATGTTCCATTGATAAACTCACTTGTGTTATTCGTTGGAATGCAGGTATGTTGTTTTTAGAATATTTCAATTTGAGGATTTTCTGTTGATTTTCAAGTGTAGAATTTTGTTAAAGCGTCTTCAACCGTTTAATTGTTTATTTATCAACTACTTAATACGTAATAGAGTTTGTGCTGTTTGAATTTTCCCTCTTGTTTGATTGGTTTTAATACGTTAGGATGCCTTTTAACTTGTACACTGCCATATACTGCATCATCCTTACCACCTAACCCAGCCGTAGGTGGCATACTCATTTGATTTATAATATGTTAATAAACTGATGCGAGTATGTATATGATGAAAAGGAAATTGATTCTTGCAACTCTATATATTTATTCACAACAGTGAGGTTGTGACCTTTTTTTATTAGCTAGTGACGGAAAGGATTGGATGTTTAAAGTTCATACAACAGGGTGGACCTAGTTTAGAAATTTACCCTTAAAAATATTTAGAAACTTTTAATAGGTTTAAAAATTGAGATATTTTGGTTTTCTAATGTAAATTAGTTGTGGCTTTGAGGAAGCGGTTTGTTTCAAGCTCTGGGGATCTTGTGATTCTGAATTCCTGTTTAGCTATCTCACGACTTGAGTAAATTCTTATTTCTTTGTTTCTGTTTGGGCTATTATCTTGCAGGCCATCCAGCAATTGCAGGGACGAACTCCCCCCCATGCACAATCAGCTGCAGGGGCATTTCCTTTGTCTGTATTTTCTGTCGGTGCTGCATTGGATATTTTCAAGACGCTAATTGTGGACTTGGACACCGAGGGGCGCTACCTTTTCCTGAATGCTATTGCGAATCAACTACGTTACCCAAATACTCACACGCACTACTTTTCATTCATCCTTCTGTACTTGTTTGCTGAATCAAACCAGGTGAACATTTATTTCTGACTCCTTTTTAATGTTAAACTTTGTCAGATTACAATACCTCGCGGAATCATATGCCCTGCTTGTTTGCTAGTGATTCTGATGGTTGTGGAATGACAATCTCTTGGGACTTTTTCTCTTGAAAAAAATAAAAAAGTACCCTTGTTCGCTACACTTTTGCCCGCTTGATTTTAAAATCACCCCCATTCATGTTGCTGGAGCCATTCCCATGTGTGTCATGCGAAAATTTCTGGAGTTTTGAAATTATTCTAATTATTGTTCTCTTTACGCATGCAAAGGCAGCATCTCAACAGAAGAGTTCAGTCAACTTGCTTGTGAAATGTTAAGATATCTTATGCTTACGAATTTTCTCGTTCAACTGTTGGTTCGCCCTTTTTACTATTTGCCTTTGAGAAGCTGTGTTGTATATTAGCTAGTAATGTTTGTGAAATATGAACATATGGGAAATGATCAGACTTAAAATCCTTGTGAAATTAGGGAGCAATGCTTGTTTTAGTTGACTGAAGATTTCATGTTTTGACATGGCAGGAAATTATTCAAGAACAAATTACTAGAGTCTTGTTGGAACGCCTTATTGTTAATCGACCACATCCATGGGGCTTGCTCATCACCTTCATTGAGCTGATCAAGGTATTCTTTACTTCTCTGTTATGTGTGTGTGTGTGTTGCAAGCTAATTCCATTTTTTTGGCTTCAAAATTTTAATTTGCACTGTGTGTCATTTCCAGAACCCTAGATATAACTTCTGGAATAGGTCGTTCATAAGATGTGCCCCAGAAATTGAAAAGCTTTTCGAATCGGTTTCGAGGTCTTGTGGTGGTCCGAAACCAGTAGATGATGGTATCGTCTCAGGATGGGTCTCTGACAGTTCACACTGAGTTTTTCATTCTTGCGGGTTTTTTTGTATAGGTTATGTAAATTTTCATCTCGTAGGCTTCTTGCTATTTGATACCCTAATTTATCCTCATGGGTCCTTTTGCACCCTTGCAAATGTAAACAATGCTCTCTCTAGTATTCTTGTAAATGAAAATGAGGACCTGAATTTTGAAGCTATACTATTTCCGTCTCTACTTGCCTTCGTATCATGAAAACAAATACTCCTGTATCAAAAAAAAAAAAAAAAACTCCAAGACCCAACAAAAAAAAAAGGTATAATGGAAGATTTTTTTTTTTTTTTTTTTTAAATTTTGTCCACCGCTTAATGTCAGTAATTTAAATCTGAAGTACATCACTGGATGAGAAGGATTGAACAATTTGTTATTAACATGTGACCATTCGAGTCAACCTTGATTTGATTCTAGAGTGCAACGTGTGATAATACTAGGGGTATAAAATACAACTATACAGTTGATTTTTTTACCTAAATAACCACTACTAATTTATGTTTTGTAATTCTTAAAACAAATAATACGTGTTTAATACTACATTTAGTTCTTAATATTTTACAGTGAAAATTATATAAGCGAGATTTTATGTTATGGAGAAGAGGGAATAGTAAACATATATACACGTGGATTTGTATAAACATGCTTTGGACTCCTCTTGGTATGAGTAGACCAATGAATTTTGTGTTTTAATTGAAACGTTGAAGATTGAATTTAGTTTTTTTTTTTTTAAAATCAAATTAATCTCTCTAGCAAAATAAAATAGTTATAGAGTAGGTCTCTTAATTGATAAAAAGCAAGTGTAGACTAAATGGGATATTGTGTTCGGGCTGTTCATACTTTTTAAATTCAATAATAGTATATTAAATAAATATAATATGAAAATAATGTTACATAAAAAGTAAGAGAAAATTGTTAAACACAATATTAAAGATAAGGGTATAAGAGTATTTGACTTAAATAAGTGATTTTAAATTATAACAATAATTAAAAAAAACATAAAAAATGGGTTAAACGGGTCAGCCCGCCGTCTCAACTCGCGGGCTAGCCCGTTTCTTGTCAGCCCAAACCCATCTATTTTGGCGGGTCTAACCTGTTTTACCGGCTTTAGTTATAGAGTAGGTTTCTTAATTTGATAAAAAGCAAGCGTAGACTGTAGATTCTCATTCTTTGACTTGTATTTTTTTTATTTAAAAAAAAAGGTTGTAAATGTGGTATAAATATTGTTGTGCATGTAAGAAGGATCTTGTAAATGGATTTGTTCAATTTAGTGAATTCAAGTAATTTTTATACAAACGAGTGATTGCGAATTTAATATAAGAGAGTTACATTTCTAATAAGGTAGCTATGCGTTTGTTGTAGTTTCGATGAACAGAAGTTTGTGAGTTGAGTCTTAGAGATTTATCAGCGTATTTTTAGACTTAAAAAGCATATTTACAGAGGTGCTTATACAGCTGAGTTTGTTATAGATGTGATTTTTAATATATTTATAAATTATAAAACTAAAATCTTGCTCTATATATGTCTTGAACTGTTAGTTAGCGTATTGATTGTAATAGTTTTTAACAAATAACAAGTTATGCAAATTTTATTTTAAATTTCAATTTCATTAAGGTTCCTTTGGACTTAAATAAATAGAAGGGAAATTTTTACGAGAGGACCAAAAACTAAAATAAAAACTATTTTTTAAGGTAAAAAGACCATAATGCCCTTTACTTTACTTTAGTTTAAAAAAAGTCAATGAACAAGTTTGTGATTCTTCATAAATAAATGGAACTTTTCCATGATCAACACATTAATTTTTAGTAGTTAGAGTTCTGACCGACACCGAAACTTCAATGGCTAGTCGGTGGTGGCTACTCTAACCACTAAAAATTAATGTGTAGTTTATAGGAGGATTGCATTTGTTCATAAAGAGCTCTGACAACAGCCAAACCCTTTTTTTTTTTTTAAAAAAAAAAAGATAATGGGAGTTATGGTCTTTTTATGTACAAAACTTATTTTCATTTTAATCCTTAGTTCTACAGTGAAATCTCATAATGTTTGGTCATTAATTAAAATTAATTTGATATTGTGGCCCTTTATTGAAATTTTTTTGGGAAAAAGACAAATAAATACCCCACAAATACAAAAAACCTTGAAAAATGACTCAAATTTGGTAAATGACAAATGAAGGACTGAAAATTGGTCAGTTTTAGTCATTATTTATTGAGTTTTAATAATTTTCTGTTGAGTTTTAGTCATTATCGGTTCAGTTTTAGTCATTCTCTATTAAGTTTTGGTTAGAACTCCTCATTTGTTATTTACCAAATTTGAGTAATTTTTCAGGATTTTTAATGTTTAGAGTGTATTTATTTATCTTTTTTCCAATTTTTTTCATAATAAAAAGTTACCCAATTTAACGGACTACATGAAATAAAAGCCATGATAAAGGATATAGTGTCATTCTCATTATTATAAAATAATATTAATATAAGTTATAAAAGATATAAGAAAACATATTTTTCAAAAATTATGAATAATATCACTCTTATTATTATTATTATTATTATTATTATTATTATTATTATTATTATTATTATTCAATAATTAATTAATTAAAACCAAGCACGCCGAACAAAAAAAAAACAAAGCGTTTATCAACTCTATTATTATTATTTTTTATGGTTTGAAATGACAAATAAGTAACTGGAAATGGAAGTTAAAATGACCAACTTTAGGTAAAGCATATACGTTCTTAATTAACATCAATGTGATCAAATTATGGAGTACTTCTTCTACCTGCCTTTTTTGTCTAATTCTTCATAACTTGCTATGGCTACTTCCTTACTTTGGATTTTCAATTAGGGTGTATATTCACTATAAGCAGTATTTACACGCAATAAATTTCCTTTTTCTCAAGCGTAATTTTCAGTGTCTTCTTAAAGTGACTGAACTTTATTGTATAAGATAAGTGTGGTTAAACATTGGGAAGGTTCCTCTATAGAAAGTGGCGTTACAATTATTTAACTTTGTCCAACATTTTTATATTTCGTGTTTGTTTGGAATAATTTATTTGAAGGTAATAAGATTTTATTTGCGGAGTACGAAGTAAGTATATGAGAGGGGTTTTTTTTCGTACTTTGTGCATAAGATCTTATTTAATCAAAATAAGTCAAAACAAACATGCCCTTCATAAAGGGCAGTCTGAATTGCAATTTCAAAAAAGCTGTTGTCATTTTTATAAGTGTAGTAGTTATGGATCTTCATGTTATCTGCTTCCCAATAATTCTCTAACAGAAGACGACGACAATTTTAGGAAGGGATTTGTTTTTAAAAAAATATATAAGAGAATATTGTCATTTGACAAATTTACTTAATTTCCAAACAAGTTTCTAGTGACTACAGTGAAAATATAAGACATTTCAAGGTATTAATCTGAGATACTCCCTCCGTTCCTAAATATAAGATCTCGTTCTATGTCTATAATGATGTCTTATATTTAGGACCGGAAGGAGTACATATCTTAGTGGTATTTCGCTATTTTCTGTCATTCTCCATTTAATGAATTTCAAAATAAATTATTTGTTTAAACGCCTTTTTTAATTATATTATAAATATTTCTGCTGTATATTCTTAAAATCAAGACAATTTGCTTTTTAAAAAAAAATTGTTGACATTACGTAGACATGCGTTAATTTTTTTTTTTTAAAATATGCTAGATCAAGAACTATCATTATTGCAATAGCTTTATCATCCCAAGATATTTTTGAAGCTTCAACATATATATCATTATTCCCAAGTTTTCAGCATAGAGACCAACTCAACTCTAATGGAGTTTATACACTCAAGTCTAGTTACAACATCATTCAAAATAATGTTGTAGCATCTAGGCACAATGAATCATTTTAGGTGAGCAAAACTTTGGGGGGAAATATGTTCATCCATGAATTAAAATACATTTGAGCCCAAATGCATGTTCTGACCCTATCCTCATATCAAGTGATATTAGAGGGACATGGGGTGTTGCAGCTGCCTCTCTAATTTAGAGCAGCTCCTAAATACTTTTTTGCATACATGTTTTCAATTTTTTTATGATTTTATAAAGATTTACATGTCAAAAAATATAGGATTATTTTTTAATTTAGAATTTTAAAAGTCTTAAATCTTTGAAAAATCATAAAAAAATTGAAAACAGATCCGTTTTTTGCCCATAATATATCAAAATGTCACTCATTTTATGTAAAATCTAATCATAAAAAGAACCACAAAAAAATATTTAGGAGTATCCCCAAATTGGAGGGGCAGCAGAGGGGGCAACTATAAAGGCGCAGCTGCCACCCCATATCCATATCAGAGTCATGTATAGTAGATTTCAAGCTATATCCTTTTGTGTTTTTGTTTA
>JBAGKO010000003.1:11553466-11581994 GCA_037177275.1 Acacia concinna | reverse complement strand
AGTCACTTATTTTTCTGAAGCTACTTATCATAAGCCCATCAAAAAAATAAGTCACTTATCATAAGCCGCATCCAAACAGGCCCTAAGTCATCAGCAAAAAGTAGGTAGGAGAGCTTAGGACCATCTTTGCCCCTATGGATGGTTTCCCAATTGCCATCTTCAACCATTGCTTAAAAGGCTTGGGAGAGGTTTTCCATCCAAATCACAAATATATAAGGAGAAATAGGATCTCCTTACCTGAGTCCCCTTAATGGATGAAAGGATTCCGATGGAGCATTGTTCCATATAACTTACATGGTTGGCGTAGTGATGCAATGTATTATAAGGCAAATAAAGTGGCTTGGGAAGTTGGCATCTCTCAAGGTATCTTCAATAAATGTACACATTAGCCTATCAAAAGTTTTTTCCAAGTCTACTTTGATCGTCATCTATCCTTTCTTGCCAGTTTTTCTTCTCATAAAGCGGACAAATTTCTAAGAAATAATAATATTTTTGATGATATTTCTTCTACGTATGAAGCTTGATTGGTAAGGAAGAATTAGCTTAGGCATTAACGTCTTCATATGATTTGCAAGGATTTTTGTGACAACCTTGTAAGCCACCAAACAAAGGCTGATTGATCTGTACTCCTTTAAAGATTGGGGGTGGTCTATCGTAGGAATAATGTGATTAAGGTCTAATTGTGGGAATGATGAAGGGGCTCCTTAGCAAAGAACCATTTGACAATGGTACACAGTGAAGGGCCTACCACTTCCTATTGGTTTTGGTAGAAGAACACATGAAGACCTTCCAGACCTAAGGCTTTAAGGGGTTTCATGTCAAAGAAGCCTTGTTTAACTTCCTCATATGTGATTTTTGAGGTCAAAGGATCCCATACATCAGCCTAAAAGATAGGTAATATGTTCTCAATCCATAAGGCCTTCCACCGATGTCCTCTTCAGTGTAGAGGGAATTAAGGAATTGTTTAGCCATCTGCCATAAGATGTCCTTATTGGAGATCCAAGACCCATCATTATCTTTAATAGAAGCAATTATGCTAGTCTTCTTATGGGTTCTTGCTTTGATTTAGTAATATGAAGTATTGTGATCCCCTAGGAAAATCCAATCACTGTGAAACTTTTAGATCCAAAGGAGTTCTTCATTAAGACATGTATCCTCATTTATATCAAAGTGTGTTTTCTAGTTGCTGAAGGAGATATAAGAATGGTCTCTCTTCTAATACATGCTGCACTCCAAGAATACAGGCCTTCAGGCGTGATTTGTTTTTCCCGATGGAACCAAATGTGTCTTGATTCCATATTGTTGCCTTTTCAATAAATTTGGATGTATTCTCCTCAGGAGTGAGGTTAGAGTTCCATTTATCTTTAACAAGCTATGAGAATGAAAGGTGAGTGGTCTAGGCAACAAGAAAATGAAAGTGTTGAGTTATATTACCTGAACATGGGAGGTGACTGAGATCTAAGAATAAGGGTCGGTGATATGTTCCAATTTGAGGGAGCTGGTGGACTTGGTAGTTTGGAAAAAATTGGGCTTATTGGTTAATTGAGAGGAAATGATCCAACCTAGCTAGTACTAGTTTGCAACTCTTAGTGTATCTTGGCCCTGAGAAACCTAGGTCCATAAGAGAGTTGGTGTGGTAGAATGAATGAAATTGATGGCAAGTTTTCCTACGATGTGGTGATCTACCTTTGTGTTCTTCCAAAAGTGATCTCAAGTTAAAATCACTGCTTATGAATAGAGGTATTCGATTACCTTGTATGAGAGAGGAGAGGTCACTCTAAAAAGAAGCCCGTAGTTTTGGATTTGGGCTTGCATAAGTTGCTGAGAAAATAAAGCTCTAATTGGATTTTTGGAGATTGATTTTAGAGTGGATGAATTGGCGATGATGAGAGAGAATGTCCACAGAGATGTCATCTGACTAAAGTAACCATGTCACTCTAAATAACCCATAAGCTTCTATCCTGTGGGATATAGTTAGTCCAATTTTAGCTATGACCACAAAGATTATAGATTCAAGGAGAACTAGTACTTGCAGCTTTCATTCCTAGATAAAGGATTTAAGCACCACTAAGAACTTGGTGGTAGTTACTCATTGACAATTTCAAACCATAATTGACATAAATAAATGGGGAAGGATGGGTGGAGAATTAGCAATCCATGTGAGACTACGCCTCATCATTAGCATCAGTGAGCATCTCAATCAAGTTGTCCTCTTAAGCTGACTTAGGGCCTTTGAGGGATTTGACAATGGCCTCAAGGCTTCTTTTGTGAGAGTGGGAATAAGGTCTTTCACTTTCGATTTAGGGTTACGTAGTGGAATACCAGCTTGGGCCTTGGGGTAGTGTGGAGGTTTGGGTTGTATGTTTTCTTTCCTTGTTCCTAGAGTCTTATGGGTTTCATTTGTTTGGGTTGGGTCTAGAGCGAGTTGGAGGGATTTTTTGTGGGTAGTGAGGTTTAGGTTAGGGAGGGTGACCAAGCTATGCATTGCGAGGTCCAGTAGCAGGGTAAAGTTTTGACTAAAGGCATCTCTAGTGAAGAGAGAGTCAAGGTTTGGTTTGGTGGGGGCTGAGGTGGGCTGTTTGTCAATCTAGAGGGCAAATCTATTATTGGGAGGTAGAGTTTTCACCGTTTTAGCATTCATATCAAGGGCTTTTGATTTTACAGTGGATATAGGCACGTTGACATTCCTATTGTGAGTAAGGCTCACAAATGTGACATTCTTTAAGGATGTCTTGTCAGTGGTCAAAAGGTTGAATTCGTTTCCTCAAATGATGTCTCTTGGTTGGTAGGATGTAACCCTCTTGGGTTCCATGTTTGGGCCTCATCATCCTCTAGTAGGGGCTTGCATCCACACATTGTAGGCTCTCGATGGCAGGGTGGAAACACATGTTATTAAAGGTGGAGGTATTCCTAGAACTTCCAATCTACCAGTAGCTACTGTTGTCATTTGCCTCTTCAAATAGACGTTATCAAGGTGACCATAACAACCATAGTTGTATAAGATGGTCAGTAAGCCCTCATACTCCACTAAAAGTATTTAGTGATCAACTTCAATTTTTTATATTAAAAGTTTGAAGAGATCTAAGATCACCGCCATGCAGGCTACCTTACCTCTTTCTTTAAAGGCTTTCTTATAATCAATCTTTAGCATCTAACCCATGACTTCTCCAATGGCTCTAATTACACTCTTCTTGTGGTACTTAGCTAGGACTCTTAGAATTCTAACCCACACTATTACCTGGGAAGCAGTATTGGTGATAGGTGAGAAGTTTGGAGTCCATGGCTACATAGTGAGATAATGCCCAAAGAGGACACATGGCCATCCAACCAATAATTTATAGCAGTCCCTTTTATTGTTAAGCTTTGCAATGAAATGGCTTTCTTCTAGATTAGAAAGGAGAACTTTATCAGTAAGCTTCCAGAGGCTAACAACTTTGTCTCTTAGGACCCTATAGCTAATGTTTTGACTGAGCATCTTAACCATGAATGCATACTTCATGCTCTCGTTTAGTTAATGCTGGATCCTTTTTGAGAAACTGATGGTGAGAATTGGGCCCTACGTGTTAACTTATACGTCATCGTCTAGGAGTATTAGGTTGTCCTCACTGTCCCTCTTATACGACTTGTTATTGAGGAGCTATCCTTGAAGGAGGGAGTGTCCTATACTAAGGAGTCTTAGATGGGTTGTGCACTGGGATCTTGCTATGGTCTTGTTGTGACCTCCACTGCAGTAGCTATGTCCTCCTCAGAATTTGAGAAAAAGTAATAAGACTGCATATCTGTGTCATCTTGGTTAATATTGTCTATCATTTTCAGTTTCTTTTTGGACTAGCTATCATCGAGGTGTGGGGTGTGTCCTCTTTTACCTACAGTTGGGTTTAGATAAAGACTAGGTCCTCTTTGTTACCGACCATGATCAAGTCTGAGTTAGGTTCGGCTTCACTCCTTTTGAGTTCCTTTGCGACTAGCAACATGTCCCTTTCTCATGGTACCTCACGTTTGCTCATCATGAGAAGCTTTACTGTATGTCACTGTGGGCTCTCTTGGACGGCATTGCCATTGTAGGGGGCAATGGTCTATGTGTGCAAGAGTACCAAGAGAGAGTGTTTCTCTCTAGTTTCTCTCTCTTATTCCTTGCCTCTCCCGTGAGCACTTTGATTGCAAAAAACAATCATCCACATTTTATCCCTTGACAATTGAGCAGTTTGTGATTAATTAATTAGTGAAGCAGAAAAAACAAAGTGTTAAAATTAAATTTAAACTATATAACTTATTTGGACAAAGAATAAAAAATAAATTAATTAAACCACAATAACAAGGCCTAGCATACAAACATTAATATATCTAATATAGGAAAGAAGGGCATAAAAAAAAAAGAATATATCCCATATCCCACTAAATAATTGTCACAAATATCTTTCTATGCAATGTATATGGGATATATTCTTTTGTTTTTCTTTATAAAAAGACAAAATGATATTACCTAAAAAAGGAAAAGCTTACAAAGTACCAAAACAAATACAACAAACAAATTGGCGAAAATAACTAAAATAAATTGATTGTGGAATATCATGAATAGGTTGCATATAAAAAAAATTTACGAGAGCCAATATTTTTTCATGCCATGTGATGCTATTTGTCAAAGATGGGTCAAGAAAAAAATATGGGACATATTCCTAGTTCTAAAAGAAACCAAAGTGAGAATGATATTTGTGTGTAATTGATGAGGCAATATATATATATATATATATATACTCCCTCCTGTCCACAACATAAATAACTTTTTAACTAATTTATATGAAATAAGAAATGGTAGTTAACTTATTAAATATGTCCTAAACCGAAATTGTTTTTCCACTTCTACCCCTATTAAAAAATGTGTTTAAAAATTTAATGAATGGCCAAATTGGAAATGAACATTAATTATAATGACAAAATTAAAAATATTAGCATTAATTATCTTATAAGTAACTTATATAGTGGACCAAGTTATTCTTCTAGAAACACCCTACATTGTGGATTGAAGGGAGTATATGCACATGCATATCGATTGCTAAATAATATGTTAGGAGTTAGTTTATTAATGGAGCACAATAATACCATATAATCTATATAGCTAACATCATTTAGGGCTATTTGGTATGAGAAGAGGGAAAGGGAGGAAAAATAAAAGTTGATTTGAATTTGAAGAAATGTGGTTATAAATTTTTAATAAAGAGAAAATGTAACATAGCAAGTATGAAAAATAATTAAAAACTTTTAAATCTCTTGTACCAAACAAGCCACTTATGTGATAAGCATACTTCCAATAATTGTTATTCATCATTTTCTTTATATTTTAATGTAATTTATTCATAAATTAATGAATAATATAATTAATACAAATTTGTTTCATGTTTTTAAGACGAAAAAATTATCAAGGTTCAATAAAATAAACAAATTATTTAAATTTAAAACATAATACCCATTTTAAAGACGCACTTCAAGGCTTTAATCATATGATGTTAATTAGGGTTAACAATGTATGGTACTCCATCTAATCCTAAATTTAAGAGCTAGTAAGTGATCTTTTTATCCTAAATATAATATCTTAATCTATTTTTTCCTCAAATTTAAGTTCTTTTTCCAAATTATCCTAGCTTAATGATTTTTTTATACAACATAAAAAATTCACTTACAAAGAAATTAACAAGTAACAAGACTAGACCCTAAAAAATCTCACAAAGAGCCTATCGGCTTAAATGCACAAGCCAACATTATTTAGGGGTCTTTTTTCGCAAGACAGACTGCAACATGATATTCAACCATATATAATACTCCATCTAGTCTTAATTATAAGGGCTCGTCGATTTTTTAAAAAGAATTCTAGAAAAATTCTAAAAAAGCTAATTATATTAATTAATGATATCATATATTATGTTTTATTACTTTATATATTTGTTCGTAAGTTAAACAACATAATTTGAAGAAAAACGATAAATATTAATATATTAAAATAATGTAATTAACTTTCTTAAAAAATTTTTAAGATTTTTCAAAAAAGTCAACATGCTCTTATAATTAAAACTGGAAAAAGTACTTAAAGTTCAACTTATACTTGAAGTTCAACTTATCAATCCCTTATGATCATATCTTTAGGGGCTGTTTGGTATAAGGGAAAAGGAGAGAAAATAAAAATTTTAAGAGTTAAATCTAAAGAAATTAAAAAAGGGGGATTATAAAATTTTAATAAAGAGAAAATATAACATAAAAAAATAATTTAAAATTTTTAACCCCACTTTTTTAATTTTTTAAAAATTCAATTTATAAAATTTTTCTCTAACATCCTCTCTTCTAAATCTCTCGTACCAAATAAGCCTTTTATCTCCAATATCATTCATAGGCTCTCCTATATTCGTGTGTATCTGGAACTGCAGATTGAATCAATTGAACAGTCCTGCAGAATCATCATATCTTATTGATCACACACACACAAGAAAATTGTCATCACGAAAGAAATAGTTTCCAATGTAAGTGACTAAAGAGTATATTTTAAAAAAATAATACACATCTTTTATAAATAACTAATTAAATTAAATTTTTTAATATTTATAAATTAGTTACCTAACTTCTTATCGAAGTGGTGGGAAAAAGTAAAGGAGTGGTGGGGATAGAATTGAGGGGGCCGGAAAAAAAAAAAGATTAGATTTGAAGAAAGTGGGGAAAGGCATACCGTTTCAAGTAAAAGGATTGTCTCAAAACCTTTTAAGTTGTAGCCACTGAATTTGTGAAAGCAACACATAATTGATTGAGAAATGAGAGGACCACACTCGTCTCTTAATTTCACATATTCATGTCTTCCTTTGCCAAATTCTGCTTTCCGTCATTTTTGAAATTTGTTACCTTCTTATTCTTATCATCCTTCCACCACTCATACTTTTTATTTATATGTAGTGTGCAGCTTTAATTTCTCTTATTATTATTGTTATTAAATAAGGGGGAAAAACTTATGTAAGTTGGATTTTGAGAGCTCGTTGAGATTCAGGATCTTCAATATTCACTAGGAAAAACTGATTTATGGGTCTAATTAATCGCACATAAAAAAAAAAACCCTCAAATAAGCTCAGCCACAGGTAATCAAAGAATACCAAAATAACAAGCAAAGTGCATTCAAAGAATCATATTCTTCTTTATTTTAAACTCTCTGATATAAATGGAATTCATAATGAAGCATTTATAAGAAAATAAAAGACTTTTAATCTATTTTGGATTCTGAAAAAACCATAGTTTTTTTTTTTGCCAACTGAAAAAAACCATAATTTGAAACCTTACTGACTATTTAAACCCAAAAGCTCATTATAGGCTATTAGAAGACTAAAATACTCCCTCGGTTTCTATTTATAAAACCCTTTTAGAGAATTCTAAGAAAATCCTAGCAAAGCTAATTACATTACTTAATAATATCATATGTTATGTTTTATTACATCATATAGTAGTTCATAAGTCAAATAACATAATTTGAAGAAAAATGACTAATTTTAATGTCTTAAAGTAATGTGATTAACTTTTTTAGGATTTTATTAAGATTCTTTAAAAGGGTCTTATAAATAGGAACGGAGAGAGTACTAACTAAATATAATGCATAAACATATGTAGAAGCAAAAATATAATTAAAAAGAAAAAAGAAAGCCCAATTTACATAAACACCAGATGCTTATTTATATAATGAGATAACATAAAACTAAAAAATAATTAAAATTAATCAAATTGACACAAAGACACTCAAAACCACTATAGGAATTCTATTATGGGCTTGTTGCTTGACCCAACATGCCTTAAAGCTTTTGCCATGCTCATGTTACACCAATTTCATGAATTTTCATACTTCATCACATTTTCAAACTTTTATGAATTGTAAAGACATGCATATGGATCTAAATATGTATGGTTAATGACCAATTACATTTTGGGCCTTTGCGATATCAAATTATGGGTCTTTAAATGCCTATGTAAGTGTTCATTGAGCTAAGTTGTATGATTTTTTTTTATAAGGCGCCACTTGTATTATTTTTTGTAATTTCCCCCTTTTCCTTTTTTGATCTTGATGTAGGAAAATTGAGAATTTCTGTAAGCTTGATATAGACAAAGTTAAAAAATAATAATAATTTTTAAACAAAATTAATGAGTTCTAAGATTTTTTT
The DNA here is from genome assembly GCA_037177275.1 of Acacia concinna. NCBI lineage: Eukaryota > Viridiplantae > Streptophyta > Magnoliopsida > Fabales > Fabaceae > Acacia > Acacia concinna. The sequence goes on along the minus strand of JBAGKO010000003.1, from coordinate 11,573,814 downwards.
AGGTTATAAGCATGACTTATAAATGGAATGCAATGAGGTATAACATACGCATATACATGTGAAATATATCATAAGGCATATTATTATAAATCACAAAAACCATGGTTGCTCTATATTTCTAAGCCAACAAACATATGACTTCTTTCAATGATTTATTATTTACAAATTATATGAATAGCACCGCTCACATTAATCTCCATCTATCTCTTCATTTTATCAATATCACCGTATCTAAATAAATTACTTAATCATCACATATATTATGTACTATACTATCATTTTGTATATAAGTCAGACAAATTAATTTGGAGAAAAATGATAAATACTTTTTGGCTGAAAAAATGGTAAATATAAATACTTTAAAATAATTTATTTAATTTATTTAATCTCTCTTATAAAGTAAACTGGGTCTTATATTACGGACTGAACCGTACATACTACGAGAGAACTTTTACATCACATTAATAAAAAGGTCATAGCTTATTTCCACTTGAAAATGAAATTAGGTCAAGAAGCTAAACCATTGAATCAAGAAATTAAACCAGTGTCCTATATCTCATACCATTAATTTGAAGGGTATAGGAATGTCCATAAATCATAGTATGGCTTACTATCAAGAATGACAAATGGAGTTTTTAAAAACTATTTTTTTATTTATAATTGGTGGTGTACAAGATAAGTGTATGAGGGGATTTTCATCTCAACTCACATAAAACATAATTAAAATAAGCAACTTCAAACAAATACTTTGTGCCCATTTGGATTGGTTGGAGAAGATGTTTTTCCAAGGTGATTTACACTATACAAAATTAATATGTTAAAAGAGTTTTATTTTGCTAACGGACCAGTGGCCGATTGGTTAGAAAGAGGATGGTAAGGCACCTCCCCACCTTCTAAGTCCTGGGTTCGATCCTTCACAGTCATTCTAGACAAATTATAGATTAGTTGATACCTAAATGGTGCTGGATAGCAAGGTCTTTAAGCAAAAAAAAAAAAAACAACAACAACAACAAGAGAGAGAGAGTTTTATTTTGACTTGGTGAACATACTTTTCCCTAAAGCTAACTCAAACACGTGCTTAGGAGGAGGAGGAGAGTTTTGCCTAGGGAGAGATGATAAAGGGTCTCTAGGGGTTACATATACCATTCTCTATAGGCGCCCCTCCCTCCAAATAAATTTAAACGAAGTCTGTGTAATATAAATCATTATTTGTACCTTCTCTTATTTGTATCCCAATCAAAATGAGTATAGGTCCTACTCCATCAAAGGTTAACTTAAAGTGGCTAAATCATTTCAAGTGCAGGATTCCATATACTCAAATTCCAATCATATCTAAAATTAGCCTTCAATATATAAATAAAATGAAAAGTTATTCATATATTATTTAGTACATAAAATCCCCACAAAGTCCTTAAATATATGCAACATGATAACCACAGTTAGATTGAAACATCCTTTGGCGCCCCCTAATAACTTCATTATATTCAAGCAATAAGTGAAACACTTGAATGATAAAAGACTAGCTCTTGCTTCTTTACAGGTCGAATTTAAGACAAAAAATCTAAATTTTTCTTTTTCATTTCTTGTCAATCCCTAAAAAGAGAAACTACTAGAATATATTACGTTGACTCTATCACTCATGTGAGAGCCATAAATAATAATAACGGGTGTTTGTTTATCTCTCTTTAAAGTTGACAATAAATGGGGAGGAAAAAAAGAAAGAAAGAATAGTTCCAAATCCATATAGATCTCAGTGAATGGTGTTAAAATATGCTTAAATATACCTCCCTTTTTCTTCTTCTTTTCTTGAGCAAGCCAAGGTTTAGAGAACAAATTTAACTTCCCACTCATAAATGAATCGTGTGTGTGTATATATATATATTACTAAACATTTTTACATTTCTAGGGTAACATCTGGTGGTGGTGTTGAGAGAAATTGAAATTAGATTGAAGTTGAATCTCCTTATTATTATGGTCATCATCATCATCTTCTTCTTCTTGGTGGCTATGGTGGTGTGATGGGTAGTGCCAGTCTCTTTCCAAGATGATTTGTTTAGCCATGGCGGCCGCTCGGTTCTCGGCTATGAGTTCTCGTAGGGCGGCGCTGCATCTCGCAGAGAGATCGGCCGGAGAAAGCCACGAGTATTGGTCGGCACTCTTGGGCGATGACAGAAGAGAGAGAGCACAGCCAGATGGTGGTGGTGCTGGTGGTAACAAGTATTGAAACCCTCCAACTATTTCCTTATTTTCTGTCAATAATATCATAAGAATAAATATAAAAATAATTCATCTAATACTCAGTTTATTTTTTGGGGGTCAAGTGACTATGATTATATTCATACAAACAAACAGAACAGAACATTTAAAAAAAAAAGTAAATTTGAAATGTTTTGTCAAATCACACCACAGATATTTGATCCCTCCCCAAAGATACAAAATTGAGGAGAACCACACTTTTTAGATTCTTGCACGCTTGTTTGACAAGCTGATATACATACATATATATTAAGAGAATCAGGGCTTGGAAATTAAAATACCGTGTGATTAATTAGTAAAACTTAATAATCGTGTGCTGATGATATTTGGTTAATAATTACGCATGATATATATTTGTTTCATTATTATAATAACTCAATCTATTACCAAAATCTATAACAAAAAAACAAATTTTACGAAGCATATTATGATATATTAAATTTTATGTGAACAAAAAAATGAGCTTTGAACTGAGATCAAAACCACTCGTCCACTCGTGAACAAGTGGGAATTAATTAATAATTATATATATATATATATATATATATTGTTATAAACTTGTAGTATTTAAAATTATTATCACGAGGGCTCAACACGGGCTGGTGGTTTATTTCAAATATTAATTATTTAACATTATCAAACATATTTAAAATTTCTCATTAAGAAATGGTATTCCACCCCTAATTAAGAAGTTCAGAGTTCAAGGATGAAGAAAAAGAAAACCACAACATGCAAACCCCTCACACACACACACACAATTCAAAAGGCTTCAATTCAAAGAGCAACAAGCCCTTACTAGCTAGGGCGACTGGGGCAAGCACGAGTTTCAGACAGCTATTTTATTTCTAATTTAAAAGGTAGGCAGTAGTGGCTATAAATTTTATATTTATAAGAAAAATGAAAATTTCGATTTAATTAATTAATTGATATTAAGGAATGGATTAAACTACCTTGAGATGAGGGATTCCTAGTTACAGAATCATGGAAGCTCTTTCTTCTTCGTTCGTTGTGGCCAGCCAATCTCCTACGGCAACTCCTTTTGGAATCATCGAACTCCGATACCACATGAAACCTGTTCCCAATAATTACTTCATTTTTATCATTAATTAATTATTAATTATAAAGAATTATCAATACTACTATTAATTAATCACCTGCTACACTGTTGACAAAATCTCTGCTCCAACCCTAACACCACAACCTTTGGCGCCTTGGAATGCATCTCACAAACTTTGTGTCTCCGGTGATACTCCTTCGCGTTCAACAGCGCCACGTGGCATCCCTCCACCTGACACCTCGGCACCGTCGCCGCCGCCGTCGCCGCCTTCCCACTTCCTCCGTAGAACCCTCTCCCTCTCTTTCCCGCCAAGGCAAACCCGCCGCCGCCACCTCCACCTCCGCCGCTAACAAGAGGAGCGTTAGCGTCCTCGAAATAATGCCTCTTCCCCAGCTTCAAGCACATGAGATGTGGGTCCAGGTGCACGTGGGACCCATCCCCGGAGTACAGCGCCTCCTGCTGTTGCCGCCGCTGATGATGGTGGAGGTGGCCACCATGGTCAACGCCGCCGCCGTGGTCACGATCAGCCACAGCACTCCTACTACCAGCAGCACTAGCCTGAGGAAGAAACATGAGCGCGTTGGCAAGGCCCGCCTCGTGGCTAGCGGTGGAGGCAACAGCCACCGACGTCTCGGCGGTGTCGGCGGCGTAGAAAGTGTTGATGAGGGTAGAATTGTTAGAAGAAGGTGGTTCCCATAAATCCCAAGAAAAGTTGGTACTGTTATTACTAGTTCCACCACCGCTTTGCTCTCTATTAGCGAACATGCTGTTCCCTTCGAAGTCCATGTCCCTCTTTCTCTCTCTCTCTATATATCTGTCTCAATGGTATCAAAAATGGTAGCAGATAGCTTACTATTCTGGCAATGGGTTTGGTGAAGAGAGGGAGGGGGGGGGGGGAGATAGAGAGAGGAGAGAGGAGAGAGGGATGCTTTTTGTTTGTATAAAAGAGGAAAGAGAGAGAAAGGATGAAATGCAGAGGAGAGTGCAGGTTTCTGAGTTTGTACTAGTCCAATGGGGGGAGGATAGGAGGGGAGTTATAACTTATAATTAAATAGTTGGTGTAAAAGCTGCGAGGCTACACAATACGAGAGAGAGTACAGCGAGCGTAGAGAGATAGAGAGTAGGGGCACGTGAGAATGGGTGGTTCGTCCGTAAACCCGCACGTGGGAGGGACACCTATTTGAGTATTTATTTTGATCGGATTCTTCATGTTAGAGAGAGAAAATAGGGTCGAAAAGTGTGATAACTGATAAGATAGGGGAGCACAGAGAGCTGCTACAAAAGAGGTTCTTTTTAATTTTTTTTTTTTAAAAAATCTTTAAGATACAGAACTTCCTCTGAAATCTTAAGCATCGTAAGCTCTCGTTGAGCGCAAAAAGGTATCTGTATATGAAGTTGTTAAAATGGTGAAAAAATATCATGGTGGTTAAGTTAACTAACATCAATCGCATAATAAACATGTGTGTTAAAAAATAGTGGGAAAATAAATAGGGAAAATTGCAACTGAGTCCTAAAGAAGAAATTTTACGATAAAACAATCCCGTGAAATCACGCATTTACAAAAAAGTCTCATACAAAATTGCATATTTATAAAAAAAGTCACGTAGAGTTATCAATGCTTAATGTAAAGTTGTCAATGTTTAATATGGAGTTGTTAATGACAACTCCATGTTATGAACATGGAGTTGTTATTAACAACTCCATGATCTTCATTGACAACTTTTACTGTAAATTTTTTTTATGACCAAATTGCAATTCTCTAAAATAAATAGAAAGTTTTCAAAATGGTGTGAAATGCGAAGATTATGGAAACTCTATATGTTGTTTTAATATTATTTATTTAAATGACATGTTTGTTAAAAGATCAATATTAGATAACTTAATGGTCAATGCCATTTTTGCATAATTTTTAAAACTGTATATATATATTTTTACATCTAAAAAAAGTTATGATTCTAAGCCAAATAAATTTATGATACCGGTGTGAATTTGGGTTTCTCCAGTTCAACTAGGATCATAATTCTTAAAGTTCTACACAAATCAAGATGAAGAAAAGAAAGTTTTTCAATCATTGATCCAAACTCATTGTCGAACTAAACCCCACTAAGCAGAATATGAAGATACTTATGACAGAACAGGACAATCTAGTCTTTCACAATAAAGTGATAGACGGAACTGCCATTAAATGACTTATTACCATATTAATATATCATTTCGGAATGGCATATACATCACACATCCTGAATCAAGGAAAAACTTTGGGATTCCAACAAGCTATTGGGTGTCTAATGCCTCTCACAAAATTCTTTATGAATAGATTTGCACATTAACCTTAGTTATAAATTTGTAATTATAATTTGCCTATATATAATCTAATTTTAAATACAAAAAATTTGTTAGTGAATTTTAATAGTTCTAAAATATTGTCTTTAGACTTGAAGACATTTATTGAGATGTACCGATGATCCAAATTAGAATGTAACATGTCAATTCTTGAACAAAGTTTAATCATTTAGTGGTGACTTGCTAAATGGTATGTTGATTTGCTTATATCAAGGGGTAAATCTCCTACAAAACACTGAGACTCAGCCAAAAGATCTACAAATCTTACCATGTCAAGGTCTTCTCTTGGCATTCCTTAGCCATACAAACCATATTAGGACCTCAATCTGCAGTCATCTAGACTAAATAACAATGTTAACAAAGAAACTATAACTTGAGGACCAAGTCATATTCTTTTTGGTACGAAGGATCCTCTACAAGAGGTAAGCGCAGAGCATAATAAAATCTTTGTAAAGACAAGAGAGATGCTATTTAAAGATCAAGATTTCAGAAGAATGAGAAACTTATAATGAAGCCATTCTGGAAACACTCATATATTGATATAAGAGAGGATTACAACCTTTGATCATTGCAATAGACTAAGAGCCTCATTATATAGAGACTTACACTTATGACACCACAAACATCATTATTGCAAGCCAGCTTAGAAAAGTTTAAAGACACTAGATCCATGGAGGGTAGTGCAATAATACAAAAATAAAAGTCACACTGACATACTGACATAAAGTAAAGGCCGCGATAGTAGGACTTTTGTCACATGGGATAATAGTTGAGCAAGAGAGTCAGCAAGAGTGCTGGTAGGTCTTACTGATTTTCTTTGCAAATGGGCTTATGATCTAGATCCAAATTGGGTTTATCATCAAAATACCAAAGTTCTATGTGGATGACCAGATCATTAGGTGAAAGTGGATCCTATGAGCATTGTTGAGGATACTTGGATACAGAGTTATCTTCAAGGTCAAGACTAGAGAAGCCATTGGTAACTTGAGAGAACTTATAAGGGTTATGGATCATAGGGTTTATATCCTAGAAATTTGAAGAGAAGGTAGTATGAGAAGAGGATGCAACAATTTGGGAAGGCTGGGAAATAGGCCGAGAGGCTTGTGTATTGAGTGTTTAAAGGAAGTCAAGGGTCTCATGTGAGAACATTTGACTTATTAGCCTTTGGAACCAAAGGGAAGGGTTTCTTGGGACAAATGGTTGCTCTGGGAAAGGTCTGAGGGATGTGAAGTAGGTAGTGGTGTCTGTGGTCATGATCATGAAAATTAAAATTAAGAAGGAAGAGCTTCAAATTGTCTAGGGTCTAGGCAGAATATTGAGGCATGTCTTTGTTGCCTCAAGATTGGATTTTGTATTCCCCTAGAAGCTAATATAATTATTTCATCCTCAAGTAATGTCTTTGTAAATTGTATTTGTCCATCGAGCAACACTTCATCTCAAAATATTCTTGGTATTGTCACTCCTAGATGACATTAAAGTCACTAAGAAATTCTTGATGAATGATACCAAGGAATGTGCTAGGACTATCAAATCTCATAATATGAAGTTTAGCATAATCATTTTGCGCATAATACCATTCTCTTAAAGTGCTAGTCATCTGAGAGCCAAACTTAGTGAGAACTTATTGGAGAGTATTCTAAAGATCAGTTATCTGAAAGTCTATCCACGTTCCAAAATCATAAAGACGATCTCTCCATTCAGAGTAAGAAAGATTATCAAAAGTAAACCAAGAGCCTAAAGAAGGTTTTTTGGTTTTCAAGGAAGGAATTGCTGACTCTCCTTGCTCTTCTTCTTCAGAGGAAGGATCTTCTATGATGGGTTATCTTTTTGTCCTTCTATTTGAACTTTCTTCTTAGTAAGGGTTTACCATAGTAATATGGGTTAAATCAACATAATAGTTTTCTTCACTAGAAAGTTCTTGAAGTTTCAAGGAGGCTTGAGTAGAAAATCAAGTGAGGGATCTTTGTCTACTATGGAAGGAACACAGTCTGAATCTTAATGTTATGTAGTAGAAGAGAGAGGCTCATTTTTGTTTTTCCATAGAGCTGCAGTTGGTCTTATAGAGCCATCTATAATATCCTTTTCTTTATCAATAGGAGGCACTGAAGTAAACATAGATATGGTAGGAGATTTTTTGTGTGGAGAAGAATGGATTTTTAAAGGTGCTTAGGAGGTTTGAGTCATTAGTGGCCATGGTGATCTTTTATGGAGTCTTGAATAGGTAAAAGCTAGAGAATGGTAAAAGAGGCGGTAGTATGATATCTAGAAATATTAACAAGATGTGTTTTTCTATAATGTTTTTTTGAAAGATTAAGTCGTTTTGAACTGGTGATAAGTGGATCTGAAGATGGTCATAATTGGACGGAATGATATGTGGAGAATAAACAGGAGTAGAAGGATATAATGACAAAAGGTTTATTAATGGTGGTGAGGGTGTATATTGAGGTTTAGTCATGTCACCTTTTATCTATTGGAGTTGTGCTTTGATCTGTGAGAGTTCTTATTCCTTAAGTTGGAACTTAGGACCATTGTAACACTGATCAATGTATTGTTTGAGGTCAACATCAAACTTTTGTGCTTGGGAGGATAGTCTTCCATTCAACTTTATGACTTTCTCTACAATAGTGTCACCTTGAGTTGAAAGGTCTTCTGTTTTTCTAGTAAGATGATCTAGCTTACAGTCAATACGATGAAGAATTCTGTTTTGGCTCACCGTATTGTTTGTATGCCAGTTGAGAACTTCTTCAGCTCATGTAGATGCCTTATACCCTTGTGGAGTAAGCTTTGATGGTGTAACATAAGGTCTTCGAGAAACCTTAGTATTTTCATTAGTTCTTAGTTCAAGGGTAGGAAATTATTCTTCATATGTACCAGATCGAAGCATGGCAATACAAGGTAGGGGTGATCTTTGATTCTAAGAATGACTTATCCAAGTAGAAAAATTGGAATGTTAGGCTTTACTTCAGGGAAAGCGTTTGCGACAAAATCGTTGTGACATAGTTCCTTGAGTAAGTCCCAAATTTTGAGATCCTTAAAGGGTGCATTAAGAATTGGTCTTTTTATCATAGGTGGGAGCTTATCATCGTCATTCTTTTGATGATTATGTCTTCAAGTTACACAAGAAGAATTCTCTTTTGGTTTTCTCTTCTTCTTGGAACTGAAGTCAACAAGATCTTTATCCGAATTGTACCAAAAGTCATGGTATTGGCAATCACAGTTTGGTTCACATATATTGGGATCCAAGTCCCAAATAAAATGTCTACCAACATGGGAGACAAAGGTAGGCTTACCATCTTTAGTAAAGTAGTCAACTGGACGATAACCAAGGTGATCTACTTTATGCTTGTAGACTAGAGAGATAGTGGGAATTCGTCTGAAAGTTACTAGACCTTCCATGACTGGTCATTGAAAGGTGGTTCAAATAGTCCCATTAGGCATTGGAGAGATAATAGGTGGAGCTGTGGTATAGACATCCGTGGCAGTTAAGTTGAATTCTCGTTCATAATTAGTGATCCATTCTAAATGAAGGTTTTGAGCAAGGTCTTCCCTTGAAATTTTCTTGGGGATGTTGACTATAGCAAGACCAAGATTTCTATCTGTAAACATGACAAGAGCTTCATTAGTGGAATTAGGGAGGTGAAGATCAAGGGCATGGCTTTGGACTCGGTAAATGAGTTGATGATGAAGGGTGGCCGTTGTGGCCTTGGGATTTTGTTTTGCACCAACAATTGTTACTTGGATTTTCAACCTTTTAGAAAGGGTGGCATCAGTAAGTTTCCTATTAAAATCAGGGGCTATGGTGAGAACAATACTCCTATCACTGAGAGTAGTGGCTAAGTCACTAATTAATGTTGGTATTGCTTGAAAGATGTGTCTAGAAGGGCTATTTTTGTTGAAACTGAAAGGCTTTTTTGTCCATGAAGGGTCAAGATAAGGCGAACAACGCCAAAATAAAGATGGGTGTATTGTTTATCAATATAGGAATTGATCAGATCTTGAGGGATCTCAAGAATGACAATATTGTTCAGTAGAGGTGGACGATAGACCCCACTGGTCCAATCTAGAGCTTTGGACTATCTCTTTAACTAAAGGAGGAGTTTTGGAGATGATGGTACAGATATATCTCATAAGAGACCTCTGTCTCTGGTATAAGGAATATGGATTTAAAAGAGGTAGTACAGTACTCTTGATGCGAGCGTTATTAGGGATATGGGTAAATTGGACAACATTTTTAATTTGGTTGGAAAGAGTTTGTCTAAAAAAGGAAGGGATTCTGTCTATGGAAATGGTAGAGGAAAGTCTGACTAGTTCAAAGGAGCTTGTTTCACTCATATTTTAAAAAGTTTTTTACTCATTGTCACTAACAATATCTACTCTTTATCACTAACAATATCTACACTTATGTTTCAGGGATATGGCTCTAATACTAAAGGTGAGCACTTGTACAAGTTTAAACTTGTGAATAAACTAACAAATGTTTGTGAAAATAATTATCACTTGTTTAAATTATATGGTTATTTGGGAGCTACTTGTTGTTATCCAATGGTGTTATTATTGTCATTAACAATTAAACTTATGATTGAACCATCAAGTGTGACATTTCCCATTTATCTCATTATTTTGTACATTTAAACTTGAGTTTTTAGCCATGCAAAAAAAAAAAGAAGAGGACAATGCATAAGACTCTAACTATGTGGCTTTTATTGAGGATCATATGTACAAGCGTTCCCAAATTTAAACTCGTGACTTCTTAATTATATGCTAGCAATTCTACATTAATTCTAAGGCTGATGCTCAGTTCTTAGCACTGCATTTTATAAAATTGAATTAGTTATGCTTAATTAGGTTCCTGGGGTTTTTAAGATAAAGTGGTAAAGTTGTGTGAATTAATTTGAATTTTAATTAATTGGTAATCTCACATGATTTTATATCTAGGAACAAATTATTCTACATAATTACATTGTTTTTTTTTTTGGCAATCAATACATAATTACATTGTTATGTGAAGGTGAATTGGCACATTAGATATAACATATGTCAATTCGGCACTTTAAGGAGCAAATTAAAAGATTATTTTAAATCAAAGCACTTTCCCTTCATTTGTGATTTCATTAGTTTTTTTTTACTCACCAAAGGAATCAACTTTCCATTTCCTCCACTAAGGAATTGTAACTCTTTTCCTCTCAATTCAGTGACTTTCATCTAAATTTCACTCAGAACTGCACACTAAGTCTCCCTCTCCATTCATATTGTCTCCATATTCACTATTGTTGAACCCATAATATGGCTTCTATATATCAATCTTCATCATCTACTCTTTTAGTAATTGAATTTAATTATTGGTGCCACCTATATACCAATAAGATTGTCACATTCTCTCCCTTTTCTTCAATGAAAAATGAATGTTCCATTTTGCTATGTCTATAACCTAAGCTTTTCATAGCCACGACGAGTTGGGTTAACCTAAGCCGTAAATATATTTTCATAGCTTACAAACATCTTGTTTTTTGTATACTTGCAATTTACACCCTATAGTTCTTTCATGTACACTTTTTCTTGAATTTCTCTATTCAAAAAAACATTATTCACATCTAGCTGTTGTAGTTTTCAGTCATATCATGCTATTAGAGATGATACTATATGAACCATTAGGTATTCATTTTCACTATATATGGGATCAAATTAAACACCTCAATCTAAATCAATACTCCACTTTTGGGCATATATTCTACCCAGCTACTAGTCTTGCCTTGTGTATGTTGAGGATGCTATGTATCTACATCAAAGTTTGGAATAAACACCCATTTTGTACTTGGCTACCTTTTTTTTTTTCCCCTTTTGTTTGGTAACTTCATTATATCCCACATATGGTTCTTCTGTAGGGCTTCTAATTCTTCATTCATGGCTTCAAGCCCCCACTTAGGAACCTGCAATGCTACAATATATGCTAGAAGATATAACAATGTTTGCTACAAGACTTGCAATCAAAGCATATAGGTTAGTATACAAGAACTTACTAATTGGATATTTTTCCCCTTTGTCTTCATTTTTTAAAGTTATGAGAGCAAACACTAATGGTTTAGAGATTCTTATCATAAGCATATTAATATGAAAATGGAGATAAAACTCCTCCTATCCTATGGAAAGTCAATTTTTGAAGGCTCCTGATGATCACGATTCCAAAACATAATAAGAGCAATAAATAAATAGTGATGATGATGATTATGAAAGAGAAGATATTGCTTTTGTGGAAAATGGGGAAGTGAGGGAAATGGGATGTGTATGGAATTGAGGGATAATAAAGAGATAGGGGAATGGGGCCATTGGGCATTCAATGCAGAGTGTGTTTGTTGTGTGCAGCACAGACTGTAAAGTGAAAGAAGCAAGCGGGCAGGCTTTAATAAGAGATAAGGATATAGGCCATACACGTGTCCTTTTGGGGCTCCACCTCCAGATTTCCCCTTTCCAAATATCTCTGATCTTGACTACTCCTTCTCATTCTTTTTCTACCCCCTCCATCTTATTAATTTACAGATATTCCCCCTACCCAACTTTAAGAAAATTCTTTTTTTTTTTTTCATATTTATATTCGTCATATTATGGGAAGAGAAATTGAGGAAAACTCCCTACTTAATAATTTTATTAGAGAAAAAAATAAAATAATATTTTACACGTACAAAGTATTAATCAACATAGGGTCTAGTGGGGCTTTTTGGATCTTAAGTTTGAGTCAAAAAAACGTGTTGGGAGGAGGTAAAACCTAGTACCCTAACTACAATTTATATATATACAAAGTATCATTGTTTTAATTTAGGTCATTTCCACCGATTAAACTTTTAAGGAAAACTTTCCCCAATTTTTTCTAAATTATATTGGAAAATAAGTAAAATTTCATCATACATAAAAAAAAAGTATATCGTTTTTTTTAACAATTATACTCAAATTTTAGAATTTACTAACTTTACACTAGTTTTTTTTTTTCAAATATGTATTATTTCAAACATATTTTGGTTCATCCTAAATTATTAAAACAAGCAACTATTATCTCTTAATTATGTATATTTCCTCTCAATATTTTTAAATTATTTGAATTAGAACTATTAATGGAAACTATTATAGCATGTGCAATTATAAGGATAAATCAAGAGAAATATATATAAAAAAATGAACTAAATAAATTAAAGGATTGTATTTAAAATCAAAACAACCTAACGCTAACTCATATATTTACAAGTGGAAGGAATATTTTCATATGGATGGCAAGTAGGCCTTCATGAGTTCAAGTTGAAGTTGGGTACAATTTTTATGGATGGTTGGGGACAAAATTCAGAAATAAGATTATCTGAGGATGTCATAAAGAAGACACAGATAAAACTAGGCATCCAAAGATATGTGGGACCCCCCTTATGTGAAAACAAAAAGTTGGTTGCCTCAGATTTCCCCACGTGTACGGTCCATATTATATACTTCCCCTTGCATGTGATTTGTTCAGATTCAGAGGGGGCCAGAGCGCCCCAGAGTCAGTGCTGTCTCAGGGAAAATGATAATATCTGATCTCTCTCTCTCTCTCTTTCATCTTTTTCCCAAAAGTTAAAACATTTTTTTTAAAAAATAATTTTCCAAAGAGTTAATTTTTCTTATAAAAATTAACTTTTTAAGTTACTGTATAAAACTGGAAGCGAAGTCTTTTTCTTTTTCTTTTCAAATGCTTGTTGCCAATTTCCTCTATTTACAAGGGCTCGTTGTAATTGCTCTTACTTTTATAATTTTTCAATTTAATATCATATAAAACTTTAAAAAAAAATTCTTTATGAAGTAACATGTTGGATAACAAAAGTTACCTGCTGTTAATAACATGTTGGCAAACAAAATTAAATTCAAATCCTTTGTAATTTACTAAATAATGAATATTTTTTAAGCAATGCCCTCCCCAACATTAAAAAATATATATTACTAACCACCAAATATGAGAAAAGAAAAAAAAAACCTTAAATGCTTACTATTGTATACTTAAGTTATTGTTTCTACTAACAAGACATATAATTTTTTTTTATATCATTATTTTACAACAAACCCTTGTTACCAACAATAATTATACTTAAGTATCATTATACCAAGTGGGGCTATAACACAAACAATTTTAAAATCTAAACCCTAAACTGTAAATTCACATATTTTAGTAAGTGGGGTTAGTCTTAGTAGTTAGTGGCTCCTAAACACCATATCTTTAAGTCCAAATTCGTATGAATGTAGTGAAAGAAACTTTTTTATTTTAAGGATTCAATTAAATAATAATAATATAAAAAGTCACATATTCTAATTTGATTAGGTACTGAGTATGAGCATATTAAGTACTATGTGACATACTGTATATATATAAAATAAATACTTCCAACAACTGGGGATGGAACTACAACATGGTACTGAACGAATGGGATTGTGACACGTGTAGGCTGGGTCTGGAGGGAGCAAGTCGGAGATTTAAGAGACAAGGGAAGGGTTTGTGTCTTTGTATGTGACACACTCATTGCAGAGAAAGTTTGAATAACTTAAGGAGAGGGGGGACCAGTGTTCCCTTGTGTTCCAAAATTGAAAATTCACCCACAACGCCAACCATAAATACTGCTATAATTATTATTTTAATTAGTTAAATTTATTTTTAGTATTATTATTATTATTATTAATTAGTTACTGATGATGAAGAGGAGGGGACCATTTTGAAGTTGAAGTTCCCTCTACGGCTTTCTTACTATGATTTAGCAATCAACATTGAAAGAATCTGAGATACCTAGGATCACTACAACCCACACAAAGCTGCTTCCTTCCATGATCAAAAGATTGTTTCTTCGTCATTCATTTAATTCTTCTTCTTCTTCTTGTTTTTGATAATTTTTTTAAGAAAATTATTTTACCCCCCAACTAAATGTTTTCCTATCCCCTCTAATTTGATTATTATTTATTAAAAAAATTATATTTTAATTTTCACTTTTCATTCAGTTCTTAATTTTGATCCTTATGATTTTTAAAATTTATTGCCCCTAAATTATCATAACTTTTTTAATTATCTAATTTATTCTTTATTATATTGTAATTATTTATATTTTATTGATATGGTTATTCATATTTTATTTTATGATTTTAAATATGTATACTGTATTAGATTAAAAATGATATAAGCTATGGCAACACCACAATAAAGTAAAATTAATTTAGGACACAATATCCATAGAAAATTATTAAGGGAAAATGATACTTAAATACCATTTGAATTTTTAAAACCCAAAAAGGTCTATTAACATTTCAAAAAGACATTAAGGTACTATGACCAAATTGGGTTTTTTAAATTTGATGATGTGAAAAGTGATCTACAAATTAGTGAATTCCATTATTATTGTTGTAAAACGCATTAGTCAACTTGTGAAAATCCTCTATTTCTTCTACTTTTTAAATTTGTTGATGTGAAAAGTAATTTACAAACTAGCAAATTTCATTATTATTATTGTAAATATCATTATTCAACTTGTGAAAATCCTCTCTCTCCCCCTATTACAGGCAAATTTCTCCTCCTCTGTCACTATGCGTCAGTCAGTGTCAGATAAACAATGCTGTCAGAGGAAGAGAGAAAAATAGAGACCATAAAAAATTAGCAAAATTTATTACTCTTCTTGCAAAATTTCATTACTCATCTTGCGAAATCCTGCTACTGTTCACATCAGAAAATTTGAAAAACCTAATTTGGTCCATGGTACCTTAATGTCTTTTTAAAATGTTAACATATCAATTTGGGTTTTACAATTTCACCTGATATTTAAATGTCATTTTTCAATTATTAAATCATAAATTGAAAAAGGAAAATAAGATGAAATCAAAACATACAAAGTAGAGAGGGTTGTACGATTATTTTGTGAATAATGTAGGCAGTGTTGGATTTTGTACAAAATTCACTGGCTTCATCTGATAGTACCAAATAAATAATTGTCTCGTCAGTTGGTTATAACTGTATTTTTGCCTTCGGATTTTTTTTTTTGTCGTAATTTACCTTTTACATTAACCCCTTTTTTTTTACGTTTTGCCAACTCCTTTTACATTAACCATTATTGCCATTTATACAACTCAACAGTATTCTACCTATTATTTGTTATGATTTCTAAAAACAATTTAATATTTACTACCTGAGGCTAGAATGGGTGATGTACCAATTTTAATTAATTTACTATTGAATTCATTAATGGAAGGGTACTGTACATGTTTTTTTTTTAATTGTTTGGTGATTGTCTCATGATTTTGGTAGCAAAATGAAGTTTTTATATTATTTCTAACAAGGATTTAAAACAGTGGAAAGTGTGTATTTTATGCATCTGGTTTAAAACCTAATTTTTAGCTAGACGATTTTATTTTTGTATAGCGAAAATCTTGATTGGAACTTCAACTTTCTGTAATGGGTAATTTAGAGAAAATATGTGTTAAATTTTGATTTTTAAAGGTTTTTCTATTTATGGGCTATTTATTCTAAAATTTCAGGAAATTTTTTATTTGAACAATTGTATCATTATTTGGCTAAGGTGAGCAGAGTCGTACGTTTAAAATTTCATGGGGATTGAACTTTATGAGGAGTGCTTGATCTTAATTAAAAAAATCTAAATTTGAAGAAACTTTTAAATAGCAGTTAAATTGTTGGCTATTGGGCCTTCAAATAACCCCTTAGGACTTTATTGGGCTTACCAACACGTTTTTGTGTATGATATACTTATCCAACAACTTTAAATGGATTGAATTGTAAACTTTACTTGGGTTGCAAATGATTCTGAAGTTTTGCTAATTGGGCTTACATTTTTGTTGATTGATTTTGCTATAAGACTTTGTGATGAGTAAATTGGATAAATCTTTCTAATAGAATTTGGGCTGGACCAAATAGATCTTTCAGGAATTAAGAACTTGTGGGCCTTAGTACCCCATTATTTAAGTATAGCATTGTTTTCTTTTTTTGCTACATAAGAGGGCAAAGCCCAATAACAGAAAAACAAGCAAAGGATCATGTCACGTGGGATTGAAAATTTTATTGGTGAAAAAGACTTAAATTATTATACAAATACTCTATGAATGTAAAATTTGTAGAGTATCAATACTTCTTATGTAGAGTATATAAATTTATCATATCCTTCTTATCAATAAAATTCTCAGTGGAAAATATTTCCCAAGTTTTCCTTTGTTATTTCCATTTGTATCCAAGGATAAGGAAACCAAGTTTACGCTTTTTTGTTTTTAATTAATGCATGATAAAAATGTTTTGGTAATTTATTGAAATAGATTGCCACATCATATTAATTTAAACTTGATCATTTGGAAAAGGCAGTTTGCAGATATTAATTTAAAAGTAGTGCAGTCTAATTTCCTTGTTTAGCTTTATAATTCTAATGTTTTCCTATTTCATTTGTTGCATTGCACCACTCTTTCCTTTTAATACATACCGTACCTTTTTGTCTTTTTTATTAAAAAAAAAAGAAGATAAACATAATACTCCATCCAATTCCAATTATAAGACCCGTTAATTTTTTTGGAGAAATTAAGGATATTAGTTAACTTATTTATTGTTATTTAATATGACTCAATCTTCCAAAATTACTCTCCGGTTATAATAACCACATATAGATAAGAGAGTATTAACAGTGATAGTTTGAAAAAAATTGGTTAAAGATGGGAGATAATGTGGATAGGGTTTTATATTTAGAACCATATCAAATTTTCAACTAAGTCTTATAATTAGGACGAATGGAGTAATTTTTAAGGTGGCAGAAGGACATTGTTGCTACGTTAATGCCTTGTATCCAATATCCTCATATGAGTACAAAAGAGTAGTGAAATCATTTGTGAGTCCTAAATTAAAAAAGAAAAACTTTGAAAAACATTTATAAATTCTAAAACTATATCAAGAATTGAACCTGGAATTTGAAAGGATTTTCTCTTCTTTTCTTAAAGTAATAAAATTTTCTCAAAGAATTTCATAAATATTCACTATTTCATTAAGTCTCATTGGCTCTTCTCTTTTTCGTCCCATTCTTATCATACATGTATCAACGATTCTCTACTTAGATCTCATGTGTTTATACCATAGTTAATTTGTTAGCGATTGGAAACATTATTGAGCTAAATTATCCAATTAGTCTTACAACCGCCCATTTACTATTCTATCGACTTTACCAGTCCCATTACTTTATCATTACAAGAGTTGTAAGTTATTTACATTACAGGTTCCCCTACTTTACAATCGTCAGGGTTACAAGCCATTTACACCATATACAAATGTGAAATATCCAAAATATTCCAAAACAGACAACCAACAAAAGATTAAAGTCTTTCTACTCTAGCCTCTAGCTGCCCGCTTTTACCTTTTTGCGCTTTGAGCTACCTTCGTACTATAAATTTGTTTATGATACAATTATATAGACACAACATTACAAAACATGACACATAGTCATCATATAACAGAATTGTCATAACAACATTCAGTGCATAACATGCAGTTCACATATCATCATATCGTATCACAAGGCCCAGAGTGATGCATGTGCAATAGGCCCCAAGCATCCTCTCGTGCATCACAGAATATTACATTGGCCTGAGCATCCACCCATGTAATAGGCCCCAGGTGACCACCCTGCATAATTAGAATGTACCAGACAATTCATGATGAATACAAAGACATGTAGTGTATCTTATAACATATGAAAGACAAAGTTTCTACATGGCTGCTTCCTTTGAGCAATGTCCAAACATTTGTTTGTGCTCGGGCAAGTCTGAAACTTCGGGCAGCTATTAGATCTTATAATCCATAATTTATGGATGACATGTTATTATTTGACTAATACTTGTATAATCCACTTACTTAAGTTGGTTGTTATTTGGGTTAGTACTTAGGCCCAATTAAGTAGCTAATAGGCCCATTAAATACGCATGGACAAGGTGTTGGCAGGCCAATTCCAAACCCATATTAAATCTATTTAAGTTTATTTTCAAATAATTTTTTTTAATCTAAACATTTTTCACACATTTCCCAAAAATTTGCCAAACCCTAAACATTCCATATATAGTTCTAGAAACAAGGCCAATTTTGAAAAATCATATCTTTTGATTCACTTGTTCAAAAATTATGTTTTACCCATCAAGTTAAAGCTCTAGATGTCTACTTTTAAGTCTATAAATTTTCATAATATTTGGATGAGATTTGACTAGCAAAATACACCACACAACTGAACTATCTCCAGAAAACAGACCATCCATCAGCATAACCAACTTCAATCACTAAAAAGCAACTAGAATCAACCAAAGATTCATGGTTTTGAAGATTACCTTTTGTGCTCTTCACTTTCTCTCTCTAGAATTGAACCTTCTCCCTCTTTCTCCTTAGAATTTTGTCTTCAATCCATAAAATCTATTGGTGGAAAATAGTTAGAAGTGATCCTAACTACCGAAAAGTATAAGAAATTGGGGTTTTACAGTAGTTTACCTTGTGAATTTGAGTTTTGAACCTTGGAGTGCTTGGATTTGTTCTTAACAGCTCCCTCTCTCTATTTTCTGTGTTTTGGATGAAAATATTTCTAGATTTGGGCAAATGAGGCTTTAAAAAAACACGCCCTAAAGCCTTACACGTGTTTGTCTCTCATTGGCCCATTTTTTCCTTTTGGTCTAATTTTTATTTGATCCTTACTTCTACCCAGAAATATCTCAGAAATTGGGGAAATTAATTTACTTCAAATTATTTTACAATTTACGATTTTACTCTTACATTTTTGAAATTTTGGATTTCTAGACAGAATTTTCACCCAACTTTGAAAATTTATATCTAATGATATAAATGTCCAATTGAGATGATTTCAAAGGCGATGTGATCCTTAACCAATCTACTTTTAGGAAAAAATAATTCCTTTGCTCAATTAGAATCAGAAATTTCCCAGGAAACTCATGTTTATACATGGATCCATAAACTAGTGAATTTTACTGGGCAAATTTCAAAAATTCAAATATCTTAATATATATATATCCAAATAATGCAAATAACATGTCAAATTAAAGCTTGGCGTATCTACTTTTAGAATGAAAAAGTTTCATAAATTTTTGGCATCATTTGCCTATGCTAAATTGATACACAACAGACCTGCCTTCTATCACTTTCCAGAAATCAGTCAAAACTTACTTTGGCCCTAATTCTTATACCACAATCCACCATTTAATTCCCTTGATTAAATATTTACAAGGTCCGCTGATTCCAAAATTTGGGGTATTACACTGCGGGACCATTAATACTGATTAACTATTGATCACTTGATTGTGTGGATTTTGAATTTATTTTTAGTGTGTACTTTGTAATGTGTGGATTTATTATGCATGCTTTATTTGTATTTTGTAATATTTGAACTTTAAAAATTTGTTTAATTTGTATTTTGTAATGTTTTATTTGACAGAGCAAGCTAATCACCCAAGATGGGGGTGAATTAGGTGATCTACAATTTTTCGATGAAGCTTAAGAACACAAGAGTTTATACTGGTTCGGTCCAACTCTTGACCCACGTCCAGTTCTCAGTCGCCTACTGAGTTCCACTATTTCCCAAGATTATCATGGGCTCTTGGTGCCTCAGTACAGACTCGATTGACTCTTAAGGATCACTCCCCCTTACAAAGCTCAATCCAAGTCCCC
>JBAGKO010000003.1:11532923-11553366 GCA_037177275.1 Acacia concinna | reverse complement strand
ATATATAATGTAATAAAATATGATATATGATATGATTAAGTAATGTAATTAGCTTTCTTATGATTTTTTTAAGATTCACCAAAAAAGT
This sequence comes from Acacia concinna, assembly GCA_037177275.1. Lineage (NCBI taxonomy): Eukaryota > Viridiplantae > Streptophyta > Magnoliopsida > Fabales > Fabaceae > Acacia > Acacia concinna. The sequence continues at coordinate 11,553,278 of JBAGKO010000003.1, read as the reverse complement.
CAATGGAGTCTTATAAATAGGAACGAAGGGAATAGTTGATAGTGATTTTCCAATAGTATAAATGGCTACGCTAAATGATTGAATGCGTTGCTAGAGAGAAATCACTGTAAATCAAGGTTTTAGAGAAAAAAAAACCCAAACATGATAAATGAACTCTATAAGCACTTGTTTAATCAATTGGGCTTATTTAGATTCTACCACTTAACTAAATGTGCAATTAAATTATATATTAGTTTATAAATGAAATAAATTAGTTCAAAGGATAATTCATAGACATAATACTTTAAATTAATTTATTTAACCTCCTTAATTTTTTTAAAAAATCAATAGAATCTTATATTTAGAAATATATTTAGTATTAATTAGGCATCTAATTCAAGTAGATCCATCTTTTTAAATATCAAGATACTACTATTATACAAATAACCATATATACATACATATATATACATATGTATGCATATGTACGTACATACGTACATATGTATATGTGTGTGTGTGTGTGTGTCATAAAGTCAATTGCTAAAATAATCAGTAACTATTGATATTAACTAAAACTGTAATGGTATTTGCTATAATCATAATGAAATTATCAATACTAGTAATTCTATTGACATAATTACTATATGTGTGTGTGTGTGTGTGTGTGTCATGATGTTTCACCATTAATAAAAATAGTAATGATATCGACAAATACATTAAGGGGTTGACAAAAAACCAAAACTTCATTACAACAACCACTATTACTATCTCCACAATTAACCCACTTGAACTATTGACCAATTTTTTAAAGGGTTTGACTATTACAAGATTACAATTACTAACAAATTTTAACCTTCATCAACAGCATCACCACCAACTAAGCTAGAATGTTTTTCTCTATCATCACCCTATTTTCTTAGTCATCACAGCACCGCTCTCCTCTTTTTCCTGACAGTCTCTTTAATTTTTTAAAGAGTATTTGGATCTTTGGCTTATAATTTACAAAACTCATATTCCCCCTTTGTCACTTTTTTGGGTTTTGCAAGTGTTGACATCTTTTTTTGAGTTTTTCAATTTCAGAAGGTGTATATATATATATATATAGCTTTCACTTTCTTGCTAGATTCTCTTCCCATTTTTGACACATTTGACCCCATGCATTTTAAGGCTAAATTATATAAAAATATTATTATTATTTTATTTAAAAATGCATAAATAAATTTAAACTGCTAAAATTTAATATGAACGGTTGACAATTGTAGTGAAAAAGATTGGAATAAATTCTATTGTATAATAACATATATAGCTGTTGAGACCAAATTTTAGCCGTTAATATTTATTTATACAAATTGTTAGTAACATTATAATGATATTTTTATAAGATATTGAATATAGACCGTTAAGTTGATCTAATGGTTGAAAAGGACATAGGAGGCAAATGAGGGTAAAAGATAGGAACGATGAAGGAAAGAAGCCAATTCCGTCGGATTAGTGTGATGTGGGATATTACCAAGTCTTTCAAGAATGTTCAAGAGCTCATCATGGTGTCAGGATGACAAGGAATCTACATTATTTGGTATTGATATATATTTAATAAATTTATTTTGGTCATTCTATTTCTCCCTCAACAATATTAAATGAAGGAAGGGATTGAGAGAATTACAAAGATAATTAGGGTGTTTTTAAAAAATACACATCATATTTATTTTAGTAATCTCATAATTTATTTTTTTAATCTCCTTACTTATTTTATGAACGCCGTTAGTTATTTTTGTGAATTTCTTTATTTACCTTGTGAATGACCTAAATATTTTCAACTCCTTAAATTCTTTTGAATCTTTTATTTGTCTTGAAAATTTATTTATTTATCTTATAAATACTTTTATTTTTTTTGTAAAATTCTTTATTTATTTTGTAAATGATCAAAATTTTCTTTTTTTTATCCGAATCAAAATGTTCTTATTAACTCATTAATTTTTTTATTAAATCTTTTATTTATTTGGTAAATGTTCTTGTAAAAAATAAAATAATACAAGGGCATAATTATTTTTCCCCCTACAAATTTAATTTCTTTTTAACCCATCAGACGCAGTGAAGTCCCGGCATCTTTTACTTGGTTGAATGATACTTTCCTATATATAATTATGTAACCACTACCCGGCGATTGGAATGTTGGGAGAGATAATGGCGAGTTCCAAGGCAGTTTCGTTCCTGAGACGAAGCCTTCAGAGCCCGCTCATCCCCACTAGTTACAGAAGTCTGTGCTGTCTGCCGGAGAGTTCTGTGAATGATAATGTTGATTATGAAGTGAGCTCTCTCTTAGCTCTTTAGCTTCTCTGGTTCTTCGCTGTGCCAATAGTTCGCGAAATTCTTACTCTCACCTACTCTTCTCCAGGTGCTTGTTGAAGGAAACGCAGCTTCTAGAACGGCGATTCTCAATAGACCCTCGGTTCTCAATGCTATCAATTGCACAATGGTGTATTTCCTTAAATATACCTTCTTCATCACCGTTTGAGACGTGTGTGTTTATCTGCTGCTGTTTCTAGTACATTGGGTCTTTCTGTGTATTTTAGGTTGTTGCGTTTAATCTCAGTTAGTGAAGTTGTTTATCTTGAATGTTCTATTGGACCCAATTAGCACAAATGCATCAATGTGTCGTCTGACATCATGTATGCGTTTGTGATGCTTGGGAAAAAAATCGCCATGAATTAACAGGCCGAACCCCAGCACTAATTTTTTCAATTCATGATGCCCATCTAACTTCCTTTGTTTAATAAAGTCAAAATTTTTTGTTCAAATCATGTTTTGTTTTATTGCGTTGGTAAAGTTAGTCAGTTGTTGTGCTTGATAGCGGATAACATCACAATATATGGCTTGGTACTTGGTAGTGGTAGAGAGTGTAAAGGGGAGCATGAACATGAAACTCTGCCATTTTCCAAGTAACCCATTTTTACTTTTCTTCCAATGGACAAGAGGAGTGAAATCATCTTTCAATTTTTTCCCTCTTCCTCCATATTTATATCCATAGCCTAAAATGAGAACTACAAGTTTTTGCATTCCTCTTAAGTTATACACGTTTCTCTTTTCATCCCTTCTATTGTCAAATTAGTCTTCAGCTCTATTAGCACAGCTTTATTCTGCAATTCCACAGTGGCTTAAATCTTACACCTTTTCCGTGTATTAAATTATTTTACTTTATGATTTTGTTATAATTTGACAGATAGTAAGGAATAACATGTTTTTAGATATTCTTTTGGTTTTCAGGCGGCTAGACTGCATAAACTTTACAAAAGTTGGGAAGACAACCCTGATATTGGTTTTGTGATGGTGAAGGTAATAATCATTGTCTGATATTTTTTTCTGTCCATATGACGTGTATAAAATGATAACAACTATCCATTCAAATATTTATCTACATGCCATTTACACAAGCTTTTTGATTTCTTAAAGGGTAGGGGCCGGGCATTTGCAGCTGGTGGAGATATTGTTGCTATTTACCATTATCTAAGTCAAGGTGAAAGATAAAACATTTACTTTTTCGATGGAATGATGAAAGTTTATGCTGCATTCTACATATTTGATGCCGTTTGTTTCTCCTAAAATGTGTATTTATTTGTTGTCTACCTCTAAAAATGGCCGTGAGTCTTCTCCCAATTATCATATCTTGTGAAGTGGGAATATTATTTAAACTAAACGCTGAGTATTAGGATGATGTAATATTAAATCACAGTTCAAGCTTTTTGGAAAACAAAAGACACTATAAATTCAGGTGCATAAAAACAAATGTACCTCTTCGTAGCTTTATCATCCTCGCAATTTGGTTAATGCTTCAACACTATTGTTGGGTTAAGCTCAAATATATTCATAGTGATAATGAATCAGGCTACTGATTTTCTATTCCAAAAACCAGTCAGAGATAACCATCTTTAAGGACTTATTTAAAAAGTGCGTATTAATACCTCATGGCATATCTAACTTGCTAACTTGCAATTATTCATTGTGACACATTTGATTAGATTTTAAGGTCTTTCGTATTGTTATAAAATTTCAGCAGCATCTGTCAATTGTCAAAAATAAAGTAGGATTTCTATTAATGCTGCTTCAGATAATGAGAAAGAGACCAGAGTTTTTAACTTATTATCTATTTCTGCAATATTTTTGGGTGAAGAAATAAGAAGGAATTTTCGTAATTTGCGCTTTTGTCATTGAATAATATATTTGAGGAGTTGGTTGTTCATAAAATATAAAATGACATCATGCATAACTATTCTCACTTAGTGGAACAAGGCTTGTTGTTGTTGTTGTTGTTATGCTTTTGTGGCTGAAGGGAGCTTAAGAAAAAATTAGCATCTAAGGTTATTTATGAAATTTGGTGCTAGGATGCTCTTCTTTTATTTTTCTTCAATTTTTACTCTAATTATCATGTTTTTGTCGTATCAATTTTATGCTTCTTGTTCAACAGGACAACAGGTATTTATTATTGCTTTAAATTTGTGCAGGGAACTTGGAAGCTTGTAAGGAATTTTTTAGAACAGCATATAGCTTTATCTATTTTCTTGGTACATATTTGAAGCCACATGTGAGTACATCATTTGAAGGAATTAAGAATAGGTTATCTTTACTTTTTGTTCAGATATATAACTGTGATCTAAACATGTCCATGCTTTTATGTATGACGACTAATTCAGTTAGAACTTGATTTTGGAACTCCTGTCATAATGTAACCCAAGGGATTAACGCAACAAGATTCATAGCTTGTAGCTGAAATTTTGTGTTAATTGCTGACAATGACGATATATGCAAGGCATTTAATATATTGTGTTCTTTTTCTATATTAAAAAGAATATCTCGCTTAACAGTGAATTAATCTCTCACTCCCAAAGTTTTTTATCCTTTGACATTTATCATTTAAGCCATGGACTGTCTCTTGTATGCTGTCTTATCATCCTTGCATGTTTTTCTCTTTATTTCAGTTAAAAACTTTTCCTTACGCCAATAATAATATGAAATACTACATAATTGTACTTTTATAAGTTGTAATTTTGTGGTTTTTTCCCCAAGTGTTAAAAGAGGTGCCTATTCAGAATAATGCTTGTTGAGGAAGCTTGGAGGGCGAAATTTGGGGATTAAGGAATTGTATACTAAGCAAATAGAGGACTTTTTTGGTCTATAGTAAGTGCTTGTTTGGAATTGTATACCAAGCAAATAGAGGACTTATTTGAGGATAATAAGATCTTATTTGTAGAGTACGAAGTAAATATGTGAGAGGGGTCTTTCTCGTACTTTGTGCATAAGATCTTATTTAGCCAAAATAAGTTAAAACAAACAAGCTCTAAATACAAGATTATTGAAAGACTTATTTACTATGCATTTAACATTGACCCCTCAACCTCCATACTGTTATTATAACCGCACAAGGGCAATGCACAATTTTTTTATTTTTATTTTTATTTTTATTTTGGGCGTGGTACAAGTAATTCTGTTCCTTAACTTGCAAGACTTTCTAAAATTCTTAAATCCTCTTAATATTAAACTTTTCTCACCCTCATGATTTTCCTCATATCTCATAAAAAAAGTTTTACAAATTAATTGTTATATTTGTAATTTTGACTTCCACCTCTAAACTACAACAATCACCACACATTCCGTTCATATGTTGTTTAAATTTTAAACAATATAACAAACAAAGGTTCAAATTTATGGTTATACTAGCTAGATGCCTATAAAGCAAAACTTATGTGGTAACTTTTTTCGCAGGTAGCTCTTCTAAATGGTATTACCATGGGTGGTGGAGCAGGAATTTCAATTCCCGGTACATTTCAGGTTGCGACAGACAAAACTGTATGTAATTGGGCATTCTACTGAATATTCACTCTGTTAAACTAAATGATTCGTCCATTATCAAGCGTTATATATTGTAAGCAAATAGTTTCAATTAGTTACACAGCTATGTGAGACAGAAAAGATATTGTTGTAGAACTTTTATTCTTTGGACTTGGTGTGAGAGCTTGATGCTTAACACCTCAAATATTCTTTTGACTTAGTCTTCAGAGCTTGGCAACCTTTTACACATTACACGTTACATGTGCAGGGGAAATTTTTACATTGTACAAAATTGCTTCCTTACATATCTATATCACATTGATCCCTTTTATATCATTGTGTGCAATATCTCCATGGAATGTATGTGTTAGTGAATCACATACATCTGGGAATCCTAGTCTACTCAATGTTTCATTTTTATTTTCTGTGACATGAATATATTCAATCGAGTGCGTATGCTGAGCACCATTGGACCTTATCCCACCATGCAGATTTTTGCTACTCCTGAAACTCTTATTGGATTTCATCCTGATGCTGGAGCTTCCTTTTACCTTTCACATTTACCTGGACATTTAGGTGGGGTGATGATTATATCATGTATTTTCCATTGCCATGTTCCAAGTAACTGAAGAATATGAATGGGGTACATGATCCCTTTACATGAAGATAAACCCAAAAGATCTTAGAAGTTCTACATGTGCGCTGCTATTATGTACTCTTTGACAGCAGCTAATTGTTAGGATGGTGTTTTTCTTTTATCAGGCTCCTCCTATTCAAGGAAAATCTCATTTAGGCTGAATGGTAAAAGGATTTTGTTAAAACATAATTACAAGAATCAGAATTGGGTGGGGATTATATTATGTGGATGCATGTTGCATTGGCATTTGCAATATGGAACTGTAGCCGTTATGACAATAAGAATTTGATTGGGAATTGTATTATGTGGATGTAAATAGAAGAAATTTGCAATCTGAAATTGCTGCCTTTAGAAGTTGTTAATTCTGTTCAAATTTTGAACGTCGTTTGATCTGTTGGTCTATATCAATGACAATTATCTTAGTTAAGATTCCAAGTCTTGAAATAGAACATGGAATTGTTTGATAGATGAACTAATTGTTAGGTTGCTAGAGCAAGTAGCTGGAGCACAATTCATTCCTTATTTTACAGGTTATCCTTGTTTTCAGGTGAGTACTTGGGTTTAACTGGGGAAAAACTCAATGGAGTGGAGATGATGAACTGTGGGCTTGCGACACATTATACATTAAGTGCAGTTCAGTACCCTGTTTGCTTGTTATTTATTTCCATTATACTTGCTTTTTCAGAGTATAGAACATTAAAAGCATTGTTTCTTGTCTTACAGAGGCTTCCATTGATTGAGGAACAGCTGGGGAAATTGGTTACCGATGATCCTTCTGTGATTGAAACCACTTTAGAAAAGTACGGTGATCTTGCCCAGCCTGATAGTAGAAGTGCACTTCAAAGGTTTGTCCTGTCTCAAACAACAATGCTGTCTGATGACAGCCTTTTTCATATCATTGACAAAGAAGAATTTATACAAAGAAATACTCCTATTTCAATAGAAGAAAAAGAAGCCAAAAAAGTGAAAATTGCACTAGGTGTAAAGCTCCCTCCATACCCTCTGTAATGGACAGCAAAATCCCAAAAGATGACCATTAGAATAAGCCCACAAGAAGTTGAGAAGATATTCTGTTTTAAACTGAGTTGTCTTGGATGCGCATTGACAGCTGTTTATTAACGCTTCTTTATGTTAATGTTTCATTTTAATGCTTCATGTGCTTTAAGATAGCAAAAGCCTTAGATTATTATGGGTAAAATGTTTATATTTGTCTGCCTGCAATATGGGTAAAATGTTTAGTGTCATTGCTTTGCAAAAGCCTCGACTGCTTTTAAGAGCATCCTAGAGAGTGCTTTTCACAGTAGCTGTTACATTATAATTTTTTTTTGTGTGAACTCTATTACAGGTTTAAAATGCCTGAATTACCATTCTTTGTACTTTTATTTCAACATGTACCCTTTTATGTTGTTAGGTTTTTTATGCTATCACATACACACACAGTTATATATTTGTATTAGCGCACACATTGATATTTCTTGACAAAATGCAATTTCTTTGATCAAGTGATGGCTGTACTTAATACATAATCCAGTAGAAAGATCTTAATAGGAAACTTAATAAGATTTTGTGCCAAACCATATGTTACCATGGTTTAAAGCTTTTTGGCATCACCTGCTTTTGAAATGTCAGAGCAGCATCACACTTGTCATATTAAACCAGTGCTCTCAGTTTATTTGTTTCTCTTATGAATTTAAGTGGAAAGTAAGCCTTGTTAATCAATTTTTTTTATTGATTTACTTCAGGATTGAAATCATGGATAAATGCTTTTGCCATGATACAGTTGAAGAGATTGTTGATGCTCTGGTAAGATCTACATCTTCCTTTGTATTTGAGAATCTAGCAATTTGAATATGAAATTTTTCACTTCAAGTGTATTTATTTGTAAGTACTTCAGAATTCAGATATTAAGTTCATTATATAGGTGTTAGCATAAAAAGCATTATCTGTGCACTTTTTATGCTATCACTATTGACTTTAATTGAATTATTTTAGTTTTTAACTTCAATTAAGTATTATCTGTGCAATTGGAGTTAGTCTAAATGTTTTACTTTAATCAGTTGGCAATTTGGAAGTGTACACCTCTCTTTTGTTATCTATGAATATGACATTTCTTCCATCCAAGTAACTAATTCCTACGAAAATGAAACCTTGAGCTTCTAAAAAAAGAAAATCAAAACAACTTCTGCATAATTTCTTTTATTTTCTTGATGTTCTTTATAAAAGTTGCTACAGATTTAAGTGTGATGCTGTGCCCCTTTGGCATACCTTTATTGTTGGTTCTTATTAGTCCTTCATCTCTTCTAGGCAAGTGAGGCTGGTCAAACAAACGATCCCTGGTGCATAAGTACCCTGAATAGACTTAAAGAAGCTTCTCCATTGAGCTTGAAGGTTGCTTTGAGATCTGTAAGTTTGTTTTCCTTGTAGAAAAACCCTTTGAATCTGTTTCGTCTTCCCAATTCTTTTCTGATGAGAAGAAACCAGCCACTACTATGAAATTATGATGCATTTCATCCCATTAACTGGTGTAGGTACGAGAAGGTAGATTTCAGACTCTTGATCAGTGCTTGTCACGTGAGTATCACATGTCATTACAAGGAATTTCTAAGCATATATCTGGTGACTTCTGTGAGGTATAGAACATTCTACTGCAAATGCTACAAATTCATAGGCTTTCATGCGATAAAATGATTTTAATCTCTTGTTAGGGTGTGCGAGCACGCGTGGTGGACAAAGACATGACACCAAAGGTACCCCTATTGTTTATATTATTTTAGTCCTTATTATAAAGACCTCATATTAAGAACCATTGGCAATGTTTTTAATGCTTTTAAAATTTCAGAATTGCTCACAATGAAGTTCATTAGTTGGAGGAGGTTCTTTGATTAATTAGGAAGATGTTTAGTTGGTTAAAGAATGTCAAAGCAAAACCTTTCTTTTTTAGTGCGTTGTGTTTTGGGGGTGGGATTTATACTTGGAACAAAAGGTCTCATATTAAGAACTATCAGGAATATCCTTATCATATAATAAAGACCAAGGAGAGTGTCAATGACCTTGTAGTATAGTGCCAAGGTCGTGGGTTTGATCCAGCTTGTAATCTTAAAGCCATTAGTGTCTGTCTCTTTAACTGTTTGGAAATGTTTTTTTGGGTTTTAATGGCTTTTAAGTTGCTTTAAGGCTTTAGGAGGTGTTTGTGAAAGGCTTTTTTTTTTTTTTTTTTGCAGTGGCTTTTGATGATAAACCAAAATCTTTTTTTTTTTTTTTTCAAATGGAGCTCATAGGCTCGGGCAGGCACTAACGGCCTGAAGTTACAACGACGGGATCGAACCCGTAACCTCCTCCCACTTAGGAGATATTATTACCACTAGGCTACAAGGCCTTTGATGATAAACCAAAATCTTTGGCTTTTGAAAAAAGGTAACTTATGATGCTGCCAATTCAAACATAAATCATATTTACAATCGGACATTTTTCTAGAAGTCACTTTTAATTCACATTGGAAAAAATATAGTCACTTCTCCATTGCTAATCCAAACGGCCCCTTAATCTTAAATAATAGAAAGAAGAAAGATCAGGGGTGAGTATACTCTACACTCTAGAGTGAGAAGTTAGCTTTCTTGCCAATATATTTTTAGAAATTGTAGTGAAACTAATCCTGAGCCTTGTCCCTTTACTTTTGATCTTGTACTTGCATGAAAAAAAAAATGAACATTTGTGGCTAACATAATATTTTTTTACATGGCACAAAGAACTCAGCAATAAAGCTATTTCTTTGAAAATTAAATTTGGTCAATTCGTGCTTTCCGGCCCATCCTAGCTTTTTTTTTTTTTTGACCCTCTTTCCAAAATATGCAGTGGGACCCTCCTACGTTGGACAAGGTGTCTAATGATATGGTGGATCAATACTTCTTGCCGCTCAGTGCATCTGAGCCTGGTCTTGACTTGCCTACAAAAATCAGAGAAGCATTTATCTAATAAGTTTATTTATGTACTCCATAAAAAAATAATTCCACAATTGGACTCCATTTGGTCTTTTGTTTGCCATTTATTAAGTTTATATATGAATTGGCAAATTCAAGTATATCTTATATATTGGGTGGATTGTGTTCCCCCCACAAATATGTAGTTGATTCTGGCTCTGTATAGTAAAATAGCGTAAGCCTTGTTATACAAGATGAGTGATAGAAGATGCAGACACTATCAATTCTTGAAGATTATCGTGCTATTCCCATTTATAAGCTTTTTTCTAGATTTTTTCTTGTTTTTATTGATAAATTGTTTTACAAAATCTATGGAAGCTATGTTTCAATTTATAAGTAATTTTTGTAAATGAGTTAAGTACGATTGTACTCTATAAGTTGTCAACAAAGATAAGTTGTTAACAAAGAGCAACATTGCTTCAAATGGTCTTTAGGAGTAATGTCGTCCTAGAAATTCTTAAATTGTATTTATAATCAAATAGGTCCACGTGTCATCCATATCATTTTTGTTAAAATGTAAATTTGATTCAGTAGTATACTTAGGAAAAATGTTCCCTTAAAAATTGAGTTCAATATTGCCTCCAAAAGTTTTCAAATCATAATAATGTCTTCCTAATCGCTATAAAGATTAAATTTGATTGTTTATTGACTAATTATATTTAGATGTCATCATAAATAACATTGAAGAAGTTAAAAAGTAAGGAGTTTATACTTGCGAGAGAGGAATGATAAAGAAAAAAAGATTCAATTATTGAATGCAAAACATACTAAGCAAGATTTTTAAGAATAAGGCCACTACTAAGCAAGATTACTAAGAACAAGACTAATGGACCCTACTGGATTTGAGGTAAATAGGTGCCTTTATAATTTGCTCTTTATCGCACAAGATGTTTTTTTTTTTTAATTAAACTTCACAAGATGTCTTACCTCTTTGATTTTATCAAATCATTCAAACATGATGTATTTTCAGTCAACTATATTATATCAACATATTTAATCAATTAACGGTCAAATTTAGTATAGATAACCATTAAGGCAAAATTGCTATAATTCAAAAACTTTTAAAACATTACTCTTAAAATACTTTTAGAGAGACATTACTCTTTTGACAACTTTCAAAGCAAAATTGAACCTTAACAATCCTTATAAAATTTGTGAAACAAATAATTAATGCCCCTTTTCCTTTCATTTATAAGAGACAAATGCTAAATATAAGAAATAAAATAAAAGGAAAAATTCTAAAAAAGACAAGAGAAATAGGGAAATTTCAATTCAGAGCAGCGAAATAGGAAAATCTCAAATCAGTCTTTTTGTACTTTTTTATTGTGCAATTACGAAGATGTCACTGGATTTTTAACAACACGAGTATCATAATTCACAAGAGTATCTCAATTAATAACACTAACAATTCACAGTGTAAATACATAATACCTAAATACTTCTATTGTTAACTGAGATACTCTTACCATGAATTAAGATACTCGTGTTATTAACAATCCAATGGCATTTTCATAATTACATAATAAAAAAGTACAAAAGGCATATTAAATATTTTTCGATTTCGCTGCTCTAAATTAGAATTTTTCTTTTTTCCTAATCTTTTTTTGGAATTTTCTCAAAATAAAATGTATGTACTTTAAAATTAAACCCTACATTCAAGAGTGTATAAAATACAATCCTCAAATTCCATTCAATGCACTGGAATAAATCGATAGCATCATCCTCTAAGTCATATGATGATGCATATTCTTTTAAGACTAGAACTAGAATAGTCAATAATGCAAAGTAACAAAAAGGGCCTGGAAATCTGGACCAATGATAGCATTTAATATATTGTGATGCAACACTATGTAAGATAAATAATTTATTCGTACATTGTTATCCCAAAAAATGGTTTATCCGTACATCAAAGATATCAAAATTACAGCAAATTTTATTTGCTTTCCAAAATTGAGCCAAAAATGAATAAAACCTATGACATGCATCTATATCAATATCAACGTCACAGTTTCCATTTTCGTTGATAAATAATAAAGCACGTGATTCTGAGATTTCAGGACCATGCACTGCAAGGACTAAGCTAGGCTATTCTATTCAGTTCCCTTGGTGCTTTTGTAGTTGTTTATCAATTGAGTCTGTACATCATGGGAGACTGGCGAATGCTCTTTGTACTCCATAGTGAATTCACCTTTACCCTACAAGTGTAGAAAAGGAAAATTATAATCCAATTAAGCAAATGTCAGCTATCATCATAATGTGACATAATCTTCATTCACTAGATATTCTAGTGGGTACCTAAATGAGATTGGGAACCCTAGCTAACTGTTTACCATAGGAGAACCAACCCACCTAAATAACCCATTAAACAATGTGGGATTCTGGTACCCCATACTACCAAGCCTCCACATATCACAATCCAAATCTTTCGTATTCTAACAAAATGCGTTCAACTATAGAAAGAAAAAGAATTGTTATGAAGAGTGGCACTATGTATGGTTCGCATGAATTATTCTCAATCTGAATGCATAAAATCCAGAAATCCAAGTTAGCAGCTATGAGAGATAAATTGTGAATGAGTGAAACAGCTTCCAGTTTAAGGTTGGTAAAAACTTCGTATATGAAAAACTCTCCAGCCTCCCTCTCTCCAACATAATAACGTGCAATACTTCAGAGGTTTCATATGGCTTGGATATTCACCTGTGTCATTGATCGAAGTGATGTGGAGTATCCAAACATATTGTTAAGAGGAACCTGAAATAATTAGTCATGAAAATAGTCACATTAGTTTAAGCTTAGAAAGTACAAAACATTAGAGCTTGATATATAGTTTAGTATCCATATTTCTTCACCGAAATTTTAGTGTCTCGTACAAACTATAATGAATGAAATAACAGCACATAAATCCTTTAAATTAAAACAATCAAACTTGAATTTCTTGAGGCATACCCCAAAAAACAATTTAAAAAAAAAAAACCTGGGGGTAGGTGATTGCAGATGCTTTATGCTAGAATAATAAGTAGACAATTCCCCCACAATCATGCTAGAAGCTCAAAATCACGTTACTATGATCAAAAGCTTAACTTTCAGAGTGAAGATCCATGAATACTTTTGATATATATTTCTTGAACATGCGCCTCTCAACACGATTAGTAGGTAGTAAAGGTAAGCCATTCCTTATCCTTTCAACAGGGACAAAATTAAGAGAAGCACCATTCATTGAAGAGATGTCAACTTAAGCCACTCTGTCGTACTAATATTAATTACACATTACATTTGATTTATTTATTTTTCTTTTACAAAATGAAGTACTTACATGAGCAGTAATAACCGAATCATCTCCGTCCTGGTCATTTCCAACAATCACACCTTTTCTCCTATCAAGAGTTATAAGGATCAGTCAGGAAATCCAGACTACATAGTATTAGCTGTCACAGTCCAAAGAATTGAGATGTCAATAAAAAAAACCCTCACTTGTTGATGTCACCGGCAACAGCCCCCTGAAATTCTGTTGGTACTTTCAGCTCGACAAGCATAATAGGTTCTAATATAACAGGTTTAGAAGCTGCATAGCACTGTCATAGAAGGTAGAAAAACCATACTTGATTGGAGATGAAATCCTAATTTGCAAGTGAAGAGAATAAAAATTAAAAATCAGAACGATATTTGCAATGTTGCCCAAGTACCTGTCTAAAAGCATAGATAGAAGCTAACTTAAATGCCAGTTCACTGGAATCAACAGCATGAGCAGCACCATCTGTCAAGACAACCCGAAGATTTTCAACCGGATGTCCAATTAAAGAACCCCTGTACAAAAAGGCAATCAGGTTCATCAATCCAAATATAACAATAATCATTTTCATATGCTGGAGTTCAATACTCAGTACAATTACAAGGAGTACACAATATTATATGATAAAAGTTGCAAAATTATAATTATGAAAATAAGTAAAAATTCACTCACGAGTTTGCAGCTTCTCTGAAACCCTTTTCAATTGCTGGGATAAAATTTGATGGTATAGCCTGCCCAACAAGTAAGTTTTCAAATTCAAACTTGATCGGAGACCCTGCTGGAAGGGGTTCAATATAGCTGCCAGCATACAAAATACAATGTCATTAGAATCCTAGAGATGTTTAGGACGATGTAACTGAAAAACCACAATTAAATTTCACCAAAAAGCATGGTAAACATAATTCAAATCAAATGGAAACTATAAGATTAAGCTGCTTCCTCCAAATTTGTAAAGCCAGCAAGCAACCCATTTTACAAGAGAAACATGCATGTCACTCGTGGATACCATCATGCACTCAATTTTTTATTCAAAAATTGTTCATTCAAACACATCGAATTTTAGTATAAAAATTTATCTATATTTGTTTTAAAATAAAAATTAAAAAAAAAATCTCAAACAAGGGAAGCCAAAATAAAAAAAGCCAACCAAACTCCGTAAAAATATTCAAAACAAGTTTAGGATACCAAACAAACTGGAAGGGAAGTGCATTACCGTGTACTTAATTAGAAAAGCAGATTGCTAAACTATGCTTACCCAATTACTCGACCATATTGACCTTGTCCTCCAGATTGCTTTTTATGTAAATAATCAAAGTTGGCACGTTGAGTGACAGTCTCTCTAAAATTAACACGAGGCTTTCCAACGGTAGCATCAACCTTCATAGGCAAAGACATTAAAATAAAACTCCATAAGAAGCAAATTTCAGACATTAGCAACAAAAAAACATTAGGCTGGAAAAAAAATAAAAAGAATAAGTACCTTGTACTCCCTCCTAATGCGTTCAACATAGACTTCTAAATGTAATTCGCCCATTCCCGAAATGATCGTCTATTTACAGTGATATATCAAGGTCATTGTAATAAATAATGAATTTTCTGAGTAAACAAATTGGAGGAGAAATAAATAAGAAACCTGCCCACTCTCTGGATCCAAGCCAACACGGAAAGTAGGATCCTCTCTCTGAAAGCGATTCAAAGCTTTTGAAAACTATAAGCAATACAAGGAGTTCATTATCTTTCATATTTTTGGAGACAGAGGAAGAGGTTGGTTAGTGTGTTGCGTCATTTAAGAAATACTCACTTGCCCTCCAGAATCTTTTGAAATGGGTTGCACAGCCAATGACATCACTGGCTCAGGTACATTCATAGAAGTCATTGTGTATTTGACTGACCCATCAGTAAAAGTATCTCCTGATATCCAAAATCACTAGAATAAGGCCCCACATACAGAACAACAACAAGAATGAGTTAAAGGAGTTATTGACATAATAGTAGAGCCTCTCTGATCATCCTTTTTTAAGAGTTCTATATAGTCCACTTCTCACTGTATTAAAATTAAGTTTCATAATAAGGCAACATAGCCATGTGCTTTGTCTACATTACAAACCGACTTGAGCTTGTGCAAAACAAGACATGCTATATATTATAATTGTAATCAAACAAGCCATGACCCTCATTGACATTTCTCCACCATCACCAGATTCTTGATAAAGTCAACTGAAAAAATAACAACTAGAATTTAGGAAACACATTCATGCATAAACCCAAAGCAAGGTGTAGAACCTGATGCACAATCAACACCAAATACAGCCACTATTTGCCCAGCATGAGCCTCTTGAATATCCTGCAGAATATTAAAAACCCTAATCAAAATTAGGCATAAATAAACGAATAAACTGGCTATCTTAAAAATAAATATAGCTAATAAACAGAATCCAGCTAGTTTTCTATATTTTTCTCAATGGTATCTAGAATTAACGAACTAGATTTGAGCACTGTCAAACACAAATAGGCCATGAAAATAACCCACCCAGATCTCTCCAACTTACCCCCACAAACACAACTTATTGTTTCAGCAGCATTCAAATTATAATGCAGATTTGAAAATGTTGCTGAAAATCTAAAGCTTACCTCCATCTCATCTGAATGCATCCGAACTAAGCGAGGAACCTGTATTTACAGAATGACATCAGTTCCACGTTCTTGATATACCCAAATGCACTACCATTTAACTATGAATAGAACGTTTTTTTTTAACTCATAAGGCTTCTTGTTTGTGGATACCATAATGACATAATCAATATATATATTATGTTTCAATAAGCAAAGGGAACAAGACCAAAATGGAGGTCAAGAAATTACACCCCATAGAGAAACAAGCAAGAATAAGAAAACGACCAGATTTCCATCAAATGAGACACTTTCGTAGGATACAAGAATAGGCTAGATGAAGTTTGAAACACCCTGCTACTTTCCAAGCCTGAGAATTCCTCTTTTCCAGGTAGGATTTATAACAACTAAAACTACAAATTTGGACCAAACAATACCATCCAAGGGCATGTGAAAAATTGACCCAAAAAAGACCTCAGCTCAAGTTGTCATCATGTGGTTTTGTAGTGGAAGTAAAGTGTATAATTAATTATTGATAGAAACCTCTAGTTCTCTATGGAAATAAAGAGTTCAGATCCAGAAAATAACCAAACAGAAAAGAGAAATATATATTCTGGCTCAGAAGAGATGAGGCCCACACCCAAATCCTCACTGGAATTCTGGCTACCTTAGTCTCTCACCCTCCCCCCTTTGAGTAGCCTCCAGTCTGACCAAATTCTTCTAAAACCATTCTCTCTAATCTCGGTGTATCCTCTAGCTGACCTCTTTCCCCTTAGCTGCATTCATGCAGGCTATGCCACTGTCTTCCCCCACTACACCCTTTGTCCATTCATCTATCACCCAGCTTTCCTAATTAGGTACCTACAGCTTACATATGCAAGAAAGAACATAGACAGTACAAAATGACCAAAACCTCAGTAGGATTAATATTAATCCCATCAAATTAGAATAGTAGAGACTATTGGACTAACCTTAAGCTTCTTGCCAGTATTTATGTTAATAATAAATTCACCCTTCCGAATGACACCTTCATAGATTCTTCACCAGAGCAAAAGGGAAAAGAAAACGGAGGAAAAACACTGTAAGCTAATGTGTCAAATACTCAAGGATTGAATGTTGCCCAAAATTTAAGACAACAAATCATTGCATATACAAGAGAAAACAACATAAACCATTTCATAGAGTCAGGGGTACCTTAAATATGTTAACTGACCAAATCGCCCTTCCTCCAATTTGAAAGCTAATGCCACAAGGGGCCCATCAGGTGTTCCAGACAACACCACCTGTGCAAGGAAAGCATCACAATTACCCAATAATATAGCAAAAGTGAATTAAAGCAAAACAAGGCCGAACTTCTCATTCTTTACCTTCTCCTCTTTCTTTGTCTGGTCAAGAGCATAATTACTAACTTCAACTGGACATGGCAAATACTGGAGTACACCATCCAGAAGTGGCTGAACCCCCTTCACAAGTAACAACAGATGATAAGTATATAAGGAGAGCCAAAAAATGCATTACTGCACAACTTATGCATATAAATTACTTCTGAACTATTATAGTTTGACCAATAATTAAATTACGATTTTTCCATTCATGATTATGTTGGCACGTGAGATGCAAAAGTCTAATAAAAACACAGTGGAGGGAGATAGCCTCAATCATTTTGTTTCACTTTTTAATATAAAGCCTGTTTAATGCAGTTTACAACCTAGTTATAGAACCAGAAATATATGATATCCTAAAGCTTCTCTTTTTTCACATCACATTAAATTAAAACGGATAATGTTCATAGCAAGAACACTTGATTCAACCAGTGCCTTTAAACTGCTAACTGTTAATCCAAATCCAACCTCTTTAGTTCAGTCCTCAGCTAAGTCTTGGAGCATTAGACCATACAATTATTTTAAGAGAAAGCAATTGACTTTTCCTTAATTCAAACGAAATTTATGAAAGTCAATAAATATAAGAATAAAGTTTCAATCATAAAATGAGTATGAGATGATAATATTCATGATTAACAAGATATGCAATTGGGACAGAATGAACTCTTCACTAAAAAAAAATAAGAACCTAGCTGCTTTAGATCTGGGGATATCATCATATTACAAATTTACCAGTTGACACCCATATTAGGAATCTATTTCCAATGTTGAATTAAGATTTAATAAGACCTAATAATTTGTTTGGTACACAGAATGGAGTGTGTTGGAAAGGGAAACGAAATAAAATACAAATAATGTAAATGTAAATGTCTTATGTGCCATTAAATAAGTAAAAAGAAATAACTATTGTAGAGTAATGATAATAAGGCTATAATAGACATTGCCTATATTGATTTATGCATTATGGAAAAAGATTTATTTTTCATCAATTATACCAAAAGGGGCAGGGGCCTAATATTAGGTTGCATGCCCTTGTAGAATAAATGCTTCGTTGAGTCTTCTACAAAGCTTGTTATTTCGGGGTTTTAATCTTCCTATTGAATTTAAGAATGAGAATTTTGAACGTTATTCAATATTGTTCTTAGGTTAGATTTTCGATTCTAATCACACTAACATAGAGCCAAGGTTATTTCAGTTATAACCTAGTTTAATAGTTGGCAAAGAATGGCATTTCTCTTCCAAGCTGACAACAGAGGGACAGGGAAGATAACTTTCGAGTCTTAGACCTATCAAATCACAAAAAATGAATGAAGAATGAAGTTTGCATCAATCACAGTCAGCTCAAGAGCCAAAAAAAGATAAAGGCAAAAATAATAGATTCTCTTGTCATGACACTAGCAACATGATATGGGTGTTTTATATGTAAGTAAGATTTCTACAACACCTAGTGTGAGATTAAACTGAAAACAACGGGCAAATACATTATAAATAAATCCAATTTCAAATCTGAAATCCTCGAAACAACAACAACAACAAGCCTTATTCCACTATGCCCTTCAAGTTAAATTAGGCATTAGCAAAAATTCGCATCCACAACACAGCAATTAAAAACAATAAAAAAAAACACGTGTGCAATATGTAAAATAGTAGATATACAAATAGAATAGTTATACACTTAAACAAGTTATTTAACAGTTACCTTGTTTTTGAAGGCACTGCCCATGAATACTGGTATAAATTTCCGTGCTACAGTGGCTCTACGAATTGCTTCCTACACAAAAAAAGATTAACTAACTTTAGCACAATAAAATAAGAGAACGGGCAAACTTCTGGCATATGGAAATTTTAGATAAATTACTTAAGCAGATAAAGTGTAGAAATTCATTTAAAAACAGCATGGAAATCTATCCCTGACTTCTACCAAAAGGAGAAGCAACAAAGAGGAAAACTTCAACTGGAATCTAACTATGACAACTTTACATTACTGTTTGGCCATGCTTTCAATTTCGGCTGATTGTGAAATGGCTTCAGAAATAAAAAAGAATCTTCTCAAAATGCACAGTAACAAAAGTCAAGGGCCATAAATTGCTTTTTTTAAAAAAAAAAAAATTGCAGTTGTATTTGGCTAACTCATAAGTGCCTTTGGTATTATCAGCACAATTAGCATTTTTAATTAAAAAATTGAATTTTTATTGTTCTTTGTGTATGTTTTAATATGAAACATTTGTATCTTTAGGTTAATGGAGGATATTTTACTCAACAAAACTAACAATGGACTATGTTATATATTTTAAAAATAGAAGAGGTATGTGTGATCTTAGCAAAACTCATGGGAGCCTTATGTAGAGTGTGTTTGGAATAACAGTAGAATAAGTGACTTATTTGAAATCAGACTTATAGATAAGTCAGATTAGATATAAGTTAGATTATGTATATTTGGATTGACGATAATATAAATGACTTATGTAAAAGTAAAATGTGTTTAGTTGATATGTTAAAAAGTAACTTATTGTGGTAAATGACTGAAAAAGACATGAATATTAGTGAATATATTATACATATATATATTGTAAAATTCAAAAATTATACCAAAAAAAAGAAAAATTAATTTTAACAAAAGTTAAGAATAAAAGCTTAAAATATATAATTAATAAC
>JBAGKO010000003.1:11493123-11511724 GCA_037177275.1 Acacia concinna | reverse complement strand
CTGCAAGGTTGTGGTCTAGCATTGCAACCCTTGCAAGGTTGGGACCTAACCTGGCTAATGAGCCTAGGTGCCAATTACCTCAAGGTAAGCTACCTCTCTCGAGGTTCTAGCTCCTTGCACTCAACCAGCAAGGTTTTTGCCCAGCCTTGCATTCACTGCAAGGTTGAGGCCAAACCTAGCTGTTGTGGCCTAGGGTTTATTTCCTCAAGGTTATACCTCTCCCTCAAGGTTGAGACTTCACCTGGCCAACCTGTAAGGTTTTGCCAAAACCTGGCTGTTGAGTCAGAAACTTGGCTATTATAAAATTACTGGGTACCCTCAAGGTTCAACCTTGACCTCGAGGCTGGAAAACCAGCAGAGTTTCTGATAAAATCCAAATTCATTTTCTTTCCCTTGTACTAAGTGGATATCACTCAAGTACACTTACTTAAGTTATTTCCCTTTAGTTTTTCATTCTCAAAAACATATTTTTCCAAAATAAACCTAAGTTTGGTAATCATCAAAACGTAGGATCTAACACCACTGACCCAAATAAGGCAGAGATCGGAGGGTGCTTATCGTTACTCCATGTGTGGGCATGGGATCGCTTCCCCAGCATAGCACCAACTTGAACTGCATTTCCAGATCCCCAGCTACAAACATATAATGTCTTACCTCCATTGGGATTCATGTATACTAAATTTACATACAAAAAAATTCAAAGTCTATATTATTCAAATTATACAAAGTTTGATGTTACTTTTTTAATTACAGATGGAGGAATGTCAGACATAGCTCTCGTCCTGTCGCCACTACTTTACACCGATACTAAAGTTTCTTTGATAAGATGGTTGATGATGACATCATTTGGCAGTCATACCAATCTATCCAGGTACAAGAAATACTTCCCCGAGTATTGCACCCAGATACCTACAATTTGGTGTGCCTCTGTGCTTCTATTATACTTTCATATCGTTGAATGGCATCATCCTGATTGTGTGCTGTGACAGTTTGGTTGTGAACAACCAATTCTCGTTCCACCGATGAATTTAAGAAATTACCACACAATGCAACTACAGGGCGCAACAAACAAGAATTGGATTCACCACCACCGGGAATTTATGCAAGCATAGATTGGTTGGCAGCATGATGTTGTCAATTTGCCAATGGCACATGATCATCTTCGGTAGGTGTCGGAATACATGCAGTGCTACTGGTGACACACGAGGCGATGGATTCATTGAACCACTTGTGATACTGGTTCCACGATTAGTTTTCCTTCTTACTTCCATCAATACATGCCTCTTTCTTCACATAAAAGTGTTATGACCTCAAATCTTATTATTCATTTCAGGCTGACATGTCTGACTACTTACATCGACATACAATTACTCAAACCTCACGAAACATATTACATAAATGTAGAGAGCAACATGATGACATTACCCCTCAGCCTGCTCCTCCTGTAAGTGAATTGCCTAGGCCTCAAATTTCTCATCAAAGGCCAAGTAGGAGACGTCATGGTTACTTGACCACCCAACCATTGATTGTGGATGACAGTGCAACACATCATGACCAGCCTTATTTTGTGTCACTGCCGTCATCATCCCATGAAGAAACCACTCCTGGGCCATCTAATTACGGTCAATCTCAGTCTTTCACATCTTTATTTCAAAATAATACAATATTTTCAAGTGAATACAACACTTCTACTTTTGACCAAGGAGGGCCATCCACTTCATCCTTCGCCACTCCCAGATAGTCGGTGAGTTTAAATGAGTTACCGTGGATTTTTAATAGCACATCAAATATACAGATAAATGAGACTACTCCTCAAGAAGAAACTGATGCGCCGCAACAATGATGACGACCTCCATTGCGAAATATCATGAGAATTAGGAGTGACACTGGAAGCCACTATCTATAGATTTTTTTTAAATTTCCCTTATGTATTATTTATCTTATTTTTTTGTAATTATTATTTATATAATTATGTTATTATTACTATAGAATCTTAATTGTTAGTTTAATCAATTTTTTTTCATACAAAATCATTAAAGAATAACATTTATAATTAGTTGAGTAAATTATTGTATTTTGCCATGTTTTTTTTCACATGTTGTAATATTTTTTCAGAAAGAAAAACCCTGACTGTAAAAAAAAATTAATAAAAACACCCCATTGAACTCGCCTTTATGGAGGGCAAGTTCAGCCAAAACAACTTCGGGCCATTTGGTTTGTGCATCATGCATCTAGCTAAATGGTCACTTGTTCGAATTGGCAGGAAAGCAAAGGAGGGCAAGTTCAATAGCTTCATCATCTCACACTTCCGATTTTTGAGTTCGTGTGTAGCATTTGAATATATATATATATATATATATATATATATATATGTAAAAGTATAGCATTTCAGTGTATATTTTTATTGTTTATATTATTTTAATAAAAAACCCCATAAAAAAAATTGAAAATAGACCGCCTAAAACTGTAGAAAATTTTTGCCTTTCAGCAAATAGAGCGGACAAACCCGCTGGGAGCTTAAACCCTCGGAAGCAACTGAAAATCGCTCTCTGGCTTGGTGTGCTGAGAGCGCGCAACAATGTCGGGTTTTCCCTTTGGATCTTCTGCTTCTTCCACCCAATCTTCATCTCCATTTTCATTTACTAACACTTCATCATCAGCTTCACCTTCACCTTTCCCATTGGGACTATCTCCTTCCACATTCGGGTCATCGGCAGCCGCCACCGGATTTTCATTTGGATCATCCCCTTCCCCTTTCGCCTCCTCCTCCTCCTCTTCCGCAACCTCTTTCTCTTTTCCATTCAACGCCGCCTCTTCCTCTGCTTCTTCTTCATCTTCATCTCTTTTTTCTGCTTCAACCGGCGCCTCTGCTCCGACTACTCCATTCGGGTTCGGATCTACTCCATCTTCTGCTGCTGCTTCTTCGGCGCCTTCATTGTTCAATTTTAGTTCGGCAGCATCCAGCTCATCGAGTCCTACTCCATCGCTGTTTGGTTCATCTTCTGCTGCTCCATCTTCTTCTCCTTCCCTATTTGGGGCAAGTTCCGGATCGCCCCTTTTCGGGTCAGCTCCGTCTGCAACTTCCGGGTCGTCTCTTTTTGGTTCATCGGCGCCGTCTTTGTTCGGGTCATCTGCATCATCTTCGAGTGCCACCTCATCCTTATTCGCTTCATCTTCGTCTGCAGGGGCCAGTTCAGGTTCCTCGCTGTTTGGGGCACCTTCGACACCAAGTTCTAGTGCCCCTTTGTTTGCAGGGACGACTCCTGGAGCTACCCCGCCGTTTGCGGCATCAGCTACTGGCGCAAGTGCGTGGTCATCTGCGTCCATTGCAGCTTCTGTGTCTTCATCTGCATTTCCTGCTTCAAATTTGTTTGGTTCTTCTGCTTCTTTTGCTGCTGCTACCACCACTTCTTCTCTCTCGAGCCCGTTCCCTGCTGGTTCTACTTCAAGTTCAAGCCCAGCTCCACTGTTTTCTTCTTCTTCTTCTTCAGGCTTTTCCTTCCCTGGTGCTTCAGCCTTTACTAAACCCTCTACGCCCACTGCTGTAACTTCTGCAGCCCCTTCGCTGACATCGTCTTCTTCCTCCTCCAGCACTTCCGGCATCTCATTTGGAAATCCAGCCTCCATTTCTGCTCAATCTTCTTCAGGGTTTGCCAATGCAGCCTCAGGAAGTTCAATTTCTAGCACACCAGCCACAAAGGCTCCCTCGTTTCCATTTTCAACCTCTGTGGCTCCACAATTTTCAACAGTCACGACCACTAATGCGGTTTTAACTCCAGCATCTAGCTCTACAACCCAGTCTACTTCTGCACCCACGTTTGTTGTGACTCCTTCTGCAAGTACTGCTTCTCCAGGAATTGCTGCCTCTTCAGGCACTGGGGGATCTTTCACAGGTTTCAGTCTAACTAGCACTGCTGCTTCTTCTGGAGTTGCGAGTTCTACTTCTGGCTTCTCTTTCTCAACCAAGGCATCGACTTCTGCCTCATCAACACCAGCAGTGTCAGGCAGCACTGCCCCTGCATTTGGTGAGTTGGATAATGAAAATCATTTTGATATGTTTTTACTGACATAGAGACCATCACGATACTTGTTTGCAACTGGCATGTGTGTCATTTTCTAAATTCTATTATTTTCTTCATCAAAGTATAGCTAATGGATTTTCTTCATCATTTGTATTTTTATAATCCTTTTCTATCCTCCTTGAATGTTCATTTTGATGTTCTACTATGATTTTAGGATATGATTTGTTGCTAGTAATTGGGGTAAGCGAGCATGAATAGCTGAGGGCATGTTAAAGTTGATTATTGTTCTGTGATTTTTAGTGATGCGCACTGTTAAATGTTTTGATTGTAACTTTGCAATAACATAAGTCAACTCAAGACGATGTGAACTGTTAAACTTACTGACAGCCAGTTTACATTTTGTACTCAAAGTTGGAAAAATGCTAGGCTCACTTATCGTTCTACATGAATTTCTTCTGTACATTTCATGCATATTCTAATTTCCTCACTGCCAACTTTAACATTTCATTTTCTTTGTATTGGACCCGTGGCTAGTGGCTCTTATTTAATGGGCCAAGGCTAAGTTACTGAATTGAGTGAGTTGTATGACTAAGAGAGAGATAAGGGCTATTGGTTGTACATATTGGGAAGTGAGTTTTAGGAAGGGTTTAAGCATGCAGACAGTGAGTATTTGAGGGATAGATTCTAGCCTTTTAGCTCAACTTGTATGTGGTTGTCTATTTTTTGCCCTATTCCTCTTATTTTCCACAAACCTGTGGCTATTCTAGCATTGGATGCTTTTTGGGAGTGATTTTATGATATATGAGGCAAGTATAAAACATTAGTTTTATCTCGGCTTGCATAAAAGTGCTTCTAAGAAGCTAATCCAAACAAGCTCTCGACTTACACTGGTTTTTTATCTTTGATTAATATAGTTAAGTAGTGGGTTTCATCAATTTTGGTATTAGAGTCCCAGGGAGGAAATGGGAATCGCTTAGGACACTCCTAAGTGATTTACAATTACTGAGCTCCCGGAGAAGTGTACATGGCATGCTGATGATGTTATAAAACATTAGAAGCCTGGAAATAAGAAATGAAAATGAAGGAAAATTTTAAAAAAAAGTCAAGGAGAGGAGGAAATGACTGAAGCAGATGCAGAAATGGAGGAGAAAAATATTGGAACAGATGAGAAAGTAAAAGAAGGCTAAGCAGAGATTCAAAAGGAAGTAGATGGAGAGCTTATAGAGGAACCCTTCTCTTCTACTGAAGTCATGATAGAGGTAGAAGCGGAAGAACAAACATTTCAAGCAAATAAAATTGGGGAAGAGAACTTCAACGGGTTTTGTGAGCAAGTTGATGGAAATTCTTGACATGTTGAAAGCTAAAATATCCCAAGGAGAAATGTGTGATTTTTGTTTTCCAAATGATGAAGCTCTTGGGGCAGGCAAGTCGGGTCACCGTCCAAGATACAAGGCAATGCCGGCAGAAGATGTCATGGAGAAGGGCAAAGGGAACAAATAATGGCTGGGTTGTCTTGACAAATGGTCTTGCTTGTACTGTTGGTTTAGCAGGCATTTTAGATAGCTTAGACCTACTCTTTTAAACAGTGCTATGTATGTTCCTATATCCGTATGTTGGAACCTGATATAATTGTTGAGCTAGATGTACGAACTGAATTGGTTAGATTTGCCTTGTCGGTGTTGATGGAAAACATCATTGCTTATGCATGGGTTTTGCATGACCAGGTATGAAGGTGATTGCAAGTATAGGATAATGCTCCGCCCAATTTCCACTAGTGTTAATGGTCATGGATCTAGGGGTTGCATTTCTAGTCAGATTATCACAAAGCCACCAGTCCTAACTTCCACTTCTCAGCTTGAGGGCAAGGTGAAAGTTCAGGGGCTGGGAAATGTTGGACTCGTGGCCAGTGGGCTCTTATTTAATGGGCCAAGGCTGTCAGTGAATTGTGTGAGGTGTGTTACTAAGAGAGATAAGGGCTATTAGTTGCATATATTGGGGAGTGAGGTTTCGGAAGGGTTTAAGCATGCTCACACTGCGTATTTGTGAGGGAGAGACACTACCCTCTTGAGTGCTAGGGAACCAATGAGAGTGATTGGGAGTTTCTGCTCTATTCTACTTCTTTTCAAAATACTTGTAGCTATTCTAGTTTTGACTTACACTCTGGCTAGTTTGTTTTAATCTTTGAATAATATATTTGGGTAGCTTCCCTTTGATAGTTGGTTGACTCTGCTTTGCCTTTTTTTTTAATTGAAATTTCATTGTAGTAAATTGCTTACCTTTGTTCTTGTAAACTTGTTTCTTTTTGGCTGTCCTTATTCTACTGGAACAATATGTATTTGTCACATTCCTAAGTCTGATGTCTCACTTTTCACCTACTGATTCTTCAGGGGTTACTACCACTTCATTCTCTGCAGCTCCAGCAACTTCTGTTTCTGGCACTACTGCGGGACAGACATCGTCATCCCTTGTTGTGGCTTCCACTAGTGGGTATGTATATTTTGAGTAGTTGGTAAAGCATCTTCCTCTGCATCTGCTTTAACTTTTTACTCTCTAGGTTTTCTTGTTTACATTTCTGTTTCTTACTATAAAAGATATTGGCAGTCGAAGGTACCCACCAGCACTTGTATGCATTAAAGCAACTTTTCTTCTTTTGTTTTATCTCTCAAATATTGAACCAGGTGCTGTCACTTGCGTACTTAGCCTTGGGCCCCGCTTGGGGATGGGGGGGATTGCACTGCACCATTGGTCATTAAAATTTGATTCTCAACTAGGAGCTCTAGGTTTTACGTGCCTTCTGTAATTAATCATGGTTCCAGGGTAGATTACTATGTTGCACTGCATAGCTGATTATTGCAACATTTTGCATTTTTCTTTGGTGCTGTGCAGTTTTATTCCTTCCTTTGGGTTATCCCATATTGATTTCCTCAATATTTAACATTAAATTATAGTTGTTAGATCGTGATACATATTGTGAGTCAGAAGGCTTACTTTCCAATCTTGAAAAGTATGGATTGTTTTGTAAGATACTGCATAAAACTCTATTTCCTTTAAAAATGTAGTATGAAACTCATAGTGGCTGTAGACTTTTGACACGTAATTCAACTCTGGTTAGTTAAACCATTAAAGCAATTTTGATGCTTAATTATGTTGAATCCGCTCTAGAAATATACTATCAGATTCCAAAACCAAGAGATGTTTGGTAGATATCTTGGAATTGTATTATAAAAAAAAAACGAGACAAGCAATATGTATTATATTTTTATTATCTTTGCTTAGTATCGATTGTCCTTTTTACAACTTTATGTGCACAAAAGATGTAGCTGATCTACAAAATTACTTTTCTATTTCATTTCATTGTGCCAACCAAAATTACTTTTTCTATTGGATATTTAAAATAAGGGTTAATGTACAAATTTGCTCCTAAAGTTTTCACTAAGGAGCAATGTTACCCTAGAAGTTTGTTTTAGGTTCAATGTTGTTCTGGAAGTTTCAAATCATAGCAATGTTGACTTACATCAATAAAAATTTAATGGTCAACTTCCAATTTTTAACAAGCAACGTTAGTTTCTTAACGGCATAGGGCAATATTACTATGTTTTAAAACTTTCAAGGCGACATTGAACATAAAAAAAACTTTTGAGGCAACATTGCTCTTCAGTGAGCCCTTAACACTTCAACTAATATAGTTGATTAAATCTTTTATCTATTTAATTGATCTCCTGCAAAGAATTGGTATACTAATGGAACATAAAATAAACAGATTATTTATTTCTGGTGTTTTAGTTCAAAAAAGTTCTTTTTCAATGTTCAACCTAAGATTCTAAGTGTATCTGCCTGGCTTCAGCTTGAAGTTCTATATTAACATCACTTTACTGTAACATGTCTTTCTTATCCTCAAGATTCTGTTCTGTGTTTGATTTGACACATGATAAATATTTAGAATGTGCTTTTTACTATTAGTTTTCTACTTTTCCAATAGAACCACTTCAACTGCTAGCTCTTCTGTAACTGCTGCACCAAAATTACCATCAGAGATTACAGGAAAGACTGTTGAGGAGGTAATTTCTTTACATTTCCCATGTGATACTTGTATTTTCCTGTGGGTTTGTTCTTTCTGCTTTGTTTACAATGAGAGGGGCAATTCCTTTTTATGTACTTTGCCTCATAAAATCAAGTTTTTGTTATTGCCTAAGAGTTTGTTTGGGAAACCCCCTAAAGCACTTAAAAATTGCTTGTACAGAATTCAAGACACGACTTCTCTTACATATTTACCTCATAGTGCAAAATCACTAAAATATGCTATTCCAAAACTGGGTTGGGCAATTTTCTTTCAAGGATGCTAAAGAAATGTTCTGCTTTCATAAGTCTGGTTGAGTACATGAGAAAGTTTGGTTGAAAAAACAAAGATTTTTATAAACTTCTTGTGGACAAATTTAACTGCAGTTAATTAAAAACCATTGGCCAAAACAATCACACACGCACAGCATGAACAAATAGGACAATTGATGGAAAATCTGTCAAAAGCATATTTTTCGTACAGCATTGCTATATGTTGCTTGCTGATTTGGACAATTATAATTTTTTCTCTACCTGCATACATACACATTCTAAATTCATAGACTTCTCTAGATTATCAAGGAGTGGAATGCTGAGCTGCAAGAGCGTACTGGGAAATTCAGAAAACAGGCAAATGCAATAGCTGAATGGGATCGCAGGATTTTGCAGAATCGTGATGTTCTGTTAAAGCTTGAGGTAATTTCTATGTTTATATGATCATTCTGTAATTAACATGAGGCAGCTTATGTTTAACATTTATTTATTAGTCTTCGGTCTTACGTTATACCTGATTTCTTCTAATATTTCTAAATTTAGATTGAAGTGTCAAAAGTAGTTGAGACACAGTCAAACTTGGAGCGTCAACTGGAGTTGATAGAGACTCATCAACAAGAGGTATTTTAAGGAAAATTTCTCTGAATAGTCGTTGGTAGAGTCTTTTCAGGCTTTTTTTTTTTTCGAAAAATAATATTCCTATTTGTTTTATTATCATGCTTATGTTGTAGATATAATTTTTTCTTATATTTTATTGTTAGGAAAAAATAATTACTTGACAGTGTCCATTGAAAGTACTGCTTTCCTTACCATATGATTATATATCTTTTTTATGAATGTTATGACTGTCTCCGTTCTTATATGTGGTCAAACTTACTTGTGAGATGGTGTATGAACTCAGACTCTAATTCCAAATTCTAAATAATCATTATTAATAATATATGTTTTTATGAACCTGTGATGGTCACTAGGCTATTTTGGTAAACAAGGATGCTTATAGAAGTGACAAGTTTGTCATATACCCAATATGAAGAAATTTAGTTATTTAAGAATCACCTATATGGTTGCAGTATGTGCATTTGTAGTTCAACAAATTGACTCATTAACATTTACATTGAGTCTTGAATTACATATTATAGCAATTAATGTGCAAAATGAGTTACTGGCATATACAGGATGGCCATACTAGAATACAAATAAAAGCATAAATGATAAGAGAATACTTCTAATATGTCGTAGTATTCGTCTAAAGATTGATGAAACTTTAATGAAGTAGCTTTGCCATACTTCATCGAAGCAAATCTGCACAAAAGATTAATGAATTGAAGCAAATAAACAATGCTTCTGAAGTTTGAAACATCAAAGCAAACAAACGAAGCATGCATGGATGCATTGAAGCTTCAAAATGTTTATGTCACTCTTTGCTTCAGTTGCTCACAAAAGTGATTTCAAAATGAAGGACTTGTGATTTTTAAGCTGCCTCTTCTGTGCACTCACGGATAAAAATGAAAAGCATACATCAAGTGAATGACTTTGTTTTCTCTTGTTTTGATGCTCTTTACATGTGTTACAAAAGTGTTCTAACTTCTAAATGCACCCAACAACAACAAAAAGGTTTGGACGTGTACATACATTCTATTGGCATACCTGTAAGGAGTATCCATCTCATACAAGATGCCATATTTAGTGTATCTATGCCTCTACCAATCTTTTATCCACTATAGCCAGTGTGCGCTCTAACTGTGTGTGACCTTTTTATGTTTTTTGTTCTGAATCAAGCGTATTGCCTGTGGGACGCCAGGGCTTTGTGAATGATACACATGCTCATTATTGTCGCTCATTTGTTTTAGGTTGATAAGGCTTTGCAAAGTATGGAGGAACAAGCTGAGAATATTTACAAGAATGAGCGTGGTATTCTTCTTCAAGATGATGCTGCATCTACAAGAGATGCAATGTGGGTGTTTAAGTTGTTAATTTTGTTTTTATACCTTATTGGCTGAATATTACAGGGTCAATATATTTTAATTTTGCACTGCCCTTCTTTTCCCAATATCACATTAGATAATCACTCTCTTTAAAGCTAGTCTACATGGGTTATGCAAATTTTATCATGTTAATTAATCTTGTAGGCTTTGTACTTTTATTATGCTGCCTGGTTACCTTAATCGGCCCTAGAAGCTGTGTTCTTGATGAGTTAGTACCCAAGGGTTTGTAATACCTACATAGGTGCCGAGTTTGTTCATGATTAACTTAGTAGTATTACGCCTCTTGTAACAACATGAAAAGTTGCTCTACGGATTGCTTTCCAGTTCAGAAAATTTTATTAGTTTTTGGACAAACTCTCTTTGTGTGCCGAACCTGTTCTTGCTACTTGGGAGATTCATATTACAGTTTTAAGGGCTTTGTAAGTGAAGCCATACTTTCCTAGCAAATCATTAGATTGGTGATCTTATTGTCTTTCCCTCCTTTGTTTTCACCTGGTGCATTGAATCCTCTCGTGTCTTTTTTTTTTTTTTTACTTTCTTTCTTGCAGGTACGAGCAAGCTGAAATAATAGAGAGGGACATGGAGCAGATGACAGAGCAGATAAAGTCAATTATTAATTCCCTTAATGCGAGCCAGGTAAACATTGTAGTTGATGCTCTGTTGTTAAAACATTATGACCTGATGCTTACAAGAATATTTTGTTAGGGTGGAGAACTTGATGCTCTCGATGGGATGAATCCATTAGATGCAGTCGTAAGGATCCTCAACAATCAACTAACTTCACTGATGTGGATTGATGAAAAGGTTTGCGTGTTTTGTTATTTCTATTTTGAATTTTGTTTTATTATCTGGCATTGTTTGCTTTAACTGCTTACTAAATAAAAAATGTGTGCATGTGTTTGTAACCACTTGGTTTTGTTACTTTGAGTCAGTATCTTAAGTAAAGTCTAATTTTTCCTTTTTCACTTGCACGTCACTAAGAATTTGAGATTATCTGTCATGTAAAGATCCAATCACTCTATTTCTCTATCATTATTTTACTTAGCAAGAATGTTTCGTTTTTGATGAAAGACAGATAAATCGTCGTTTATGGTTTGTATATATCATAAGAACGGAGAGAGAGCGGGGAAAAGGGAGAGATAAACAGAGAAGGGGATTTCACGAGGTGGAGACAGGGAGAGGAAGAGGGGAAATTCTATTCCATCACATATTTCACTAATCACATGTCACTTTACAATATTTACCCAATCACCCTTATTTATAGGGCCTAAGGACTTGTTAACTAACTCTAATTAATTCCCTCCTTTTTATTACTCTCCCGGTCCTAAATATAAAAGGCCGACTTTGTAGTTAAATCAGACGAGTATATTTATATATCACCCTATCTATTGGTGTGATCGCGTTGGTTTTTATTCAAGAGTTTTTGAATTTTTATTTAATTTGGAAAAGAGCTTCTTCACCTTTGAAGTGTAGGTATTTAGTTCAATATTGTTCTTTGCTTTCCTCTGCTGCTCTGCAATGGCTAAAGTTCATCAATGTTTTTTCAGGCTGAAGAATTTTCTTCCCGCATCCAGAGGATTGCCAACCAAGGTTCTGTTTCGGATCGAGAGCCGACAGGTTCAAGAGGATTCTGGATGTCATCCTGATCTTGAGGATTTGTATCATTCTTTGACTTAAATCAAAGCTAGATACACAACATGATTATTGAATATTGTAAATGCTGCTTACAAGCTTTTTTTGTTTTTTAAAAAGAATTAATCTTGTAATCCCTCAAGTTTTAACTCACTTATTTACCTACAACTTGGTGTCACTTAGGTTTAGAATTTATTACTTGTCTATAACTCAATCTCCCAACTTTTAAATTTTTATATTATTAGCCTTGGTGTATTTGGCTTGGGTTCTGCATGGCAAAAATAATATAGGGAAAATTGATCTTTTAGTCCTTAAACTATTAACCCACTCATGACTTTGTCTCTCAGCTATGACACAGTATGACTCAATTCCTGAACTTTCAAGTTCTCTATGACTCAGTTCCTTAACTTTCCAATTTTTATATAGTCATCCCTGTCATACATGAGTTAGGGCCTATGTGGCAACAATGACATACAGTTGGTTAAAATTGCTTCCAACGTAGTTGCTCCGCATGTCTTTTTTGTAATCTATTTGATTATATATATGAAAAAAGAATGGAGAGAATGAATCAAGTGGGGAAAGAGAGTTGTAGATGGAAGTTTAGAAGGCCCTTAAAACCGCAACTCATCAACAACACCTCACCTTCAGCGGATAGATCTCTTGATCGTAAGAGTGAAGTGGTAGGTTTCTTGCCGTCAAAAGCTTTCTATGCCAAATTGGTAGAACGGAAGTTTGAGAAGTTTGCTTGGCTATTTTAGATAATGCCTTTAGGAATTGAAGCAAATTGGGTCTGATGCTGACTGTGTGGTTTAGCCGGACCACCATGATAAACCTTCCACACTTAAGCCTCGCCATCTGCCGTTATTCATGAATGTCTCAAGTATGAACTTAAGTTTTGTATCAATAAATCTGAGTATTATGAAGTAAGACGATGTACCTACACAAGTAGCAGGGGAGAATTAGTTATTTCTAATGAAGCAGGGATATGCTAAAGGAGCTAATGGAATCATGGAAATGGAGGATGAAGAAGATCACTAAATTGATTAAGGGTGTGTTTGGAACAAAAGTGAGAAAAATGACTTATTTGTAATCATATTTTTTGTAAAAGTAACATTGGGTAATTTGACTTGTGTTTGGAATGACATAGTAGAAGTTACTTCTATAAAAGTAAAACTTGTTTGGTTGAAATGTTCAAAAGTAACTTTTGATAGGAAATGATTGAAAATGACATAAATTTTATCATATATATTACATATATAATGTGATATTTAAAAATTATAAAAAAAATGAAAATAATGTTTTACAAAAGTGAAAAAAAAAGACACCCACAATTGTCCTATGTGCCCCAATCGGTCAAAAAGCCTTCGAGATGTGCTTATGAGATAAGCACCGTTTCTTAGTATTTTTTTTAAAAATTAATTAGTTATTATATTAGTTCATAAATCAAACAAAATAGTTTGAAGAAAAACTATAAATTCTAATGCTTTAAAGTAATATAATTAGCTTTCTTATAATTCTTTTAAAAAATCAATTGGGTCTTATGATCAGGACCAGAGTGAGTATATATTACATATAAATATATTCTGATATTTATACTACCTTCGATCTTAATTATAAGACTGAGTTAGTATTATTATTATTTTTTTGCTTTCGCAAGGTATCCCTTAGCCTGGCAAGCCAAGGACTAATCCTCCGCTTATTGCGGGTTCCTTTATGGGAAGGACAGACCGAGTTATTTTTTTAGATAAATTAAAGAAGTAAAATAAGTTACTTAATTATATCATATCTTATGTTTTATTAGATTATATATTAATTCATAAGTAGAAAAATTTGTTCAAAGAAAAATGATAAATTTTAATTCTTTAAAGTAATGTAATTAGTTTTCTTATGATTCTCCAAAAAAGTCAATTATGATTTATAATTAGCATCGAAATGAGTATATTTTAGTTATACTCATACCCTTTTATTTTTCCTCTCTCCCCCCCCCCCTCTCTCTCTCTCTCGTCACATCTCCAACTTTTTTCTCTCTCTCACCCAAATGTGAGTAAAATCCACAAATTGTGGGTTTGTTTGGGAGGATGGTTGTGCCTTACAATCGTCCGTTTCCTCTCAATTTCCAATTGCCAAAAGTTTTTGTTTTTGTTTTTTTAAAAGTTGTTTTGGCGGATGGTGGCTATGAACTTGCTTATTTCCAATCGCCCACTGTATTCATAAGCATCTTTTCATTGCTTCTCCCACTGATTGGTAGGGAGAAGCAGCCTTTTATTTTTTATGCCATAATTATAAGACATATTTGACTTTTTAAAAAATTTTAAGAAAGCTAATTACATTACTTTAAAGTATTAAATTTTATCCTTTTTTAAAACTATTTTATTTGACTTATGAACTAATATATAATATGTTAAAACATAACATATGGTATAATTAAGTAACTTATTTTGCTTCCTTAACTTCTCTAAGAAAAGTAAACTAGGTTTTATAATTAGGACCGGAGATAGTATAAATATCATAATATATTTATATGTAATAAGATCCCTCTGGTCCTGATTATAAGATCTAGTTGGTTTTTTTTTTGAGAGATTAAGGAAACCCAAAATATCAACTATGTTTTATAATTATGACTGGAGGTAGGTTAAGTATTATAATATATTTACATGTAATAAGACTCCCTCCGATCCTAATTAATTATAAGGCCCAATTGGTTTTTTTTTGAGAGCTTAAGGAAGCCAAAAATATTAACTATGTATTATAATTAAGACCAGAGGTAGTATAAATTTCACAATATATTTATATGTAATAGGAGTTCCTCTGATCTTAATTATAAAATCCAGTTGACTTTCTTTGCATCCCTCTTTATATGCATTTTTATTTATTTAACCATGTTATTACTTATATGCTTTTAAGGTTATTTTATTTTATTTTCTTACTTTTATGAACATTTATTTTCATTTTTCTGTTATAATTTTTAAATATCACAATATATATATATATAGTAATATATATATATATAATAAGATTCATTTCCTTTTAAGTCACTTCCCATTAAAAGTTACTTTTAAAAATTTTAATCAAATAAATTTTACTTTTATATATGAAACTTATAAATAACTTTTGCAATCGCTATTCCAAATATAAATCATATTACCTAATCCTATTTTTACCCAATCTTACTTTTATAAAAATACTATTACAAATAAGTAACTTTTACCATCTTTATTCTAAACACACCCTATTGCTTATGACTTTAAATTACTTTTGAAACAAAAGTCCAATTGTAGAGAAGCTATCCCAAACACACAAATTTATACATACTTTTACAATCGTTAGTTTTATGGTTTCAAACAGATGATTTAACCTTTAATCGCTCTCCCAAACACACACTAAGTGATTGGAATAACGGTGATAAAAGTTACTTATTTGTAATTGGACTTATGCATAAGTCATAATAGATATAAATCAAATTATATAATGTGATCATGTTTAGATTGACAATAATATAAGTTATTTATAAGTTACTTATATAAAAGTAAAATTTATTTGATTGAAATGTTAAAAAATAACTTTTTATAGAAAATGATTGAAATGGACATGGATCTTATTATATATATTACACACATATATATTGTAATATTTAAAAATTATAACATAAAAATAAAAAATAAATATTAACAAAAGTAAATAATTGAGGTGGTTTAGTATTCAGTATTTTAACAAAAGTAAATATATATTGTGGTAAAATTATAACCAATCACTGTGGTTCTCTCAAATATTCTATTAATTAATAAACTCCCCGTTCAATAAAAAAAAATTAACAAACCCCCGGGCCCCGACATGACGCGAAATCCCACAATTTATTCATTCATTCAAATATTAACTACAACTCACTGTAGTTAATTTCATCAACATGCACAAGTCAAAACCAGAATTCCAGTTTCCCCACAGACACAGAGAGAGAGAGAGAGAGAGAGGTGGGCTGTGAGATGGTATGAAATTCTACAGGATCGGCAGAGTAGAGCTGAAACAGCCCCACCAACACCATAGTAGTGTGATATGCATATGCTTCATTGAACAAGACACCTTCCTCCGTACAATCCACCATTAGCTTCCGACCACCTCCTTCCCTGAGCCTTCCTGCTAATGGATAGTAATCACTCACTTGTGTGCCATTGCCTTTCTAATGATTCCCACTTGGTCTTTGCCTTCCATTGAAGGGTCATTGAGGGATCTCTTAACTGTGGGGGTGAGGTCGTGGGGATCCGCTGGTTCAAAGGGCCTCTTCTCTGCAACTTTCTTCCCCCACTCGTCCGTCATCTTTCAACCTGACCTTTGTCTTTTTCTTCTTCTTGTCGTTTTTTTTGGGTTGAAAAAACATGCATTAAAAAAAGACGTGTGGAGCAGCTGAGTTGGAAACAATTTTAACCATATTTTATATTATTTTTGCCACATAGGACTTAACTCATGTATGCTAAGGATGATATTATAAAAAATTGAAAAATTGAGGGACTAGGTTTTAAGTGAGTCAAAAGTTTAGGAATCAAGTGAGACTGAGTCATAATTAAAGGATTGAGTCATGAGTTAATAGTTTATTGACTAAAACATTAATTTTCCCAATAATATATAAGATGGTTGAAATTACTTCTAATTCAGCTCCACTTGTCTCCTTTTTATACAAGTTTTTGAAAAGAAAAACAAAAAAGGACCAGAGAGGACGAATGAGTGGGGGAAAGAAATTGGGGAAATGACACTTAGTTCTAATTAAGAAAAAAATAATATTAGAAAAAAATTTGCAAGGAAAAGGCTTATTAAATCAGCCAATCACCACCAAAACTCTTTCTTCTTCATTGCTTTGCATCCTTTTGATTGCTAGAATCAAACGACAAGACAAACTCCCTCGCTTTTGTTTACCTAACTAGCATTCCAGAAATATATTCATGGAGTACTTT
The DNA here is from genome assembly GCA_037177275.1 of Acacia concinna. Taxonomy (NCBI): domain Eukaryota; kingdom Viridiplantae; phylum Streptophyta; class Magnoliopsida; order Fabales; family Fabaceae; genus Acacia; species Acacia concinna. Next base: position 11,494,813 of record JBAGKO010000003.1, on the reverse strand, counting down.
ATTCCCTTTTCACCAAAGCCAATCGAAGTGATGGATTTTACAACACCGCGGTCGGGCAAGAAAACAACAACACCGTCTGTGGCCCTGTCTAGTGACTTGGCTATGCTACCTTTCAAACATGCCAAAAATGTGTTTCCAACAAAATCAAATATAGGGTAACGTCACCTTGAAGTATTTTTTTAGGCATTCAGCACCTTTAAGTATTTTGTAGTGTGTCAAGTACTCTAAAATAATTTTTTATGTATATTAGCACCTTAAAGTATTTGTTGTGCCATAGTTTTGAATATACTAAAAAAATATTTTAAGATGTTGAATGCACTTAAAAAAAATACTTTAAAGTGTTGGAGGCAAAAAGAAAAAGAAAAAAAAAAACCCTTTTGCGTGCTTGCAATTAAGGAAATGACTCCTGATTAACTGCCTCAAATCACCAGGCATCACATCACTAGTTAAAAAATTAATTGCCTCTCCATTTAAACCTCAACTTGACAAAGCAGAAGAAAAACTGACTATCAAAATAAAGATAAAATAATATTGGCTATCAATGTGATAATGTTATTATTACAAACGATTGTTTGTACAACAAGAAATGTACCATTAAGACATTTCAACAAGGTACACACAAATCAGCAACTATTTTTCTTCTTATTCTCTTTGAATTATTCAGACATTAATTGGGCATTACAACCTTTGGACTCTGGCCAAGATTACTATCAAGAGGATTACTACAGAGAGAAGCATGGATGACTTAACTTTTGCCTCCACTTCTTGCTCTTTCAATGCAGATTTTTCTATCTTATGAGATTCAAATAAAAGAGTCACAAGTGACTGAAAATTTTCTATCAGTTCCATAACTTTTCCCTTTATGATGTCCAAAATCCAACTTAAAATGTCAATGCTTACTTCTGGTTTGTCAGGAATCCGAGGCCTTCTAACCTCACCTAGATGAAATAAATATTGCAATGTGGAAATAAGTTTAAGTTAGTGAAAGTAAAATGCAAGATATATAGGATGTCAAATTTAGGAAAGAGCATTAAGCAGTCATCAAAAGATTGTGGCATCACAGCAATGAGACCTTAGATGAAACAAATCAGGGTTGAGACCCAAGCATGTTAGATGCAGGTTTCACTGGTTTCTATAGAATTGGCTGACTTATCTTTTGCAAACCATTTGGTGTCTCGAAGAAAAGGTAAGGTTGTTGCTATTTAACTGGGAGGTCATAAGTTTAAATCCTAAAAACAACTTCTCTGCTGGTGGGAAGTCTGTGTGCATCTGTTCCTCCTTAGATCCCATCTGGGGGAGTTTTGTGCACCAGGCTCTCAATGTTATCTTTTGTGAACCAAATCTACTAGAAATAATTCTTTTTTTCCATAGTTCCCTTCTTTTCTTTCTGTTGCTGCTATATAGTGGCATTGCAATAACTGAATCCATGTATATAACCAAGAACGAAACCTCAAAAAATAACATGAAGGGACGAAATGCACTGCACCATCTACACAATTCCAATCTTCTAATGCTTTCCTCTGCTAATTGATTGTCCTAATGGAATAATATCCGATCCTATAATGATGAATGATGATAGGGGTAACACTATCTAAAACTAACGAGAGAATACAACAACAACAACAACAACAAAGCCTTAATCCCACTAGGTGGGGTCGGCTACATGGATCGCACGATGCCATTGTGCTCT
>JBAGKO010000003.1:11475636-11493023 GCA_037177275.1 Acacia concinna | reverse complement strand
TCCTTTCCTCTATCTCGGTACTTTTCCATTAACCCCCTCAATAAGTAAATTGCTTCTGTTGTGGACCTACCCGGCATAAATCCAAATTGGTTTTCGTAAATACTAGTCTCCATCCTCAACCTGTGCTCAATCACCTTTTCCCACAACTTCATTGTATGACTCATAAGTTTTATTCCCCTGTAGTTTGCACAATTTTGAATATCCCCTTTACTTTTATATATAGGGATCAAGGTACTTTTCCTCCATTCATCAGGCATCTTTTTGGAGAGCAAACTAACGAGAGAATATTCTAATATTTTCATATTGCTCATTAGCAGTGGGTTTGAAGAATTGCATGAATATACCCCAAGTCACAGCCACATTTTTCAAACTTCTGAATCTCACAAAATACATATATGGATACACAGAAGACACACCTGAATTAGGTAACCTTTGGAGGTTCTGATTCAACACGTTCATGACGGCATCCCAAATTGTTTTATCTGATGACAGTGAAGTCACTAGTCTCTACATGCAAGTCATAAGTTGAAAGACATACTTAAATTAAGGTAAGGTTGAACAAACACAGCAAAAGTCAGATATACTTTGCAAGTGGTAAATAAAACTGAGAGTAATTAAGATAATCAGTTTTAGCAACCAGTATCACTTAGATTTTCTAGTTTGGGGGGGGGGGACTATGTATAACTGGTTAATCATCAAATGGGAAATGATGGCGAGTTAGAGATTGTTGCAGAATTTGTTAGGATTTTTGTCACTGAGTCTGCTACACTCATCAATGATCTTTGATAAACCCTGAAGAATATTACTCTCTCATCTCCTATTTATAAGCAACAATCTTTCACACGGGATGGTCTTATATATAAGCAACAATTTGATTGTCTAAAAATTTAATGGATGTTTTCTACTTTTAAATTACATATCTCTCTCATCTCTTTTCCCACACATTCTCTCTCACACTTATCATCTTCATAAATAAGGGTGTACTTTGGAAAAAATGACATCTCTAATCCATTTTATTTTTATTAACTAATTTTAACCAACGGTTCGTTTTGCAGGATTTAGTAGTTGTTACTTATAAAAATGACCAAAGAGAGTATTAATTAGTGAACTTGTAATACTTTGACCCTAAAGTCAAGAATTATCTTGACTTGACCTAATTAAAAGAAAAAAAAAATTTTCTATCACAAGTTAAGTAGGCACCTTAATAGAAGGATCTGATATCAGCAACTGGTAAGCATCAAACAGTCTGTCAAATCCTTTAGAAAGCAATATGCTTGAATCAGAAGTACCGGAGTTCTGTTGCAATGCTCCTGATGTTACTGCTTTCAGAAAACTGATTGAAAAGGCATATTAGAGTCTACAGTAGAAAACCATCAATTTTAATGTCATGTGATGATTTTGAAATAACTTTTAATTTGCAAATAAAGATCAATAATGGCTCAGCAAATGCTCACTATTGACTTCACCATCTCTTGTAAAGAACAGGATAACAACTTTCTAGTTTATAGGAATACAAAAATGTATTGAGCTGCAAATAAAATACTGATTGATTTACTAAAAATTAAAGCAAAATGAAGACAAAATCTTCCGGCAAAACATTGCAGTAATGTCTTTACAGCTATCAGCTCCAAAAATCAGGTTCAAGATGACTTATATTGCACGTAATTACTTTGTGCCAAAAAGTAATATCCAATTGTCAGTACTCTCAGAAACACCCTCTGAATCCAGGAATTAGGAAATGCCAAACATTTTATCAGACCCAAAACACATTAAACAGAGATCCTCAGAGTCTGATACAACGAATTATATAGCCTAAAGATGCACTAAAATAAATCCAAAGCAAATTGATTGTAACGGATGACGAAAAAATAAGCAATAACAGAAGCATGTAATTCACAGCTCTCTCCTCACCTCTGAAGAGCGATAAGTGCGTCTTCAACTTCTGAGTGAGACGGAACCGCTTCAAACACATAATTATGGAAACACCCGCTTGATCTATTTCCTTCATTTCCATTTATAATTTCTAGTTTTCGGCCGATTTCACTGTGACAAAAGCAACAACAAGCACAGCTACTGTGGCTAAATGGTACGCTACTATCAGTTGAAACAGGAAGCTTACTGTTCGAAGAAGAAGAAGAAGAAGGTGACATGGCAAATGGGGAGTTTCTGGGCTGAGGCACAGAAGAGCCAACATGGATGGTTCCACCTCCCATAGCTTTCTCTGCAATCAGTGAACATTGAAGTGTGTCCCGTTATCCGAATGTGATGTTATCCACGATTGCCAAATAATGCATTTGTGATTCAACATTAGGCTACTGGCAAAAAAACAAAAAAAATCAACATTGGGCTTATTATTGGGCCTTTTTTAATATTTAAATGAAAGTTAGGCCCATTGAATACACCAGGGTCCAGGCCTTTCATTAAAACACAAGTTCTACTTTCCACAAATTCAAATTCTATAAATTACACTTATTATAAGAGATGATAACCATTCGCATTAAAGAGGAAACCCTCAGTCCAATAGAAAAAAATTCTATCTGTCCAAAAAGATTTTGTTCGTCCATGTGGCTAGCCTTCAACAACAGGCTCTCTAGCAATGTTTGGAGGAGCAAATGCCATCCACTTCTCCTAATTGCATGTGTTGTGATTCTGGTGACAAAAAGGTTAGTGCTAAAACAGAGAATATGGAGAAGAAACTCAACTGGTATTATTGCTTTGATGTATATTTATGATAAATACCAATTTAGGATTTTGAAATTTGGTTTTTTTTGTCATTTTATCATGTTTATTTGCAACTTACTTGAAGGAAAAATTGCTTTGAGGTCCCGAGTAAAGAAATTTATATTAAAGAGGTCCTAAAATAAAATAAAAAATTATTGTTAGATCCCGTAAAGTTGTCAATAGCGTCTTAAGAGTTATTAATAGCATCCCTATGACAATACATGGGGTTGTTAATTGGAATTTGATAATAATTTTTTTCTATATCGAGATATCTTTAACGTATATTCCTTTATTTAGAAACTCCGCCGAATTTTCCCTTCCTTGACTTCAGAGATTTTTTATATATTTTAGTCTTATTATTTTTGGAGTTAGGTGGTTGTCTTTTATATACATTTTTTTTAATGTCTTCTTCCAGTTCTTTATTTATTTATTTTTTTCAGGGTCCTTCAGCCTTATCCCCAATCATTCTGAGGTCAAATCAATTTTGTTTTTCGATAATAAACTATGGCAAGGGCCAAGAGGAAGCATTTGCTCCCAGCAGTTGCATGATCTTCAAGTCATCAAATGAATAATCATCTGATCTAATCATCTCATCACTAATTGCTGTGCTTTTTTTTTTTTTAAATGAATAATTAATTAAATGTAAATAATAAACATTTAAAAATAAAAAAAACAATGAAAAACTCTTGTTGGTGAGAGCTGAAGACTAGAGAGTGGAGAGGTGGTAAGCTGACATGTAAAATGGTGGGGACTACCACTAACACATTTAGGTTCAAGGAGGAGGACTAGAAGAGGCTTCAAGCTGGAACCAGCTCCTCTCTCTTATTGCTCCTGGCCACTTCTTTATTTAAAGTGGCACTGTTTTGAGTGTCAATTAGAAGGTGTTCTCAATTTTTTTTTTAAAAAATAATATTTAAGGTTATGTATTTCTAATATCCAATATGTTAAAACGATTTTTTTTACACTATGTACTATAAAACTAATTTTAAGCCATTTTTAATATTTGACAAGTTGCACCTAAAATATTTATCCAGTAACATTTCATATCTTAAACTAAATTTTAGCTTATATAATAATTTTTTTAGTAGCATCATGTAACATAAAATCATTTTTTTAGCAGCACCCTAGCAAGATGACTCTAATTATTTTTCTAGTAACAATGAGCATTATAAATTTAGGATAATGAGTGAGCTAGAATTTAGTTGCATTATAAATTTAGGATACTAAGTGAGCTAAAATTTAGTTCAAGATATAAAATGCTACTGGATAAATATTTTAGGTGTATCTTGTCAGATACTAGATGCTGCTTAAAATTGATTTATGGGTACATAGTGTATAAAAAATTATTTTAAAATATTAGGTGTTACTTAACAAAAATACATGGCCTTATATGTTATTTTATAAATAAAATAAAATAAATTGGGAATATCTCCCAATGACACCTAAAACAGTGTCACTTTAAAGGCCTATTTGGATACAGCTTATGATAAGTAACTTATTTTTTTAATAGGCTTATGATAACTAGCTTCAGAAAAATAAGTGATTTATCAGAAGTTGTTGTGTTTGGATGTGACATTACAGAAGTGACTTTTTTTTATAAAACATGTTTGGATGATAAGTAGAAAAGTAACTTATGATGAAAATTTTAAAATAATTGTTTATTTAAAAATAAGTAAGAGAAGTGTAACATCCCAAATTTTTATTCATCAGATTACCTAAGTATATGAAAATATAAGGGGAATAAAATGGTCAATTTTGGTGTAACAATCATAGACAAAGTAAGTTTTAAAATAATCATTTTAAAATCATTTTCTCTCTCCTTCCCCCATAAGCCAACCACCCCATAAATCAAATAAGCTACAAAAACTGGCTTCCCACTTTGAGCTACTTATGGTGGCTTTAACTTCAAACAACTCCTATTCAAACACTCTAAAATAAAAAAAAAAAATCCTAAAATTAACTTCACAGTGAAGTTCAAAAAATAACTTTTTTATGCAAGGAGAGGCCATGATAGACAGGAGTAGCAAGGGCGAGAAGCTGGTTGAGGCTTCATTCATATTATCGAGAATTCAGTAAAAATAATATTTTTAAGTGGAGGTTGGGGACGAATTAGATTTTTTTCCTTTATTAAATATAATGCCATAATGGTATAATTTATTTGCTAATATTATAATCATCTTTTTTTTTTTTTAATTTTCACATCCCGTGTTACCAGCTATCACATAGGGGGCGGCTGACCACTTAAAAAATAAATGAATACAAAGCTTAGCTAATCAAGTAGCTGGGTAGCTTAAGTTTAAGCTTTTTTGACAAATTAGATAAGTGGTCCAAACATAAGCCTGTGCGTTTTATTATTCTAACTGCTTCTACACCTTGAATTATAAACAATTGTTTGTTTTTAAAAAAATTATCTCCAATTTCAATTGATATTAAATTATTTTACCTCTATAAGGATTGGACAAGTCTTAATTAGATTGTATTACCTTCACTCCTAAATATAATACCCAGTTGATTTTTTTAGAATCTTTAAAAAACTAATTAAAATATTTAAATTTATCTTTTCTTTCATATGTATTTTGTCTAATTTATAAATTGATATATAATATAATGATGCACTATATATATAATATAATTAAGTAACTTATTTATATTTTTAAGCATCTTCAAAAAAGTCAATTGAGTTTTATATCTAGGATAAGAGGTAGTATCTAAATTATCGTTTATAAAACTAATCATACATAATTTATAAAAAAAAAACCCTAATTTTATCTGAGAGAAAGAGAGCTTGACATTACCAGAAATTGTATAATTCTACAAACTTCTATTTAAAATATTAACCTTTGATTAAGAATTGAAAAGGTTGAAAGACACAAAAATACCCCAACATGTAAATCCCAATTCAACACCATGAAAAATGTCTTGATCATTGTGACGTACCTAAGAGCTAGTATGGGATTAAATTTTATAGCGAAATTACCTGCATGCCCATAGTAGAAAATATGAAAACCAAGAAAAAAATGAAATGATGACGTACAATAACAATTTAATAAGTAACAACTTTAATTTATAGCAAAATCAAAGTTTCACAACTAAAGAAGTGACACTAAATTTCACAAAATTCTTTTGTTGAATATCAATAACAACAATGGTTTAAATGGTAATAACAACTAGCACATTAACGTACATCTAATTTTGCTGACTGTAATTGTGTCATTTTTAAAAAAAAATATAATTTCAAAATCAAGCCATTTCAAGAGACATTTTACTATTATCATATATTTGGGTAGGTACGCGGGTTTCTCCGCATCCAAAACTTCCATAAGTTTTCTTATTGTTGAAGAGACTAGATAAGTATACATTTTCAGAAGTCCAAGAAACGAGTTATATGGTCCATAACTCTTGATTAATATATAATTTGGTAGTATTATAATTTTCATATTTTATTTGGAATCGGTGATTCTTTGTGAGTTGGAACCTGAATTGGAGCAAGAAACAAACGAATAGTCCCCTAACAAATTCATAGAAAAACTCCACAATAAAACAAACCCATGTGAATTGGATAAGCCACCTCGTACCAACACTCATTAAAATTTTTCAGTGTGGAGATAACTGTTGAACCAACAACCTCTTTCCTCAAATTTTCAATTCCTTTGTCTTAAGGGAATATTACTTGTAGTGTTGCTTTTAAATTCTTCTCCTTTCTCTCCCATTCACTGTACTTGCCCGTTTCTGCCTTTAATTTCCAACTTCATCTTCCTTTAATTAATTATATATTGCCTCCATACCTGCAATTCTTACTATAACTCCATCCAATTCCATGAGCAACATTATGCGATGTTTTTAACATGGTATTAAAATTTGGCTCTAGTTAGACAAGCGAGCATGTTGGGATTTGGGCTCTCTTCCTAAGAGGAGAAAAACTCATGTTTGAATTCTTCAATTTGATATATTTCCTATTTTAGAAAAAAAAAGAAAAGAAAAGGAAAGTAAAAAATGGAAAAGAAGGAAAAGAGTAGGAGAATGGGAAAAAAAAGAAAAAGGTTGTTAATTGTTTTTTGTAGGAAAGATTATTCTCTTAAAGTTTCCTAATTAAAGGTTGTCACTCACTTATTTAAATAAAAAGAGGGCATTTTAGGTTCTAGGATAGAGTGGCCCTGCTACGGCTAGAGAGGTTGGATAAGTCTAACGTTGCAACCATACGAGAGAACACACTTCATAGGTTTTGGATCAGTCAATTGGATTTCGCATACTCATTAACCATTAGAGAGGGGAGAGACTTGATCACCTGGTTTGGTGCATGTGGTTCGTCATTGTCAATGATAGGATTGTCGTTTGGAGGTTTGATGTAAAAGAAAATGTGTTAAGAGTTAGGAACATTTTTCTTACGGACTGTTTGGTACGAGGGGAGGGGAGGGAAAGTGAAGGAAAATAAAAATTTAAAAAGTTGTATTTAAAGAAATTGAAGAAGAGTGGTTATAAAATTTTAATAAAGAGAAAATGTAACATAAAAAAATATAAAAAATAATTTAAAACTTTTAACTCCACTTCTTTAATTTCTTAAAATTTAACTTATAAAAATTTTCCCTCCCCTCCCCTCCTCTCCAAATCCCTTGTACCAAACAAACCCTTAGTATTGTAATATATATTGTAAGTTTATAGTTTTGGTTGTTTGGCTAGTTGTTTTTACTTATTTGTCCATGTTGTTGAGATTCTCTTATATCTTATTTTGATCATAGTAGATTATTTTTCATTGATCTAGATGACCTGTGGTTTTTACCCTTGAGTTTAAGGGTTTTTTACGTTAACAATTATGGTGTCTCTTGTGCCATTTATTTATTGCTTTGTTTGTTTATTTTTTTTCCTTGTAGACTCTTGCAAGAGATGGGAAGGTTTAACATCCGCTGCGCACTTCCCTATAGTGCATATCATCTTGTCTCCTAGTCGATTATGTTAAGTGTTTTGGATAGGTGGACCAAGTTGGATTTTATATTTCCCCTTGTTGATGATTTTGAAATGATATCATTTTGAGTTTAATAAAAAATCAGAATATGTTAGATTTGTGCTTCAGTAAAAATCTTCTGGCTAGCCGTTGTTGGGCTATGTTTTAGTATAGATTATATGTGGTTTTTAATTGGATGTTTTATTTACTTGGGGATTCGTAATTTTCATTTAAATATTAGTCTATTGAGGATTATATATGAATATTTTCTTAGTTTAATTTAATTATATCACTTGAAATATGATAGGGTTGACTCTGATTTAACTATAACTGGATAATGAACTACTACCTCAACCAGTTTAATAATTGGTTCAATTTTGAGTTGCTTGATTTTAAAAATAATAAAATTGATAAATATAATAAGTTTATATATGTGTGTGGCGTGTCTATGAAGTTGTCGTTAAATCGGTTTTGATAGTATATACAAATATTAAACATAGTTCAATTTTTGAATAGATCCTAACTCAATCAAGGTTGGATTCCATTTGTTGACTTACGGCTCGAGAAAATCAAGATAATTAACACCATGACCAGCCTATTCTTTAACAAGAAAATAAATTCTCATAAACTTCTAATATTATATAATACTCTCTCTTACAATAATATTTTAGCCTTCCCCAACAAGGCTCGACACATTAGTGATATTTTTTCCCTAGAAAGACATGAAAGTATCTTAAAATCTACAAATGCCAACACAGATCCCCAAAATGACTTAGTCATTGGGAAATCTTTAGGTACATATATAATACCAGTTTGGGATTAAATTTTGTAGCAACATTATTTTATTTTATTGCCTTAATTTACATATATAAAAAATATGATAACAAGGGCTTAAGTAGTAACAACTTAACTTGTTAAAAGACAATAATTAAGATAGTGACAACTGATTTCACAAATTATTATTTTTTTTTTGCTAAATGTCAATGACAGTAACAATTTACCAAGTAATAACATTTTTTTAATTAATTCCCTGGTATTCGTCTACCTCCAATTAATTATTGTAGCTATATAATCAGGCCTTGAATACCTTTAACTTATCAAATGATGACAACAACAATAACTAAGAGCCCTTTTTTTTGGCCATTAATTAAGAGCCCATTTAATTCAATCTTATTGTATGCCTCAATGTAAATCATGATCACGTTATGAAAAAAAAAGTATTTGGTTACTCTTTAGTATAGTAATAGAATTTACCATAATAACAATAATTACCCAAAAATTGGTAATTTATGTTCATAACTCCCCCAATGAATACTCATTATGAAAAGAAAAGTGTTTGGTTGCTTTTATTTGTCATTGTTTTACTTGTCTTATTCCATCCGCCCATTTCATGCCATAATTACCACTATCACCACCTCCTCCTCTTCCACTTTGGTCCTCACTGCCATCGATGCCTCCTTCATGGATCCATTGATGTTGCTACTGCCATGACAACTATTTTCATCATTGTCACCACAACCATTGCCTCATTTTCCACCGTTGTGGCCGTCGCTGCCACCACTGTCATTGACATGACAATTGTGGGGGTCACCTCAAAAACTACCTCCCTGTCTTCTATTATCATCATTGTCACCACCTGTCGTTGCTATCGCCACCATCGCAGCACAGTTACCATATCTCCACCACCACCACCATAATCACCACCATCAGACGATACTTTGTGATATAGCACAATGGTTATGATGAGGTAGCACCATGAATATTAACTTTTTTTCTACAAAGATTATGTTAAGGCTAAAATGGACTAACACTAACCTTGTAATTATTAGTACATTGCATCATATTGCACTACACTAAGGGTAAAATATGGGATTGAACTAAATGGACCTTAGAGTAAGACTTAATTATATTCCATAATCATTGGTAAGAAATTCATTCATCGAAATTATTAATTCATTTTTAGAAATAAATTTTTTTTACATTTCAATTTCAATTCAATGATTATTATTTGTTTTTTCCTCTTTCTTTGTACAAAAATAATTCCCTTCCATTTTATATTATGTGTATATAATTCTTTAAAATTTATGCCATTAAGAATAATTTACTAATGTTATATTCTATCATTAAACTAATAAATTATTGGTACAAATTTAAAATTTAAAAAATATAAAAATATTTGTTAGTATCGAAAAATTTAAAATGTAATTAAAGAGATTGTGTAGAATCTAATCAATCAATGATCAAATGAAAATTTTAATATGTATTGTGTGACGTTATTGGATGCACAAGTGGGCCCTATTGGCACGTGGGGCTTGCATGCTTAAGCCATGTGAAGTGGCAAAGCCAACGAAGCCACGCCAGTAAGTTTTGGCATGTCATTCTTCGTTTTTATTAGATTAAATTGCATACCATTATAGTTGAAAAAAATAAATAAAACAAAAGTGCATTAATCTCTCCCTTTAATTACCAGCATCTTAAAAAAAAAAAAATGATGTTCTCGATATTTAGATAAGATTTGAGTTTTTTTTTTATAATAACAAGAAGGTTGAAAACCTCAAATCAGCTACCCAATATCATTAGGAATGACACCATCCTGACAAATTAAATCGAGTAAAACCTCTGTCGGAGTCCTGATACCCAGGCATCGCATTTTCAGCCTTATTATAAGCTTTTAAATGTTAATTTTTTATCTATAAAATTTGAATCAAGTCCCTTCCATTACACTGAAAATTTCCCTAACAGTAAATGTGTGGAGGGAGGGAATACTCAATAGATTTATGAAATAGCCTTTTTAAAAAGGAAAATACTTAGGTCAAATTCATTATATCTATTTCATCAAATTTTCTAAGCGCATGTAATCATATATCCTATTTTTGAATTATTATTATTTAATTATAAATTAATATGAAAAAAGTAGGAGACATGATAAGATGTGATTGGAGAACTTAGTGTGACGGATGTAAAGAATTTAATATAAATATGGCCATTCCAGAAAATATTATATGTAATGTAAATAGTTGATTTGGCCAATGACTTTAATTTATAGTTTAATGGTATGAATGCTCTATTGTGTGAGAGGTTGTGGGCTCAGTTTTACTTATAATCTCAGTAGTTTATTTGGGCGTTTTTCCCATCACTTTATATCTTAATTATACACAACTCTCCTTAAATTTTAATATTTATACAAATAACTCTCCTATGATTAGTTTTAGTTATTAGTTATTCACAAACAACTTAATGTTTAAGGGGAATTTATCGGGTTATACATGTATGAAAATAAAGTTTAAAGGAATATATAATTGATAGTTAGGACTGTCCACATAAAGTTCAATGTTTGGGGAAGTTAATTATTAAGTTTTAAGGGTTAAACGGATTATTTGTATATAGTCAAAATTCATGTGAGTGTTGCATAATATCGATAAAATAGTTGGGAAAATATTTTATGGGAAAATATACTTATGGTGGAGAGATTGAGAAATGAAGAGTGAAAGGAGCGTATTTAATTAAGAATACATGGAAAGAATGGGGACCAAGGAGTAATTTTTCTATGTTTGTTGCATTAATAATTTTTTCCCCTTCTTACCAAACCCTTTGCGCATGCATTTGAAATCTCATAGTTGAAATCTTGTCTGAGTTCAACAGTCTTATGAGACAAGTAAGAATTAATTAACTAACAAAATTTGAAAGTACTATCCTCTATTTTTTAAATGAAAAATTATTGGTAAATCTAAAGCCTTCACGACAAATTAAGGGTGTCTTGTTAATGCAATAGTCCCAATGTTATTGGCTGCGCTTATTGCCAAAATATGAAAATGTTGAGGATATTGCATTAATTAATAATGTTGTCAAATAAAGGCAGGTAGGAATCTCACAACAAGAGAAATAAATAAATGTGGTTGTATAGAATAATATCAAAGCTTGGAACAATCTGTGGGAGATGGCCAGATCATTTTTAGACATATATAGAGTGCAGGTTGAAGAGGACATTTTAACAAGAAGTTCATATAATTATTTTATAAGAAGCTTTGCTTTTAATTAGAGTGTAGTAATCAATCAATCAATTAATTAATTAATATATAGTGTATGCATACTAAGTTACTAACTACTACAACACTTGTACAAAAGCCTAGAAATACATTCACATTCATACGTAATACAACTAAACAGGTAGACATTTTTATGGGTGGATGCACAAGAAAGATTAAATTATTATGTCAGATTTATTAATATTGTGTCAGGTTGAGAGTCTTTTTATATCATATATCATATATTGGAGTAGAATTTTTGCAGATTGCGCTTACTTTTCTTTAACATCTATATTCTAATAAAATGCATAATAACAAATTAATTTAAAAATAAAAGTTGGATCAAAAGAACTCATACATATGGAGTTTTAATATTTATAAATTTTATATTTTGAATTATGATTGTGAAAATTAAATATATGTATCATACAATCTACAACGTTTAAGAAAATGGGTGAACAATAGCTGTCTAATACATTTATTAGAGTTTCAGATACTATGAATAGCTAGCTCATCCTATCACTGGTATTCATCGGCATTCTCTTTTTCTTTCAGCATCATCACAAACAAGTTGAATTTGTTAGAGTCAAAACAAGAACCTCTAACTATTTTCAATTTAATTTATCTAATAAAATTTTATATGTAACCGTGATTTAATTATGTTTTTGATATTTCAGTGGGTAATACAAGTGCAATATCGTGAGATGTTGCCTACTGAGAAAGCATGTGAAGAGTTGTTTACCACATGGTATCTCTCATTTATTTAATTATGCATTTTCATCAATATTTCGTGTGTGTGATTTTCTTTAATATTTTATTAAATTTTGAGCAACATTTTTTTTTTCTTATTTAACATTTCCAAAGTAAAATTGCTCTTTCATATAAACCTCTAGAGAAAAATGGACTAAAAAATGAAGTACAATGATACCCATATGAAATCATTGGTTGCATAATGTTCAAAATGGAAAATGTTAATATGGGCACTGTTAGAGTGTTAGAGCAACATTGCTCCTATTTTAATAAGTCTAACATAGGGGTGGAAATAGGCCAAATTAGGTCAAGCTGTTCTTAATAGGCTAGGCCTGTTTTGTGACAAGCAGATCCTAACCTGGACTATGACCTATTAAAGCCTATTTTTCAGGCTTGAGTTTGGCCTAAAAATTTGCAAACATGCTTGTTTTTTTTAATATTTATTTTTAATTACATTTTTTTTTCAAAATTCAATATTTTTTCTTATATTTTATTTTTACTTTTTGACCCATTTTCTTTTATTACTCTTTTTATCTTTTCCTTTTTTATTATAATTATTTTATTTTATATATTTTTATTTATAATATATTTTTAATACTAATTTCTACGACTCTTATAAATCATAATTTAAATAAATTCTTGTTACACATTTAATTATATGTTAAAATCTCTTTATCATACAATAAATTTTTCATAATGATAATTATATCACAAAAATAAAAATTAAGTTGCTATTTACTATTTATTTTTGAGATATTTTTTTATAATATTTTATATTTATAACAAACCCAAGCTGGCTTGACACGCTTAACAAGCCTGTCCATAGGCTTGAGTTTGGCCTCTTAAAGAAAACATGTCTACTAACAGGCTTGGGCTTACTACTAAGTTCAAACAGGCCAGGCTAAGCCAAATGCAGGCCAAGCCACAGGTCCTTGACAAATTGTCTGGCCTATTTCCATCTTTATTCTAATGACAACATTGAATTCAAATAGTCGTTAAATACCCTCAACTCATGCGCCAAAAATTTTTGGGATGAAATTGAATTTTAAGCATTTTCATCCAATCTAAAAGCCAATTCACTTTGGGCCCAACTACTATTAATGTAATCCCTTTACTCATTATACATTATCTAACATGTATAACTTTAATCAACTTTATTAATCACTAAGGGGTTTCAGAAAAAGATGGAGCAACCTGCTTAAAAGAGAGACACTTTAAACAAGGGAAACCGTTTTTACTAGGATCTTTGGCATGCTCAACTACATACCTAACCCACTACTCCATCTCAATATTTCTTATATATATATATATATATATATATATATATATATGATCGACAGACATCTATTCTTTAATTATATATACTTATTTTTTTAAAAAATAGAAAACTGAGATGAGTGACTCATAAATTTTAGGGAAAATGACTCTTAAGTCCCAAGGAACAAATATAATTATTAAAAAGTCCCACCAATAAACATAATTATTAAAAAGTCTCAAGGTCCCAAGAGAAAATTAACAACTTAGCAGGTAGAATTGATAACTTAGTAGGTCCAATTTACAACTTTAACAACGGGTTTTAACAACTCCGTTCCAACATTTTTAACAACGCCCACGTGAGAATTATTAAAATGTTGGAACAGAATTGTTAAAACCTGCTGTTAAAGTTGTAAATTGGGTCTATTAAGTTGTCAATTCCAGTTGTTAAGTTGTTACAACGCCCAGGTGATATTTGTTAAAATGTTGGAATGGAGTTGTTATAACCCGCTGTCAAAGTTGTAAATTGGGACTATTAAGTTGTCAATTCTAGCTACTAAGTTGTTAATTTTCTCTTGTGACCTTGAGACTTTTTAGTAAGAGATAAAATTGGGATGTGACCTTTTAGTAATGTTGAAATGGAGTTGTTAAAACTTGCTGTCAAAGTTGTAGGCATACTAAGTTGTTAATTCAAACTGTTAAGTAGTTAATTTTTTACTTTGTACCTTAAGACTTTTTAGTAATGGGCTAAAATTGGTGAGACTTTTAAATAAGTATATTTGACCCTTAGGACTTAAAAGTCATTTTCCCTAAATTTTAAGAGAGCTAGAGAAAGATAGGGAAATGAGTCACAAGCCACATGCTTTCACATATTATCCCTCTTTAATTTCAAAACAAAAAGTCAGCAACATGATGGCATAAAACGAGCATTTCTAGGGTATAATGTCCTCTTTTCATATTAAGGTCCAGCCCTCCAAAAAACCAATCAACAAACATTAAACCAGCATCAATCTATTTACAAATCCTAATTACTCATAAACTAAATCGTTAACATTTATATGTACACACAAACATATAAACAAATCCTTGAGGAAAATGCTATTTCGTTTGGCATAAAAGAGAACTTATATTAGTTATAGCCAATTCTGAACTTAAATATCAAGATATTATAACAGAAACGAAACAAGAACAAATTCAAACAAATTGAACAAAAAAATACTCCTAGCCAATTCAAAATGAACACTAGGAAAGAAGCACATCCCTCTGAGAGCACATCCCTTTAAAAGTTGTGAGGAGAAACAACTCCACAACAAAATGAAAATTTCTTGGAATCCACCTGAAGTTATATCAAACTTCAAAACTTTGTTAATGATTTATATATATATATAAATTTCTAATAACTACTACACAAATAGGCTTAATTGGGGCATGTTTTGTGACGTTTTTTTTTAAAAAAAATACCACAGTTTGTATGTGATTTTTTGTTGAAGTTTTTTTAATAATAATAAAAAAAACTTTAGCTGGCACTCGCTTAAAAAAGCGCCACAGGAAGTGGGGGACTTTCTGTGACGCTTTTTCAAAAGAGTGCCACGAAAGGCCCTTTTTTATTTTTATTTTTTAAAAAAATTATTTTCCTTCTCATTTCCTGTGGCACTTTTTTAAAGAAGTGCCATAGGAAGTTTTTTTTTTAAATTTTTTTTCTGCCCAAACCATACTTTATTTCACCTCTAATTTTTACAATAACTCATTGAGATCCCCCCATTTTCTGCATCTCGTGTTTCTCAAATTTCTTCTTTATTTTCTCTATCATCTTAGTTCTTACTCCCCTCTCTTTTTCCATTTATATATCCACTCTTACTCCCACTTCCATTTCCTCCTCTTTCTCTATTTTATTCAGTAAACACTGATTTGTTCCCTCGCTTTCACTTTCTTAGGGCCCATTACCTCCACACATCCTTATCTTAAAGATCGTAAGTACATACTCTTTTTACCTCTTTTTCTAATTTTAAAGTTATATGCAACCTTATCTTTATATTTTCCTATACTAACTTTTTTTTCTAGATGTTGTGCTTAAAGTTACATCCCATTCTTGTTAAACTTCATACATGTACTGTAAGTTTTTTAACTTTTAAGCTTATTCTCATTTTTATATGCTGAAAAATAATTGAGATAATTTAAATGTTATCATCTATAGGTTGTATGTAAAAGCATATAGCAGTTATTAAATTTTAGCTCATGTAGTAATTGATATTGAATTGCATAGGTAAAAAAATTATTTATTCACCACTTGTATTTTATTTGTTTTCTTGTAATGGTTTCTAACTTATTTTTAACACTTGTATTTTATTTTCTTTATTTTGTTGTTGTATATGTTGATATAAAAATTTACGTTTAAAGTATTGTGGATATAAAACACTACTAAGAAAGACATTTTTAACGTCCGTTTTTAGGCACCTTTAACATTCATTTTCAGAGGGATGTATATGCGGGAGACGTAGAAAGTTTGAATATACGGCGTCTGTTTTAAAAAGGTCGCCATAAGTTCTTACCTATGGAGTCCGTTTTTGAAAAAACCGACGCCATAAGTCCTTCACATTTTTTTAATTTTTTTTGTATTATATATTTTAAATATGGAAGCAAAGAAAGAATTGTGAACCATCCAAAAGAAATAGCAAAGCACCCAAATGTGGAGGAAGAAGAAAATACATGCGAACGAAGAAGGTAGCAGGTACTCTGATCTACTCACATTCTACAAAAAGGCAAAGAAAAATAAGTACTAATAAACAATAACAAAATTATAAATAGAAGCTATGTATATTCAAACCTTAAGATCTCTTTTGTCAACTTAGATCTAAAATCAAAACCACCATCAATATTTCATAACGGGGAGAGAGGGCGAAGAACGGAAAGAAAAAAAGAAACAGAGCACGACGATGAGAGGGAGGCCAAGAAAGTGAGAGAGGATAGCAACGAACCAAGAGGGAAGAGAGCTGAGGAGATTAGACTAAGAGAGAAGACGAGAGAATATGAGAGAAATAATTCAGAGGAAATAGAAGGGAAATATTTAAGTAGATGAGATAATAGGAGAGAAATAGTTTAAAAGATGAGGGAAATATTAGGCGGGAGACAAAATGACATCCGTTTTATGAGATGATGAACGCAGTAGCACATATTTGGCGTCTGTTTTAAGAAAATGGACGCCACATATGCCGTCCCATCAATCTGTTAGACTACGTACGGTGTAGGCGAGTGGGTGTCAGTATGTCATATGACGTCTATTTCTGTGGGCGTTTGTTCAGAACAACTGGGTGTCTGTTTACAGAAATAGACGCCCAGTCACAAGACAGACGTCTATGTGTCTATTCGCATTTGTTCTTTAAAAACATACGTCTAAACGATGTGTTTGGCATCTGTTTTCAAAACCAGACACAAAAAAGGACCTAATTATTACATTATTGCCACTTCGTTTGTTTCAATGTCAATTTTTTTTAAAAAAACTGACGTAAAGTATAGACGTTATATCTCTTTTTTGTAGTAGTTAAAATTATATAAGGTTTTAAAAGAAAAATATAAAATTTTTTTTTAAAAAAGACCTAATGTGACGCTCTTTTAAGAGAGCTAACGCCACAAAAGGTCTTTTTTTTTTTAAAAAAATAAAAATAATTCTCTTTCTCACTTCTAAGTGCCACAAAAACCTA
>JBAGKO010000003.1:11453235-11475536 GCA_037177275.1 Acacia concinna | reverse complement strand
CCCACGTGGGCCCCCGGTAGACCACTTTTCGCGTCCCAAATTCAAATTTGGGATGCGAAAATCACGTTCCACGTCCCAAATATGAATATGGGACGCGCAAAGTCACGCTTATGTGGGCTACGCAGAAGACTTTTTGTGTCCCAAATTAAAATTTGGGACACGGAATCTCATTTTCTACGTCCCTAATTTATTTTTAGGACGCGAAAAATCGAATTTAATTATAAAAATACCACCACGTTTCTTTTTCACGTCCTTTTTTATAAAACGGATGTGTTTTAGGGATGTGAAAGTTATATTCTGTAGTAGTGTTATTTAATTTGAGGAGATTAATTGAGCTAAATAAATTATTTAATTATAACATATTTTACATGATCTTTCCAACATATTTATGTGTAATATTAGATTATATATAAATTTATAATCAAAAAAATTAGTTTGAAAGAAAATGATAAAATTAATAGATAAAGTAGAAAATTGTTTTATATTTAGGACCAAAATTCATTCCCAAACTAGGTCCTACATTTGGCGCTGTAGGAGTATACTAGATCCAAGGAATTATATCAATCAAGATAGATTGAAAAATTGTAATCAACTTGCACCAATGAAAACCAGGAAAACTTCTCCACAAAAATTCCAAATGTTCTAAAAAAACTAGCCCTCAACTACTCATTCCGAGGTTGTTATTCAACCATATACTTTAATTCGGCGCTGGCAACATATCATTTTGATATTCAAATTTTCAAATCTATTCACGGTTAGGTTTTTGTTGGTTTTGTTATTGTTATGCGAAAGGTTCTTCATAACCAGAGTCAGCAGTTGGAAAACCTATTGTATAGGTTAATTGAACCAATTGTATTAGCAGGTTCATTGATTTTATAACTAAATTAATGAATTCAATCCAATTTTCTTCATTTCATTTTTATGTGGATACATTGCATAGACCTTTTTGGTCAACAATATACCTTATTTAGGTTGATTGAATGTACAATGAAATATTAAAGAGCGTGCTAACATAAATGTGGGTGGTGCCCATTTCAATAAAGTTTTTCTATAAACACAGGCATAGTTGACAAAGAAAATAAGTATTTTCTTAATAAAAAATATTGGGATATCATAATTCTTAAGAATTGTATAAAAAATGTGTAGGTATATATAATTATATATGTTAATATAATAAATTTCATTTTAATATATATATGGTAAATTAGTGAAAAAATAATAATATAACAAACTCCATATGCAAAAATGAGTTGCTATTATGTTTAAACTGAATAATTAATTCTATTACTTTTAAAAAGTCTTTAATTAAAGTGACAAAAGCATAGTTCAAATAAATTTTAGCCCATTTATTTAATTTAAAGTATTCTTATTGATATTTTAATTAATTAATTTTTTTAAAAAAATAATTTTATGATCTGAATGGAACTAAAAACTGATTATTGTCAATGTTTTAACTAATTGAACCCAACTTCATTGTTTAATTCAAGAAATTTTGAACATATGTACACAAGTGAAGTATAGTCAATAATTACAAGTAAAACACAACTAAAGCATATTTAATTACAAATCAAAATCAGCACAATATCTTCTAAAGTCCGCACAAATTACATTACAAAAGGTTAAAGAAAAGAAAAGAAAGGTGCTTAGATATGTTTGATAAAGGAGAAAAAGTTGGGAGCATCCATGTGAAAATCAAGGTTGAAACAGTATGGCCCCACCACTCACACCCCTTTCGTTAAGCAAAATAATGTTTTCCTCTCTAAACTGTGCAAACACATGTAATTCCCTCAACACACGCGAAATAATTAATTTTAATTTATGCCCCCTCCCTCCCTCCCTCTATATATATATATGTGTGTGTGTGTGGACATCGAAAATACACCAAGGTTCAGTAACAGTTTAGGTGCAAGAGTGCGTTTTTATATCCTTTCTGTCAAATCTTAAATATAATATTTAATTAATTTTTTTAAAAATGTTAATAAAATAAAATATATTACTTAATTATAATATATATTGCATATCATTAGATTATATATCGGTTTCTAATAAATCAGACTAACTAATTTAGAGAGAAGAATAAATAAATATAAGTACTTTAAAATAATTTATTTAATTTTATTAACATTTCTAAAAACATAATTAGATTTTATATTTAAGATATGAGGTAATATGTAATATATTTAAGTGTATATTTATGTAATGCAATATTCAATTGCCACATGGGAATCCAACAAGTTAGCTGAACTGTACTTTTTGTATGACGTTTCCCCTATTGCTTGTCTATATATTCCTTTTTCTTTTTCTCCTTTCTTGCTTTTTCCTCTTTTATTTTCCTTCCCTACTTTTATTATGTCCCTATATTTTTTAATTAAATTATTAGAAACTCCTTTATTTAAAGTATAGGATTATTGACCAAAAAAGAGTATAGGATTAACTTTTAACCATAGAACTTGACATTGAATCCCCTACAGAACCTTTCAAAATTATATAGAAGTGACCTCCATGTTCTTAATTAAAATATTACTATTTCATCATGGAAGTGTAACATATACTTATGGTGATAATTGATATATTATATTATCTTAAACAATTTTTTTTGTTCATTTTGAGAAATAATATCTTCCAACTTTGAATTATAAGTCAATAATGATCTGTTATCTCTATAAATTTTCAAGTTAAATTTTTTTTGAAGCTTTACTTTCAAGTTTTTTGTTTTATGCAAAAGTCACAATCTTTAAAAATTTCATGTGCAATAATTTAAAAAAATTGTCTTAAATCATTAAAAACCAAACGCACCCACTCAGCTCCATAGCTATTTGTATGCACCTTCACTCCCACTCATTCTTTCTGTAGCACCAATCAATCAAACATCTTTCTCTCTCTCTCTCTCTCTCTGTGTGAGAGAAACCACTGAGAAAACGTATCAACATGGAAAGTGATGCCCAAGACACCTTTGGCTCATCCTCCTCGTCTCCATCATCATCATCATCATCTTCTTCTTCTTGGTCTTTTTCTTCATCGTCAAACTCAGATTCTGCAGGTACCAAGAGAGACTCAAGTGATGTTTCAGATCAGAATGGTGATAATAGCTGCAACAAGAAGAAGAAGAAGAAGAAGCAGATCAAAAGTGAAGAGAAGGATAATGAAAATAATCATAATGATGATAATGATAATAAGCTTCCAGCGTACAGAGGTGTGAGAATGAGGAATTGGGGGAAATGGGTCTCTGAGATTCGGGAACCCAGAAAGAAATCGAGAATATGGCTTGGAACTTACCCTACAGCAGAAATGGCGGCTCGAGCTCACGATGTGGCGGCTTTAGCCATCAAAGGTCATTCGGCTTACCTCAATTTCCCTCACTTGGCTTCGGAGCTTCCCCTGCCGGCCACCACCGCCCCAAAGGACATCCAAGCCGCAGCCGCGAAGGCTGCAGCTACTGCGTTTCAAGTTTCCACTAATAATAAGCATTGTGATCAAGCTGAGGACGCTGAGCCGGTCCAGGCCGAGCCGGCCTCACCATCTTCAACTCAAGATCAGTCTTCTTGTTCTTCAAAGGAAGATGATGCTGCTTTGTTTGACCTACCAGATCTTTTCACTGATGGCAACAATGGCCTTTGTTCTTATGCTTCTGCTCCTTCTTCCTCTTCTTCTTGGAATTTTTGTGCAGCTGATAGTGGTTTCAAGCTGGAAGAGCCATTTCTTTGGGAAAACTACTAGATAGAAATAATCAACTGTTTTTCTCCTTTGTGTGTGTAAAAATAAATAATAAAAAATGGTAAATTTCTGAATTTTCAAGTGGAGAATGCATTTCTTGAAAGTTTTTATTTATTTATTCAATCTTTAATCTTTCAAAGGTTATAATGATGATCTATTCTTAATCTTTTTCTTCTTCCCCGGTTTATATATATATATATATATGTATGTATGTATGTATGTTTGCAGACATTATAATTTGATTAAAATGAAAAGCCGAATTATGATAAGATAAGCCTTTAGTTTTGTAAGTTCAAGGTATTACAGTATATTCAAACTCTGAATCATGCTAATAATGGAGCAATAATAAGAATAATTTAGTGACAGATCAGTTTAATTTGGTTTACACTCGTCATAGAGTCGTCCATCTTCAGAATAGGTTTTTTTTTTTTTTTTTTACAATATCCAGTTGAGGTTAATATATATACACATGTGTGTGAGATGACATAGCAAGAGACCTTAATCCTATTAGGTGAAGCCGACTACATATATCAAACGATGACGCTATTATACTTTATTAAAAACCAATCTCAAGATAAATTATTAATTAAGAGATCTTGCTCAATAACCTCAATCAATGTTCTTTTCAATTTTTCTCCTCTCCTTTTTACTAGGCTTAACACATCATTAAAAATAACTTTGTATACCTACTTGGTTTCAATTACATCAGTTATATAATTTTTAAGATTAAAAAGGATGGATATATTATTTAGAAATCTCATCTGAGATAAGTAACTTTTTTATAGATTAAAAAAACCATTAAAGCTCTCTTTTTACTGTGAATGATATTTACCTGATTAGGGAGAGTTAATAAGAAGGATCCCAATTACATTTTTCTTTGATTAATATATTTTACAATAATTATGGAAATAGATAAAGTTCAAGAAAATAATATTCTTGCTTGCTTTAGATTCCAACATCTTGATGAAGGTTTTGATGCAGTTGACTGTAAAGCTAGCCAACCTGAACTTTAATTTCATTTTACCTTTTTTCTACTTTTTGTCCAAAAAAAAAATCCCAGAAGATTAAATGCATCATATTGTAATCATTTCTTCATCAGCTCGGTATTATTACTAATATTTAAATAAACAATCAACACCATGGTGTTATTAATTATATACAAATACCTAGAAGGGACTCACAAGGAATAATATTTTTTTTTCCTTCTTTTACGAAGCATATAATCAACTTTTGTGTCATGATTAGGAATAAGAAATAAAATTAATCTGATTATTCCAAACCCTCATGGACACACATGCTGGTATCCAAAGAAGGTGACAACATCATTATCTGAGAAGAGAATTTATGCCCGCTATCTTCTAGAAAGTATTTTTATTCTTCTTACAAGTCATTGGATAATTTAACGAATATTAAATTGTTTTTCTTACGTATATGCATATATTTAATAAAGATATCAAGGCCCACAAATTGTTGGTTAACGTGATAAGCGGCCTGCAAGAGAACAATACAAATTGTTAGAAGAGGAAAAACCCTTGAATTCTAAGTGTTTGTTTGGAATAACTTATTTAAGGATAATAAGATTTTATTTACCGACTATAAAGTAAGTATGTGAGATGGTCTTTCTCGTATTTTGTGTATAATATCTTATTTAACTTAAATAATTCATACCAAACAAGCCCTAAATCTCAAAAGGGAATCCCTTGATCAAATAATTAAAAGGAATAAAGATAATTAAAAAGAGTAGAAATTTATATGATATTGGAGATTAATGTAATTAATAAGGGGTATTATTGAAAATTACTTAAATTTTATGAACAATTTAATACTTTTAAATTATATGTACATCTAATATGGTTAAAAATACTACCTCCGACTCTAAATATGAGATTCAATTAATTTTTTTGTAGAGATTAATTAAGCTAAATAAATTATATTAAAGTATATATTTTTGTAGTTTTTTTCTCTAAACTGAGTAGTATGACTTATAAATTGATATATAATATAATAAAATACAACATTTTATTATAATTAAACAATATATTTAACTAACTTAATCTCACAAAAAAAATCAATTAAATTTTATATTTAGGACATGATGAAATAACTAGAGAGTAAATATGTGCATACTTAAAGTTGAAAATTAAATATATCAAAGCACAGTGCCCATGTTTCCAATAAGAATTATTACCCACTAAATTAAAAGTGCTACATGGCCTCACTATTGCACATACAAATTTAAAAGTGAATAAAAAATTGTCTTACTTTTTTCAAACAAAACACGAATATAGAATAAATTAATTAGGAAATGATGACAAATAATTTTAGAATAGTTGCGCCTTCATTAATATCAAAGTTGTAAATTTTGAATTGGAATGGCTAATTAGAGATGTCTTACTCTAATTTAATTTAGAGCAGTCCAAAAAATTAGAGTCGATAAAATTTGATGATGAGCCATCATTATAAACTAAACACAAACGATCATAAGCAATTACTTTTTTTTTTGCCAAAATAATACTCCCTCTTTCCTAAAATATAAGAGGCATTTAACCAAATCTCTTGATTTAAAGTGACGGTTAAGAATAATAAATATGTCAGAATTATTATTTCTTTTTACTTAAATACTTTTATTAATAAGGAGATATGGAATAAGAAAGAAAATAACTTTATTAAAATTCATCACTCTCTCCCCCTACCCCTCTTTTTTTCGATACATACCCCTACCTCTCTCTTATCTTATCAGGAATGATAACTTTTATGGTTAATAAAAGTATTAATGCATTAATATTGAATAAGGGCAAAACTGAAAAAAAAAAGAATTAAAGTATAAATTTTTTTAAATGTCTCTTATATTTTAGGACGGAGTAAGAGTAGTAGTTGTCTTTTATATTTTTTGACAGGGGAGTAGTTTACAGATAAAATAAAAAATATAGAGAGAAAATTTGAACAAAACTCATTTTTCATTATTTGCCTCCACACACATTAATAAAACTCGTTAATAAATGCTACGCGCACACTGCATTTAATAACACATTTTCCTTTTTTTTTAGACTTTGTCCCTTATTTATTTATTTAAAAAAAATTAAGAAAACAAGAAAAACTACGAATGGTACGTCTAAACTACAAGATAATGGCGTGTTTAAATTTTAGACATCTATCCATTTTTTGCATAAAAAAAAGTTTCTGTTTTGGGTAGATTCATCCCATTTTAAAATATTGTAAAAAATAACAACTTAACATTTTTATCTTGTTGTATTTGAAAACGTTTTAATTTTTTCTGTCCTCATAGAGGAAAACTCCTACAGTTAGTAAAAATGATACTTTTCTCCCCAAGAGTTCATCAAAATCATATCCATTTACTGAAAAGAAACTGTACTTCATATAAGGTTATTAATATTATATATACACATACACATGAAAATATCTTAAAAGGACCTCGCTATATCTTATATTCTATTATTTGGACCCTAAATAATTGGCCACGTGTCATAATTCCAATAGTCAATTAGATTTATTAGGTCACCATCAATGTAGGATTCAAAGTTCAATAATTATCTCCAGCTCTTTCCCGCAACAATTTGTTTTGCCGCAGCAAACAAGCTAAATAAAATAAATGTGACCCACAGATTATATCTCGAACTTTCACATAATCCGCTAAATTTTAAGATAAATTATTGACAAGGATATAACAAGATTAGTCCCAAATAAACACAAAGGTCGGAAAAAGAATGCGACAAAAACTAACGACAAATTCATGATTATCGGGCAGTGGGTCAGAAACACGTGGGAGGCTCGTAATTCTTTGTTGGGTTGAGGATAAAAAATATACTCGTAGTTTTTACTAACAGTTGATCTAATATTATATGTATTTTGAAAGTTTAAGAATGCCTATATATTTTAAAAATGGGTTTAAAAATATCAACTCTATTAAATATCTTAATTGTGATTAGGGTTAAGGGTAAAAAATACCTATGTATTTTTTTAAAGGTTAAAAAATACTTATAAACTTTAAAAATGAATTTCAAATGGTGAATTTTATTACAAAAAACAAATTTGTATTTTTTTTCTTTTAAATAAAATATATAGTACTGAATAAATTTTAGATAAAACACGCGAATATTTTTTACCTTTAATTGTTTATTATCCTATTTACACCCAACAAAAGATAATTAATAAATAAATAGTTCAAAATTGCTAACTCTTTAAGTGCAAAGTGACCACAAACAATTTTAAAGAGAGTTAAATGGAGGAAATATGCCATTAACTTTCCGTCATGTCTACCAAATTTATCTCGGTTGCCACGGCACTATATACTACCATTTCCCTCACTTTTTATAGCTGGTCTAAATAAAATGCATATATTGTTATTATTTATTTGTTCACTTGTTGGTATATTTACACTATTGGAAAAAGGCTTTTAAGACTGCCACATCTAGATCTCTACAGGCAGAGACGGTTTAAAAACTATGATCAATGCCATTTTTATAAATATTAATACAATTTTAGACTGGCCGTGCACCCTGCTGTCTAAATAATATTTTACAGGCCATTTATTATTTAATGTGGTCTCATTAATTATTAATTAATAATAAATATATGAAAATTTCAAAAATTTCTTAGACCGGTTGCACAATCAACTGATTTTAATATCTTTTTAGAGACCACTATTTCTTTACAACCGATTTTAACTATTTAAGAGTTTCTTTGGCTTCCAATGTAAACTTCTCGATGTGTCTTTTTCAAATATGAAGCCATTTCACTTCAATTTATAGTCGGTAATATAGATTTTAATCGTGGATCGAACTCGCCTAACCTAATAAATAAGTCGGTTTGAGTTTGAAAAAAGTAAAACCCTTTTCATGTAGTTCTTTTTTGCCCGAAACTATAGGAGTCCAACCTACGGCGGGTTGGCTCGGTGGTTCATGGTTTGACCCATAATTTTTTATAAAAGTTTGCAAAAGGCCAAGAGCTTCTAGTCTGAGTCTTCCAAAATCCCCTCATCCAGATCCACTGAGTTATACCCTAAATGCTAAATCCCTAATTGCATAATTGAAGCTACGCGTCTCGGGGTCTTGACTCCTCTAATCCTTAAGCTTGAAGGTTGAAGGCTTGAAGCCCTGAAGCCTGAACGTGAACGCCTCATGCCTCAGCCCTCAGCCGCTCTTCTTTTCCTTCAAGATTGGCGTCAGTGACTCGGCGCCATCTTCTTCCTTCAAGCTCGGCGTCATCCTATTCCTTCAAGCTCAGTGTAATCCTCCGGCCAAACTTCCAATGGATTTATTAGTTATTATTTATTAGTTGTATTAGCTTCTTATTTATTTATTTTTGTTGTTTGTTTATGATGTTTTGTAGAAAAAAATTTAATGTCTTTTTTTTTTTAAAAAAAAAAGTTTAAAAAACAGGGGAAAAAATGGGCTAGCCTGCCCAAATTGCTAGCCCAACGGTTATAAGTTGGGTTCAGCAAATGGTAGCTCATATGAATGTAGGTCTTTTTGCCTTGAACTCATATAAGCCCAACTCGTGGTGGTCCGTCCGAAACTAATGGTCTGACTCATATTACCGACTCCATTCAATCAATTGATAATGAATTCCTCAACTTTCTTATCTATTTAAACTCCTCAATACTTTCATTTTCCCAAATTTAAATTGTCTTTCATGCTCTCTCTTGATGTCATTAATGTCAAGTACAAATAACGTTAATTGAGAGAGGAGACCGTATTAAAATTTTTGAATTACCTTGATCTCAAAATTAAAATAATCATATATTTGATATTTATTGAGATCACATTAAATAATAGCTAGTCTAGAAAATATTATTTAGACCACCGGATGCCCAACTGGTCTAAAGTTGTACCAATATATATAAAAATGCCGTTGGTCATAGTTTTAAAACTGCCTCTGCTTCTAGAGATCTGGATGTGGCGGTTTTGAAGTAATTTTTATCAACAAACAAATAAATAATAATATCTACATTTTATTTAGACCGGTTATAAAAAGTAAGGGAAATGGTAGTATAGTTCCGTGACACTCTTGCTGTTGTACCATGACACTTGAGAGAAAGGTGACGGACATCACAGCAAGTTAATGGCATTCTCAATTTAACTCCCTCAAAAATAGTTTATTATCGCATTTGGACCAACAAAAGATAATCCTGTTGGGTGTTTAAAATGTAAAATATTATTAGTATTTTTGTACCTTCACTCTTTTTTTATTCTACCGAAGAGTGGTAGATATGAGATTTTGAGAAGTGCACAAATGTGAAAGTAGAGAATGAGAGAACTCAAACCTAAAGAAGAAGGTGCTTACTTTAGTTTATATATGAGGTGTAGGAATGACTAGGCTATACAATTTTTTCCTTAAATTTTGAGTCATCTATGTATGTTCAATAAACTCTCCTGTCTTATAATTTAACATGATAAATCTTTCTATGTTTCAGTCGATTGTTTCATTAACGAAATACAACATGTTCATAGATTTATTTGCACTTAACTAGAGATTGCCCACATAGAAGTGATGTTTATTACCAGATTTTAAAGATGAATATAATATATTGTCTTTGGTGTTAAATGCCAGAACTTGTAGAAGAGTCTATTTTGGTTCCAAGTGCAATACATTAATCTACTTTGTTGATCAAATTTATTTTGGTCCTTATTAATTAATTGCATACAACTAGGGGGGGTTTTTCATCAACAGAATATTTTCTAAAGCAAATGATTTACAAGAGCACTTCAGGAAAATCAACACACATTTTTTTTATACATAACTAATTTAACTATTGTTCTTAATATAAAAAAAATTAGGTACCTAACTTCTACATTTATAACCTAGGGAGTAATTGCATGTTCACAAGTCTGAGATTTTTTGCTCAATTTAGAGTTTGGTTTATTATAAATAATTTTTATAATGACAAATATAATATGATCAACATGAATAATAAATTAGTTAATAATATATGCGTATTGTCTGGAAGCTAACTCTCTAGAGTCAAACTATTGGTGATAATTTCGTTTATGATTAGGACAATGCAGGACACGTAATATCAACCACCGAAAGAGACAAATGAGAATAGTTGATTGCGTGATGAAATTCACAAATTATAAGAGAAAAAAGAGCTTTTAGTGCAAAAATGGATGCAACAATGAGGCTTCAAGTTATGAGATTATTTTTTAATTTTTAGTACTTTAGATAATAACATTTAATCTGGAAAATCAAAATGGTTGGTGTATTTGTAACCTAAATCTTAAGCATGAGTCAATTTACAAATATTGTCTTTGTACGGGAGAGAAGCTCAAACACGTAAAGAAAAAAATTCAATATATAGCTAGGGCATTGCTAATTTAATTTAGTGATGATAACAATTTGCAAAATTTTTCTAAATTTGATATAGTTTCTACTTTTATTTCCTTCCCATTAATTAACTAAGGGTATGCATTTTCAAAACCTTGTTGGCGTCTTAAAAATAATGCTTGAAAATGGAAATTGGTTCTCTGAATGTAATACTGTCATTAATATGATGATGTGGAAACGAAATTATAAGAAGACTATTTCATTGACCAGTAACTAACAATTAATTTTTGTGTGGATAGCTATAATACTCTTTATTATTAGTAGATTAAATTTTTATATATTGGTTGGTAGGAAGGACCCCATAAAT
Organism: Acacia concinna; assembly: GCA_037177275.1. NCBI lineage: Eukaryota > Viridiplantae > Streptophyta > Magnoliopsida > Fabales > Fabaceae > Acacia > Acacia concinna. The sequence continues at coordinate 11,464,171 of JBAGKO010000003.1, read as the reverse complement.
TTTTATGTTTGCAGAGTACTGGTACTCTAAAAAAATCTTGCACAATATTCAGGTCATTCCCACTAACAAGTTCTTTAATAGGGATTTTTTTCCAATCTTCTCAAAAACAAAAAAATAATCAATAAAAATCAGTGGAACTTTACGTCACACCTGGTGTAATAGTCAAAATGGATGCTTTCTAAAATCTGTGTGCATTATTAGAAGATTCAAAGTAATGATAGGTAGGATTTTGCATCCACAAAAGCAGCCTCTAATAATGAAAGAAATAATGATTTCACAACTTGCAGCCCAGCTGGCATTCATATAGTCCGATCCTAACGACTCTCCAATTACCGAATAAATTAATATGAAATGAGGACAAGTAACCATAGACTTGTTCAAAGTCGGCAAAATGAATAAGATTTGAGATAACTACGCACACAGTGGGAATAAAAAAAGATATCACCAATATAAAAAGTTGGTTGAATTGGTAAATGATAATTAATCTCGTAATGATGAAGTTGTAAGTTTAATTCAAATTTCACTTATGTAAAAGTCTTATTGGTAGACAATCTATAAGTTATTCTAACTCACCCAACTGATCTTAATTTTTCTTATAAAAAAAAGATATCAAGACAATTTGTGGACGATTTTATTTAATGTTGAATCTTTTCATTTTGTTGTGTTCACATTTAATTATGTAATTTTAGAATGTCATGTCATTAATTCTGGAGTTAAGTTGCAATTTCAGGAAGTAAAATTTGAGCAATCCCGTTAAATTGAAAAAAAAATTAAAAAAGTTCTATTATAAAGGCAGAGAAAGAATAAGTAGGCCCTACATAAAAACTTTGACAGATATTTGGACTAATTGAACGAAATTGCTTGCTCGGTTTTTGAGAGACTGTTTCTACTTTTTCACCTTTTAAAAATTAATTGTGCTAGAATTATTAAGGGAAAATTACACTAAGGTCTCAAATAAGAGAATTTATATTAAAGAAATCTCGATATAAGAAAATACTACTATTAGATCCCCAATATAAAAAAAATATTACTGTCACTCCCAATTAATAACCCCAAAGTTGTTAATAGTGCCCTTGGAGTTGTTAATGACAACCTCATGAGGTACTGATGTTGTTATTAACAACTCCAGGGGCTCCCACTAACAACTCTGGGACCTGAGAGTAATTTATTTCTATTTCATGATCACTTTGACGTTAATTCTCTTATTTGAGACCTCAGTGCAATTTTCCCAATTATTAAATGTGCACCTTAACCCTTAATTCTTATATGCCTTGAATGAAATAATACGTGAATATATTTGCTTTTATATGCCTTGTATGTATTAAAATAAAGGGAAAATGACATTTAAATACCATTTAAATTTTTAAAACCCAAAAAAGTCTGTTAACATTTTAAAAAGATACTAAGGTACTATAATCAAATTAGGTTTTTTAAGTTTGGTGATGTGAAAAGTGATCCACGAACTAGTGAATTCCATTACTATTCTTGCAAATCTCATTAGTCAACTTGCGAAAAATCATCTCTCTCCTCTGCTTTTAAAATTTGATAATGTGAAAAGTGATCTACAAACTAGCGAATTCTATTACTATTTTTATAAATTTTATTACTCAACTTGCGAAAATCCCCTCTCTCCTCTGTTACGGGCAAATTTCTCTCTCCTTTATCCCTATGCGTCAGTTAGTGTCAGTGTTAGCGTCAGATAAACAGTGCTGTCAGAGGAAGAGAGAAAGAGAGAAATAGAGATAAGAAAAAACTAGTGAAATCTATTACTCTTCTTGAAAATCCCATTACTCATCTTGTAAAATTCTGCTATTGTTCATATCAGAAAATTTGAAAAATTCAATTTGGTCCATGATGCCTTAGTGTCTTTTTAAAATGTTAACAAACTAATTTAGGTTTTACAATTTCAAATGATATTTAAGTATCATTTTCTCTAAAATAAAAATGGTCTTTTACTCCACTCTGAAAATAATGCGTCTAACTTAGCTTCTTTCTCAGTCTCTCTTAACCTTCCTCATCTTGGATCACCTATCTTCTTTTGTTTTTGCCAACAACTATATGTGTAGTAACATTATAAATATACAAATAAATCAGTTGAGCAATTGCTTTCTAAGTTTCTATCCTGTACATCTTCCCAACAATGTGCGTAAATCACATACCTTGAAAACGACGTCGTATTTCCATTTAGAATCCTGTTTTGGCATTTCCCTTTCCATCTCCTGTCGTTATTATATTAAGGTTAAAGAGTAATTATTTCCTCCTGAAATTTTCGTAGATTTGCAATTGGAATCCTTAAAGATATTATTAGGCACAATTTCATCCAATATAATGATACTACTCCTGATCTTAAATATAAGATTCAGTTGATTTTTTTAATAACCTCAAGAAAGTTAATTAAATTACTTTAAAACATTTAACTTGATAATTTTTTTTCAAATTATTTTATTTAACTCATAAACTGATATATAATATAATAATCCAGTAGATATAATATGATTAAGTAATTTATTTATCTTCCTTAACATCTCAAAACAAAGTCAATTGAAGAACTAAACATACACTTTTTGTGTTTTTACAAAATTGGATTTTGGGGGGATTAATAGGACGTTATTGTTTGTAAACGTCATATCAAACATGCACTAAGTAACTTATTTACCTTATTTAACATTTTAAAAAAAAGTTAACTGGATTTTATATTTAAGATCGAGAAGACTATTTCATTTCATTGTGCCATTTAGACCTAAGTTGATGATTTAACTACATTAACAGTAAGTGAGTAAGTTTGAACAAAGAACATGCAAGAACTTAGATTTGTTAGTATACTAAAGATGGGCATAGTTTACAGAAGATGAGCAGGTTAGGCTCATAATCAATACAAACACCGCTCCAAGATTATTGCGGACACCATTTAAGGATGCGCACGGCAGATTGTTTATTCATCGTGCTGGGAGAAACATGATTCTCACACCATGCTTGTACACAATGTTGTGATTATCACAACTCACATCACCTTGCTCATCAAAAGCTTAAACACACACTCCCTTCAATTGTTAATACAAGATCCACTTAATTAATCTGAACATGTTATAAAAAGATTAGTTAAATTAGTTATTTGTTTAAATGTCTGTTGATTTCCCTACCTTCTTTAAGTAATTTGCGTTGAAACTTCTCCATCATGCACACTCCATTAACACATGCAATCAAAAGAGATAATTTATAGAAAATTGATAAATATGGGGATAAAGTGGATTGATGTTTTATATTTAGACCAAATCCAATTTTTAATTAATTCTTATATTAAAAATTGGGAGTAGTACCTTCCATTAATTAGGGATCCTGTAGAATCTTCTCCTAAAGTTGATCTTAGTTTTCGACGTCCATCGAAGAGGCAGGATACGGTACATATATAGTGGCAAAACCTTGGAGTAACTTTGTGTCTTGAATCCACACGAGCCCGCAATATGCATCACCCTTGTTTTAATAATATAATGTTTGTAATAACTAAGGGGTTGTTTGGTACGGTAGAGGGAGAGATTTTTTTTTTTTCAGTTGGATTTAAAAAAATTAGAGAAGTGGGGTTAACTTTTTTTAATTAATTTTTTAAATATTTTATCATTCATCTTGTATTTATTAAAATTTTATAATTAATTTCTCTAACTTTTTAAAATTTAACTTATACAATTTTTCCCACCTCTTCCTTTCCCTCCAAATCATGATGTGAATTCAGCCATTATGCACAAAGTGTCCGACTTCTTGTTAGAGAGACCAACCTATGCCAAATAAAACTTCCAATTTTGCATCTCTTCGATCGGGTTTTGGGGGATTTTACCTAAGTCAATCTCTTGTTCAAAGCCTCCAATGTCTATATGTAATGTCTTCTACTTAGGAGTGGGCACATTAGAACCAAAAATAAAATCTAAACTGAACCGAATTGAATTTGATTTTTTGGTTCTGTTAATTCAGTTTTTAGTTAAAGATTCTATCTTCATTTTGAAAGTTTTGGTTAGCCATGTAGGTAATCAGAAAAATAATTCAGTTAAAACCAAAAAAACCAATATATATATATATGTGTGTATTTATATTTAATCAATACTATTTGATAGGTGTATATTTTATAATTAAATAAGTGTAGAATTTAAATTATATTATATCAAATCTATAAATATTTTTTTTATGTTTAATTTATTTTATATATTTTCTTCTAAATCTGGAATCTTGAGGGCAAAAAGTAGTCTTTCTAGAAAATCTACTTATAAATATTTTATTTCTTAGATAATAAGCTAAAAAATTGGGTTAATTTGGTTATTAACCGAATCAAACTTAAAACTTTTACTTATTCAGTTTCAATTAATTTAGTTAATCAATGTCAATTCGGTGTTTAAAATTAGCTCTATTTAGTTTTTCTTTTACTAAAAAAATCCAACACTCACTCCTAATACCAATATATACATATAATCTAACATGCTTTTTGAACCATAATGTATTGTGGGTCAGAGTCATATTATATGTTGAAGAATATATATATAATACAAAATTACAATAATTTTCAAATGTTGAAAAATATATATAATAAAAAATCTGCAAGAGTAACGTGAGGAATATAGGTACAAGTGTTTTCTTAACTCCATCGTCATCGACGGTAAACACGCACGTTTCAAATGCAAAACCTACCCTTCTGACTGTTGCCTTTTCTATAATGGGCTTTCAGAGTTCTACTAAATGGGCTTTAATAGTGAGATCTGTGTAACAATTAACCAAATAGCTTTTGGAGAAAAGTTGTTCAATATGTGGGCATCTTCCATACAATTTTTTGTTTTTTGTTTTTAAAAAACAGGAGCATTTAAATAATGAAACAACATTTCAATATGTGGACATCTCGCACTTCGGTGCAAGATCACTAAGAAACAATTGTATAATGGCCCTGTACCCGACAAAAAAAAAAGGTATAATGGCCCAAAGCTTGTCATGTGGTGAGAAAATTGAAATCATTGAAGCTGAAACTCAATAACTTGAATTAAGAGTTGTTTTGGTAACATCTTGGAGAATGTTGAACAAGCTAGTTATAAGAGGAGGAAAACAAATTAAAGCCCATGTTAAGTATTCTTTTAAGGGAATGCAAACAGAAAACCAAGGTTGATTGGTTACAACAACGATATTGGGGGAAGAGCATTGAAATTTGAACTTTCCATATTAAATTTTAGCGGTCCAATTTTTTTTAAGAAACTTATCTTAAATATAGTGTGTGTTTGAAATGACTTATAAGTGACTTATAAATAATTTATTGTGGAATACGAAGTAAGTATGTGAGAGGGGTATTTCTCGTATTGTGCAATAAGTAATTTATAAGTGACTTATTGTGCATTCCCAAACAAGACAAAAATCATTTCCAAAAAAGTTATTTAAAAATTTTAAATATAAATTGTTGAAATTATATTTAGATGATATAAATCTCACTGTAGTAGTGAGCACTATTCCGATTACAAATGGAAGATAACTTTTGATACTCATTACAATGATTATGACCACAATGCTCGTGGCTACTACAATGAAATCTACACCGTTTAATACAACTTCAACAAAACATATTTAACATTTTCAATTAAGAACAACTAAATGAAAAATTATTTTTTAAGAAAATGACAGCTTAGAAATTATCTTTAATTTATTTTAGATTTTGTATAAAAATAATTTCTTTAAAAAATTTAAGACAAATTAAATATCCACGCATCCAAATTTTTGTGCTCATCACCAAAATCACTTCCTTAAGAATGGGGGACCTTGACCAAGAAATTTTTTTATTTAGTCAATAAAAGTTAGTCTAGTTAGTAAATAATTGACTCATAATCCACAAGGTTATGAGTTCAAGTCTCACAGCTAATGTGGGTAACTTGTTACTATAAGCATATTTTGATCTTGGAGATATGTCTTAGCCTTGATGAGCCCCAAAACTCAACTCACCTAATCTAAACTTTCATCTATTAAAAGGGGGTCTTTATTTATGGTAGGTTTATTGTCCACAATGTGATTATTGGTCAAGATTTGTTGAGATAGTATAAAGGAAAAAAGCTTGCCCGCATTGTTAGGTGAAAATTGACTTAAGACATGAAAGCTTGTGATTCTGTTGTATGGAGTTTTGTTAGGGATTTGATTATTGAATTAAATTTTCTAGGAAAATTTTGTTCATTGGGTCATGATGTATATTGTATACCAGCTTTCTCTATATTTATTAATTAAAGGGGCTTTCATGGGAATCAATAATTGTGTTGTATGAACCATTCAAAAGAATTTGAAGCCCAACAAGAACATATGCCATGAAAGATGCTTTGCAAGCTCTTTTTTTTTTTTTTTGCTTGTTAGGGACATGTATCCTCTCATTAGAGATAAATATGTTCTAGGTATTGTCGAGCATTAAATGTGAACATTTCTTTTAATAGAGATTCAAACCTTAGTTCACAACGTGTGAGAGACTAGCCCCTTTCACTAAACGTAACCTTTATTGATTATAACAGGAGATATTTTGAATCTTCAAGATAAGGAAAGGCTATGAGGCCCAATATCCGCAATTAAAAGAGACCAATAGAGCTATCACTTATCTTGCATTAATTAAAGATGTTAGGCTTACAGCTAAACAATGAACAAAAAATCAGACAGGTCAGTTCGACTGGTTTAACTGGGAACCGGCTCATGGTTCGGTCCAATTGCTTAAAAAACCGGTCAACGGTTCGACCTGGTCAATGACCGGTCGAACTGGTTGCACCGGCCGGTCCGGTTTTTATTAAAAAAAGAAAAAAAGAAAAAAAAAGAATACTTTTCATTTATTTATGAAACTGAGTGAGAATTTACGGGAACAAAGTATTTTCTTAAAGTATCTCTTCCTTTTTCAAAAGCTCTGCTGCCCCCTAAAACCCCCGCAAGGGGCACTGCCCCTTGACCCCGCCAGTTAGCGAGCTAGCAGGACCGCCGTAGCTAACTTTGCGTAGCGTGTTACACTATTTAAGCCTAATAATTCATACAAAATAGTATTTATCAGCCTGTCGCTTGGGTATTTAGTAATAACATCTAAATTATAATATTTTAATATGGTTGGTTCAACCCCCAGTCTAACCCGGTTCAACCCTTTAAACCTTGAACCCATACCGTGACCAGTTTGTTGGCTGGTCTGGTTTTTTTGTACCTTACAACTAAAAGAGTCCTGAAAATTGAAAAGATACAAGTGAAAAAAGCTTCCAAATGGGCTATGGAACATGAAGGGGCATGCAAAAGATGGGTTTGGATCCGTTATTTTTTAGGTCATAATGAAAGTATCATTCTTGTATATGTGTCCTTTCTGTGTTAATTCTTTTCTTTGTTTGTTTGTCAGGATCTTTGTTAATCTTGTTCTCTTTCAATTATTAAAGTTGCAATGGGTTAAACTTGATTAAATGAAGGCCAAAACAAAATTGCAAGTATTTTTTAGGAGTATTAAGTGTCATTGATTGAAGCGCCACTTTAAAAGACACCAAATTCTAGCCGAATAAGTCTCTATTTGGGAAGGTCTTATTTTTCAAATAAGATCTTATTATCTCAAATAAGACCTTCCCAAACAAGCCCTAAAAACATTAACTTTGGTACCCGGCATGAAGATGATCGCGATACTTTGACTTTGCGATAGTGGGTTGAAGGCAATCGCACGTAAAGTCCAGATGAAGACGATCACAAATAACAAATACAAATATGATTCTCATATCCATCGAAAAGCTGCTTGTGGAGGGATTATTAAAGACACACAAAGGAATGGTTTTAGAGGGCTTTCGTTTTCATTTAGAAAATGACGAGTCTTTAATAACACAATTGATGAGGACTTTTTGTACATTAGTTTTAGATTCATAATAAAAAATTAGTTTAGAATTATATTTAAGCAAACTTAGCATCATTTTCTCTTCTTAAATAATCTTTTATCTGCGTCATTTTGGGACTTTGGTTTTTTAAAAAAATGACTTGGTCAACCTGCCCAACCTAAGCGAGTTGACCTGGATTTCACTTAGTCGATTTGGTGCCCGAGTCAAATACAAACCAGATTGGACTGGGTCTGATTGTTCAGTTGTATGGTTTGATCATGTTTTTGGTTCCATGTGCAGTATATAGCTGGAAAGAGCAATACAATGGCAGACCTCTTAGCTAAAAGATTCTTAATGATTGCCTAGTATTGACCTTACTAGGCTTAGATATGCGGTCTGATTTGCTTGATGCGAATAGCGCATAAGGGATACTTTTTAGTTTTCCTATGTATAAGAAAAACAAATATGATAAACACTATCAAGTAGTCATACAATTTCTGTAAATTAAGGGGAAAAACTATTTGATAGGTTTTAACATAGCCCTCAATTAAATTCCCAATCTTAATTTAGTCAATATAATAACCATCAAATAAGTCATTTAATAAATACCACCTAATGTCACTTGACACTAAGTATAAGGTGCTAAGTAAATCTAATTTTGTAGTAGAGGTTGTTAAATGAGATTAAAATTGGGACTCCTCCTTTATACTGCTGAATAATGACTTGCAACGACCCAAGGTCCTTCATTCAATACTCTTTGATAACGTTACTTATCCTCAGTTTTTATGAAAAGGTGAAAAAATTATTCTCCATATCAATAATATCAAACTTCATGGTTTCCACATTCATATAACAACTTATCCTTCATCTTTTGAAATGTTATCTACAATAATCTTCTGTTAATTCGGAGTAAGAGTTTGGGCATTATTTTCCTCCTTCAATCTTTTAGTTTAATTTCCTTTGCCTATAGCTTAGTGTATGTTTGAAAAACAACAAAACCATAGTTTTAGAAACCTTTTTTTAAGTTAAGATAATAACACTCTTCTCACATACTCGATCTATTTACTTTATAAATCATAAAAACACTTCTAAAACACTAAAATAAAGGCACTTAGTCTTGAACGATATATGTTTAGGGCACTCTATCTTCTTTTTTTTCCTATTTTCATCAAGTTTCTTTATACTTCATGCCATGACTTCCTCTTCCTCCATTATCAGGCCACTTTGTCTCTCCCCCACCCCACCCCCAAACCAAAAAAACAAAAAAAAGTTGATGCAACTATGTCTATTTGAATTAACTTCCTTTAAGTGATTTTGCGCTGTATGATATTAATATATGAGAGAAATTTTGTCTCATAAAGTGAAATATAGCTTATTTTAGGCTACACTAAAGTCAGACAAACCGTTAGCACTAACACTAGCTTGCATTGCCTTTTTTGTTCAATATGATCTTGTTTTTCATAACTTATTGTCATATTCTTTTTTATGAAAAAATGAATCATTGTATGCGAACCATTTTGATATAAACTCTAGTTCTGTAATATTGATTTCACTCGATTGTTGGTTGGATGTACTATTGTATTAGTTGTAATAACATGTTTACGATTTATGCTATGTATCGGCGAAGAAAAAAATCTTGTTTTTCTTAATAATAAAAAGTCACATTGATGACAATCGTGGTTTTCAACATAAGCGAGAATTATCAATTTTTGTGTTAATTCTAGTGTTCTTATTGACACAAAATCTCATGCATAATTTTTTTTTTAAAAAAACAAATTTTAAAACTGTTATCTCAATTAGTGTTCTTACTACCGGGAATGTGTATTCTAACATTGATTTCAACAAAAGTGAAAATCAATAATTTCTACTTCAACAATTTCTCCATCATCCAATAAACATAGGTAGAAATTTAATTTTAAAACATACAAAAATTTTGTATTTTACGCTTAGAAATTAGCTTCCAATTTCTTGGTGTTGGAATATGCCTAGTCCACCTTTGGTGGATTAGGGACTAATATATAAATATAAAAAATATATGGGTGCAAGAGAAGAATTTTTAATATATTATTTAAAATTCAAATTCAAAATTTAAATAAAATCCCTACGTTATACAAGGGATGTTACGGCTTTTCATGTTTTACCGTAAACAAAAATTCTCTCTCTGGGCATCTCTTCCTTCCCCTCTCCGATGCATCTTCCGTATACGTGATCAGAGTTTAAATTGGTGCTTCGATCTCGTGTGGGTACTTAGTGAATTGTCTGGATTCCAGGTACGCCCGAAATTCCTTCAGTGGCATCAGAGCTAGGTTATTTTCAGAATTGATTTTTTTCTATGAAAATTGGATGCTTATGCATGTTTCCATTCGCTTCCGCAATAATATGATGTACATGAACTGCAATTCTTTTCCAGTCAGGCAACATGTGTGTCGTACATGAATTGTTACTGTCGCATGTTCTTTTTAGATGCATGTTGAATTTTTTCAGTTAAGAAGATTTGTATCCTCTTATACTACACATGCTTCCAATTTGTTAACAGTATCTATCTTATTATATTGTGCATCAATTTCATATAATTCTGGAAATTTTTTTCTTTTCGATTGAACATCCACAATCCAGAGACTTTGGCTTTTAGTTTCTTTAGAAATCTTGTGTTTAAAGTGTGTTCGCACTCAGGATTTAAACCTTGAGACTTCAGTAATGTAAACGCAAAATTTTTGAAACCATAAAACTTATAAAAAGAGTTGGATGTTGACGGTTACGAACTTGGAGACTTAAGTAACTTAGAGACTTCAATCTTTGTTTTCTTGAAAGTAAAGGTAGTCCAACAACTCGCATAATATGAGTAGAAGGATTTTCTGAAACCAATGGAAACGTATGAACCGAAAATGAAATTGGGTTGCTTAAAAATAGAGGTTTTAGGCCATGAAAATTGTCCCATTGCATAGATCTCGAAAAAACAAAGAAAAAGACATCAAGAATGCTCAAAATGAACGTCGGACGGTGAAGATATGGAGGGGAGAAGAAACCGGGTCACGGACCGGACCCAGAACCCATCGGGGTCTGGTTGCAACCTGGCTGGAGGTTGAAGACAACATCCAGCCCTTCACAACGACGCCGTT
>JBAGKO010000003.1:11440018-11453135 GCA_037177275.1 Acacia concinna | reverse complement strand
AACAGATAAGGTGGTCGATGGTGGTGATTGTTCTCGTCACTGCTGATGGAGAAGGTGGTTTATGGTGGCGACACAATATGGTGAAGATGGAGAAAGAATGATGGTGATGTTCGGTGATCGTTGATGGTCGTATATTGAGAAGAAGGTCACTGTGTGTGTCTCTCTCTCAATCACCTCCAAATAGAGTTCCTCTATTCCCTGTGTTAATGTAGCTTCAAATTGCTGTAGCATCTTATGTCTTCTTTCTGCTTGCAGTTGTGCTCCTATATATTTACTTTTTTTTTTCTTTTTCAAGTATCAGTCTAGGCTCTTTGATATTTTTTTGACCTAGTTTCCTAATTTGAAAAAAAAAATAACAAATATGTAATATCTTAATTTTTAAAAATAAACCAATTAAGGTAAATAATGAAATATAAGATATTTTTAATCTTTTTAAGCTTAATTGATTTCAACCACAATCACTCACAATAAATGCAATTAAGTCCAAAATTTGTGAATAATTGTCTAAATATGGTAAGAAAAACCTTGTAAAAATATGGTTTGATCATTATTCCCACATAATAGTAAGTCGCTCCCTGTTATGAAGGAAATCTTCAGTGAGTGACCTATTGAGGATAGGAGGATATATTTAAAAATAAAAAAATTTGACTCAAGCTAATCTTGATGACTCAAGCTCGCTCTTATATTTTTTTTTTCTTCCTTCTTCCTTACCTAAAAGCTCAAGCTTGAAGCTCTAGCTCCCTTTTTAATTGTGAATATTTTTATTACTCAAAGTTTTAAACTCAAGCCTTCTTTTCCAAAATCTTTTTTACATCAAATTTGTTTCTTTTAACATCTGATAAACTCAAGCTATAAGCTCAAGCTTTTCATATATAAGAAATGTTTCCATTTGAAAATTTTCATTTTACAATTTTACTTCAAAAAAAAAAACTCAAGTTCATTCTAAATTAGGGACCCAAGCTATCTTCTTAAAATCAATTTTATTTTAATCTATCGATAGCTCAAGCTTTCCCTTTATATTGAACTCAAGCTATATCTTCATTTACAATATTAAACCAATTTTCTCTCTTTGATAGCTTAAGCTCTTGAAAAAATTTAACTCAAGCTTTCTACTCAAAATCTCTTACACTTCAAATCAATTCTTTAGAGCTCAACTTGTAGACTCAAGCTCCTCCCATTTCTTTTTTTCTTCTCTTTACAAAAGCTAAAATTTTATATTAACTTAAGCTCTTTGGAAATTATGAACTTGACCTATCTTCATTATTCATCTATAAATCTTTATTAATTTACATAGCTCAAGCTTGTTGAAAATATTTAATTCAAGCTCTCTCATTTCTTCAACTAAGCTTCAATAGCTTGAGCTTTCTAACTTGAGCTTTCTCTATCAAAAGTTTTTCCAAAAAAGAGCATCAACACATAATCATGGAATCATTTACATGCTTTTGTTATTGATACCCATTTGTTTCTAATGTTTTTATAAGTTGTTATAAGTGTTTAAGAGCATATTAGAAGCATGAAAGATCTAATTAACTTTTAAGATGGCAAAAAGCAAATTATGTCAAAAACTCCAAATATTTCAACGGGAAGAAATATTTCTCAAAAGCCAACAGATGTTTCATCATCTCCAATGGTCAACAAATATACACCAACTATAAAAGAAGTGTTCAAAAGTGAAAAAAAGAGCTTGCACGAGAATACTATATCAAAATGCCAACATTCTGACTCCATCATTATATACTCTATTTTTCAATGTTTATGTAATATACCATAGAGAGATTTACATTTGAACCTCAATGATAATCTATCTATTCTTGTGAGTGAATATTGATTGTAATCTTTATCATCCAAGTCGATTCCTTAATGGGTGTGAGAAGGAGTAACTTTGATAGAGTTACTAAGACTTCACAAGTGCCTATAGTAAACTTGTGGTTTGTAAAGATTCTCAAGTACCGGTTAAATTTAAGGGATTGTAGTGGCTTCTCTTGTGCCCAGATTAAACAAGAAGATAGTGGATTAAAAATCTCAAGTGGAGCTTGAGGGGACGTAGGTCATTGTGGATTGGATTGAACTAGGATAAATCATTGTTTGCTATATTCATTTATCTCTATTATTTCCAACATGTTTAACTTGATTGATCATCTTTAAATTTATGGATTATTATTTTCATACTTATTACTTTGATTAATTTGTGAACAGATTTTAAAAGTCTATAAGTTTTTTATCTAACACCCAATTCACTCCCTCTTGGGTGAGAGCTAGTTCCAACATTATATTCTATATGACTATATTACTCTAAAGTCTAGATTTAAATTTTTTAAATAGATAGTACCAGCTCATGGAAAACCAAAGAGCCAATAGTGAGAGCAAATAAGAGCTCCTACATTATTTGGAAGAAGACAAGATCAGTACTTCATAAGAACTCAGGATCCAATGCTAAAAACTGATTCACTAGTAACAGTAGTAATTGGAATAGTAAGAATGTCACATGCCATCTTCGAAAGACAAGGAAATTGAGATGAGTTAGATTTTCAATAATCCAAGACATTGAATCTTGTTGTCAATCTATTATCTGATATGGCTTCTTCTAAATAGTAATCCAATTCAGACTTTTCTATTGCTTGCTCATCTCTGCTCTTGAATGAAAAAAAAATCATGTAACAGTTCACCACACATAAGTAATAAAGGGTCAACAAGAATCAATATAATGTACTCCAGTCTTAAGGCTTGCTAACATATAACTAACAAATATATAAATAGTAGATAAACAAACAAACTTACATAAAAAACATCATAGTCATCAACTTCATCAGAGTTATGGGCAAGCAATTGGGTTTGAGATTAAAACTTTGTTTATATTAGAGCTTGATCTAGCTCCCATAGTTAGGGCTGAAGATGAAATTGATCCTGTAGCTTTATACTCATTGAAAACATAATACAACTTACTTCTTACATTTTCAACATTTTCTTGATAATCAATGAGATCAATTTTCACAAAAGTAAACTTCATAACATCAAGCTTTATTCTATGATCAAGGACAATGGCTAGAGCTAGAATCACACAATAGTCACTCCAATACTTGTCAAACTTGTCAAGCATGCTCTAAGCCATTCCCCAAATCATAAAATCTTTATTATTCAAATTCCCTTTCAGTGAGAACTCAATCTTTGATATATGACTAAAATACATGTTAGAAATGGGATATGATGATCTCGATATCATGTTTGTTATTACTGCACATCATATATGCTCTAGACTACTCTTTAGTTATTGGACATTGAGTATAATTTGAGTCATTCAGAGCTAAGATAGTAAAAGCATGATGATATTTAAGTGCACTTTCGAGCATTGCATATGTCAAATTCTATCTAGTTAAGGCATCATATCGTAATCCCACTGAAGAATCAATACCCCCAACTTGTTCAACCCTTTTCTTAGATTCTATCATCATTGCCTCTGATTTCCATACATACATAATGTTGTTCCTAATTTTACTCAGAGCACCCTCTATTACTTTCAAACAATCCTGAACTATGAGATTCAAGATGTTGACATAACATCTCACATGGAAGAACTCCCCCTGACATATCAAGCTATTGCTCAAATTCATATTTTATTTCAATATTCTTTGCATATTAAAATAGGATGAAGCATTATCCAAAGTGATTGAGAACACCTTTTTTTCAATACCCCAGTCTACTAATATCTCAAGTGAATTTTTTGCCAATTCAGATCCAATATGAGGTGGCTCCAACTTAGATAATGAAATTATTTTGCTATTGAGATTCCATTTCTCATCAACAAAGTATGTAGTCAAGAAAATATATCCCTTAGATGTAATTGATGTCCAACAACCAGAAGTCAAACATATTCTACTTGGACTTATGGCTAGCTTTTTAAGGTTATCCTTTTGTTGAAGATACAAATTACACACATCAACTACAACAGTTTTTCTAGTAATACACTTGTACTTAGGATTTAAATATGTGTGCAACTCCCTAATTTTGTCATACTTAGCAAAAGAATACTGAAAATTATGTTTAATGATAAATATCTAATAAAATACCGCACTTTGCCATGGTCAAACTTCCTAGCTCTAACAATCCTTGCTAATGGTACCAATATCCTTGTACTTAGGGAGTGATTTACAAATTTCAATATGAAGCTGGAGGATTGAAGTCCTACAATCCTTGTTGCTTACAACATATAGTTTTGAACACTCATTACACTTAGCCTTTTCTTTTCCATCAACCATACAAATTTGGTGAAATATCTCTGTACATCAGAAGTGGTACGTCTTACCTTTTTTGTTGGAGCTTCTATATTTTGTACACAAGAAGAGTCAAGTTCAATATGTATAGATTATGTTGTTGCATTGTCAACATCCATTGTAGTCTTTCCAAAGGTGCTGTCAATATTCTTTCGTTTATTATCTTTATCCTAATCATTGACATTTGTAATTGTAGTCATCTTTTTATACTGACAAATCAATCAAATAATCAAGACAACCATAAGAAAAAAATTATTCATTCATTTAGAACAAATCACTAATTAATCATAGACACGTAATTTAGAAATCACAATAATCACTTTCACTCTTTTAATAATCACAATAATTCCACAATCACAATAATCATGCACACTCCCACTCTTTCACAATAATCATAGATTCACAGACACAATAATCACTTTCACTCTTTCAGTAATCACTAATCAATTTTTATCACAACAATCAATTCAAATTATTTAGATTTCAAACAATTAAGAAATGCAATTTATTTCACAAATCACTAATATTATTTATCATTAATTCAGTAATCCCAAATCAATTAACATTAATCAGAAATGACTAAATCTAACAATGAGTCTAAGGGGAAAAAACCTGAGTATTTGAGGTTGAGAGAATCGACGGGGAAGGAGAAGCAAGTGTAAGGGAATCAAACCCATAATTGAAGGACTTACTCATGCAGATTATAAGATTGTAAACTAACTAAACTCACACCCTCAGACTCCTAAACCCACGTTGAAACAACATAACTCCAGAGACAAAAGTCCAAACATTCTCTGGCTCCTTTAATAAGCAACATTTTGAGGATATGTTCATGACCCTAGACTTCAAATAAAATAAAAAATTGGAACAATAGAAAATTGTAGGCTTAATGAATAGACAAGGTACATACAGATCTCAACTTTAAATAATGAAAAGAATTGGAGATCAGATATCACTACACAGTACACACCTTCATGATCACAGTTTCACGACATCACTATGGCAATTTGCCTGTATGTGAAGGATGGTGGCTCGGTGGTTGTGTGTGAGTTGGCGACTGGTGAGATCGAAGAAAGAAAGGACTGGAGGAGTGCCGATGAGCTAATCTCAAGTCTCAACTCTGTCTCAGCTCTGATGGCGATGACGCGAGAACTCGAGGAGAGAAGTGAAAGAAGATCAGAGGATGACGGTCTTAGTTCTCATTTCTTAGCTCTAATGGTGATGACACATTGACGTGATCTTCCGATATGTTGTTTTGTTAGTATGCCTGTGAGTGTGAGGATCGAGGAAAAAAGAGTTAGTCACTCACTTGCCCTCACTCAAAGCTTGAAATCTCAAATATGGAAGGAAGAAAGAGGAATGAGTAAAGAGTGATGGTCGATGGCGATGGGGGATGGGGCTTAGCCACTTAGGGCGTGAAAATGGCCTATGGGGCTACCGATATTGTTATTGTGTTCTTTGTCTATGAGGGACTAAGGGTGTGTGTATTGAGTCCTCGAGTGTCAACGATGACGGATGAGAGTCAGAGAATATGAGATGAAAGAGTTAGAGAGTGAGAGAGTTTTTTTAATTGGTAATCGAGCTAACTCGTTTAACCCGCGGGTTAGACTGATTGTGAGCTGGGTTAAACAGGTGTAGCCCATTTCCATATGGGTTGTGTTTTTCCCCACCCGAACCCGCCTAAATAAATGAGACCTGCCAGACTAAACCAAATTACCAGCACTACCCTTAAGCATCTCTTTAGAAAGAGGTTAACCACATCGAAGATGAGAAAGCAATCACACAATCTAGAAGACAAATAGGCATATGCCTACAGTTTCTAATGGCATAAGGACGTATTATACACTAGAATGCCATGGTAAGGACAAGTTATGGCCATTGGCTTGATCCAACTAGTGGACTGAAGAGCTAATATAAAGTGTATGCCCTATTGATTTTTTCTTTAGAGATGTTAAGGAGAATAAATAAGGTATTTAATTATATCACATATAATGTATTATCATATTTTGACAAAAAAAATAATATTATATATCAATTTATAAGTGAGATAAAATAGTTTAAAGAAAATTGATAAATTTAAATATTTCAAAATACTTAAATTAGTTTATTTAGTATTCTCTAAAAAAAGTCAACTAAGTAGTAGTAAGTTTGAACGAATTGAAAGAACTCTCAACCTACCTAGTTATTGTCATGAAGACAAAAATCAAAAGAACAGAGGGATCCATCTCCCATGTGTAAGGCGACTTGGTGACAAAATTATTCAAGGACGTTATTATTGTCTTTATCTTTAGACCAAAATTATTCAAGGCGACTTGGTGATAAAATCATACTTTTCTTGAAATTCATATTTGAATGGATAATGTATTAGTAGGAAAGAGTTTTACTTATTGACATAGTATTGCCATTATAATATTAGATTTTAATGACTATTTTTACTAGCTTGTTGTAATATATTAATGGGTTCTTTAAAAATATATGTTAGTTTTAACTTGAGAAAGTTTTTTCAATATTTGTAAATTTTATATAAACACATAATTTTTTATTGAAGTTAGCTAAGAATAAATTAGTGTGTGTTTGGATACATGGAAAAAAAGCTGGTTTAAAGAGAAACCAAAGTTTGGGGAAAAATCAACCAAACACTATTTTATAAGCTATTTTACTCCGAAACCAGCTTTTTTACCATCAACCACTTTTTTTAGCTTTTTGGGTGATTGAGGGTTAATGTTTCCCATCTTATTTTCTCTCTCTTCCATTTTTTTAATTTTTCTCCTTTACCTTTCTCGTTAGAAGTCAGCCTCACTTCTTGCTTTCTTGCGCTCGTCTCATTTGTATCTTCAAAAACCTCTTGTTCATCCTCAAATACGTGAACGACACCAATCTGTTTCCGTACTTCGATCTACTCATTTCCATTACCTGTCCGTACCCATCCCAATCGTATCTTTCCAACGAGTTTTCCCTACTAGCTGTACTCTCACCGTCATCTTCATTTGAAGAACCAGTCCCTCTGGCGAGTAACTCGCATGATGAGGGTGCTGCGAATCCTTCATCTCCATGCATATGAAGTTGAAGATGGCTCCATGTTTTACTGGCATTTGTGCGATTGGAAGGTAGCCATCGCTGAATTACGTGTTGTGGAAGCCGGCGGTAAGCTCGATAGCATGGGATCTTGTATTGTAATACCAATGGATGCCAGTGATTTTCGTTGAGAGTTTTACTCCATTGGATTGGGATATCCAGCCAATGGATTCGAGGATCTGGTCACCGTGTTCAATCAATTTGTTTGAGTACCAAGTGAGGAAGAAGCTTTCATAATCAGAGTTCCATGTTTTTTCACGTCGGAAGAATGCTGTATCTTCTGGGACTGATTGTATTGGCCAGAATCATGAGGCCCACTTCAACCCTAATCTCTGTTCCCAAATGACTCTGCTGCTACTTCAAACGATGCCCCATATATTGTATCATTACAAATTCAAAATTCATAAATCAACCCAATCTCTATTTCCAATTGACTCTATTGTTGAAGGCAGGAAGAACCTTTTAAATAAAGAGAGTGAGCACTGGAGAAATAGAATTAATTAAATTCTTTAAAACAAGAAAAGAAAAAAAAAGAAGAGGGAAATAGAAGCCACCACAAGTAGAAAAAACAAAATCTCTATTCCTTACATATAATTATCACAAAAGTTAATGTCTTTTTTAGTCATTTGACTATAAAAAAATTATTCCGGTAATATTTATCTAAATACTCTTATTTTATCAAAAACTAGGTTTCTGAAAAAGTCATTCTATAAAAGTTATTTTACTCTATAAACTATTCTAAAAAAGCCAATCCAAACACACTCTTAATTGGTCTTATGAAGTATAAAGGGGAGAATTGATTCTAAAGTCTAAATTTCTTGAAGTAGAATCAACTTTCATTTTCTTTCTTTCAATTAAAGTTTATTTTAAATAAATTTGCTTTTCTCCAATTGAAACAATTTTGAATGGTTTTCCCCAACCTAATTAAGAGCATAAGAGCATTAATTAACCATATTTTGCCATAGTTTTTAATTATGGGAACACAACATTTTATACTACTTGCAACTCGTAAACTTGTGACAAACTAAACAACAAACAAAAACAACCGTCATATTTACATATATATCGCGGTTTTGTAAATAACTGTCATATATATGTGATACATACATGATGTTCCTTAATAAAAAACCACTATATATAAACAAAAATAACTATCATATATAAAAAGTTTTGCATTAATGGGAGTATAACTACTAAATTTTTTCTCACCAATATAAACAATATATTTAATTTTGAAAATCTATACTCAAGTCAAAAATCTAACAATGATTCAATTCGATCTCATAGTAGTAAACATTACATAATTGCATTAAAAAGTATAATATATCACTTACAGAAATTTCTATATATGACAGTTGTTTTTCTCTATATATGGCGGTTTTTAATAGTCATATATTGTGACGTCATAATTTTATATATAGCAGTTCAACAACCATCATGTACTGTTCCCCATATATGGAAGTTTTCATTAAGGAACTCAATGTGTGTTATTTATATATGACGATTTTTTGAAACAGCCGCAATATATTGTTCCCCGTATGTGCGTGTGTGTGTATATATATATATATATAGGTTTTTGACAAACAACCACCAAGGATTTCTTGTGTTTCAAACATAGCAACTGCCAAAGTTCCTCTTTAGCAATAATTCATACTCCTCCGACAAACAAATTCATCCAGATCTTCTCTTGCACCCATCCATGCCAGTATATTTTAATTTCTCTTAAGCACAATAATATTAATTCTTCTTCTCACAATATGCAAGAAGTTGTACAGTAAGAAGTAAATTGTAATGATGGATGATGCAGAATAGGATGTGAAGGAAATTGTTTGCCCACCAAAAGATTATGAATTATTGCCAGAGAAGGGTTCTAGCAGATGATGTGTCTAAAACAAATATATATATATATATATGTATGTATGTATGTATGTATGCATACATATGCACAAGATGATTATATGTATACATATTAAAACTAACCCAACCAGGTTAGAGCAATCTACAAGTGTGAATAATTTAAAGAACAAAGAAACAATAATAGGAAGAAGTAATTTGAGTTAAATAATTTCTTTGGTTTCCATATTGATCTTCCCTATTATCATTAAGTAGTGACATTCAATAGAACATGGGGACATTATATATAATTCTAAATGCCCAAATAAAGCTAATAACAGGGACAAAGATCAATAGAGAAACCATAGAAGGGCATATTTAATTTACCAAAATTTGGACAAGCAACAAATATATCCACAAAACGTGAAAAACTAAAAGAAATCAAAGAATTCCTTAGCAATCCTACAAGGTCCACTCATTTTTCTATAAAAGATGGTAAAGAACAACAACTAAGCTAAGTGAGCATTATTAATCAATAATTTCGGCAAATCATAGAAAACAAGCATTAAACGACAATAAATAATTAATCAAATAAGGACCCTAAACTCTATATTAAAAACATCCAAAGCAATAAAATTAATCATTTTGTAGGATCAGAGAAATAAGATATGAAACATAATGCATAGAACAACAAAGAACATAGCAATAATGGGAGAAAGTTTTGACTTATATTCAAAGAACACAAAACCCACAATCTATTTAAACATTTTATAGCAGTAAACCAACGATTTTGTGTAAGAAAGTACATTTAAGGGAATAAAGTTCTCATTTGTATTTGATTCATCACCATGAAACTTGCAGAGATCTTCGAAGAACACCTAACATAAAACACAAAATCATGTATCGACAGACAGGGTTCACAAACACTAGAAGGAAAAGAATCATGATTTAAGCAACAATGGAAAGGGAAATAAAGGTAAGGACACGGAAAAACAATGGTAAGAGGACGTTCAATGAGAGCACAATGAGGATGTTGTGGGTTGATATTGTGAAAATAGGGTTAAGAGATCTCAATTTATAAACGCATATCTATGGTGGTTGTTAATAAAAAAATCATATAAAAGATATATAACGGTTGTTTAAAAAAAAAAACAAACGTATAATTACTGTCTATATATATACAACTATAAAGAGATCACATGAGGAGGGTTTTGAGCTTCCAAACTAATAAAAAAATTAAAAATCAAATATTGAATTCATAAAGAGATCCACATGAGGAGGGTTTTGACCTTCCAAAAGAATAAAAAAAAGTTAAAAATAAAATATTGAATTCATAATTAGTAAGAGGCCCAAGGCGTTCATCTCATCGACCTCTCTTCCCCTAGCCTAGATGCCCTCGTCGACAACATTGGACATGCCTGAAGGTAATAGGGCTTCTTCCAGATGATCCATCATAGCATTCCGTCGGAGCATCTACACAGGTTGGAGGAGGCTGTTTTTCTTTCATCTCAGCCTCAATGAGAAGAGGAAGGTCAGGAGAGACGCTTGGAAAGTGTTAGGTTATTACGACAGTGAACACACCAAGAACATCAAGGAATACAAGGAGGTGTTCGACTACACCATGAATGAACCCACCCTCACTGTCACACCGATGGAGGAGGACGACAATCAAGTGGCTTATTGGGAGAACCAATGGCCTAAAAACCTGCCTAAACTGAAGTAAATTATGTACACATAGCAGCATGTATCATGATCAATATACAATAAAACCAAACTGGACCAGCCGATTAGACTAGTTGAACCAGGAACTAGCCCTTTGTCCAATCCAAAACAATGAAAACTGGGGGAGGATTCAGTCGGTATGGGACCAGGTGTTTAAAAAACAGAAAAAAATTACTCATATATTTATCTAATTTTCATTTTATTTATGAAATTTAAAAAAGATATTAATATATTGTCACCTATTTTATTATGATTAATGATATTCATATGTTTCTTTAATTGTTGTATCTATATATAGTGTTATTTTGTAATTGTTAACTAAATTATAATAGTTTACTATGGTTGATTAGACCTTCGATCAGACCCCGATTGAACCTTTAAACATTAAACCCTTAAACCTTGACTGATTCATTGCCTAATCTGACCTTTTGTTCCTTGATCGTGTGTAAGATTTTCTGTTAGATCTATAATTAAGAAATGAAGTTTTTAAGTCTGAACTGTGAACAAAGAGGTGTGTTCGGAATATGTGAAGGACATGGTAGAGCTGGTCATGAGATTGATGGAGCTAATCACCATGAGCTTGGGGCTAATGGCCAGGAGGTTTGAGGAATTCTTCCAAGACCACAACAACTCTGTCATAATAAACAGGTATTCGCCGTGTGCATCCCCTAAACTTGTTCTTGGTTTGGGCACGCATAAAGATCTAGGGGTCCTGACCATCCTTGCTCAGGACGAAGTTGGTGGGCTAGAGGTGAAGTTAAATCCGACTGCCAATGAGTCGAGGTGAAACCCGTACCTGATGCCTGCATAATAAATCTAGGTCATGTTCTTCAGGTGTGGGCAAATGATTAATATGAGAGCGTAGATAACAGAGTTATGGTAAATTCCGTGAAGGAAAGGACGACCAAAATGAAGCCAATTACAAAGCGTACAAGTGGGGGAAGTTTCGACTCAGTAGGAAGCACAATAACTTCATGAAGCTTCAGGTTGAGAATATTCAGATTCAACATTTCAAGAACATGCCATCGCAACATTATATACTGGATTCTCCTAGAGTTTTTGGATGATTTTATTACAGGGCAGTCATACTCAACGTTGCTGATATGCTATTGGCAATAATTGTATTACTTTATTTTCTGTTTTTTTTTCTAGGCCCAGTTTCTGTAATAAATACATATATGAGTATTTTTTATACCTTGTGAATTGTATTTCTCTTTTAATGGTGTCATGTTAGTGTGATTGAATTGTGAGACATTCTCTCATAAAGTTTTGATCTGAACACAACAAGAGTCCAGTTATTTCTTCGTGTACTCTGCACCAACTACTCTGCCATGCTTGTGTTTCTCTCTCTCCCTGTTTTTTTGGAGCCTTCACGACCATACTCTAATATTTTATGTGAGAAGAGTGAGGTGAGTCTTTGAAGCTTTGAGTAAGATCGAAACTCTTGCAACAAAACACCACTTGCAACGTGAAAGCCCACTTCATGCACTCACGTGAAAATTCATTTCACATTTTTAATTATTTGTAAAGTAATTTATGACTCAATTTTAAACTTAAAATGTTTTAAAGTGGATATCTTGCTTTGGAACTCCTTATGTAGCATCACAACAACATCAAACTTTTCTCATATATATTACTTTCGATCCTAAATATAAGACATAATTAATTTTTTTTAGAAAATTTAAAAAAACTAATTAAAGTACTTAAAGTATTTATATGGAAAAATTGCTATGGGTCTTAAACAATGAAATATATGTCAAAGAGGTCCCATAAAATTAACAAATTGCAATGAAGGCTCTTGGGACTTTTCTTAATTTATTCCAATTGTCCATTTATCCAAATGCCCTTAGTGTTTAGGTTACTCCTATAGTTATCATTGGGTAGCTCCTGTGGGTTTCAATGACAACCTCTGTGATTGTCAATGACATGTTTCGAACTATTAAACCACATGGGCTGTCATTGACACCCACAGGGACATGTATTGACAACCAAGGTACAAAAAACCGGACTAGGCAACGAACCGGTCATGGCATGGGTTCAAAAGGTTCAACCGGGTCGGACCGGAGGTTGAAACGGTCATATTAAAATATTATACTTTAATTGATAATTATAAAATAACATTGTCTATATGTATGAAAATTCAAGAAACATATAAGTATAATTTATAATAATAAAATATGTGACAATATATTGATATATTTTTAAAATTTCATAAATAA
>JBAGKO010000003.1:11332999-11363580 GCA_037177275.1 Acacia concinna | reverse complement strand
ATCATATCATATATTGTGTTTTATTATTAGTTTATCATTTAAATAATATAATTTTAAAAAATTAATAAATTTAAATGTCATAAAATAATGTAATTAATTTTTATAAAATTATCTTAAGATTTTTTTAAAAAAAATCAACAAATTTTTATAATTGGGAAAGAGAGAAAATATGATTCGCTGGATTATTATAAGATGCTTGATGGAAGATTTTAGAAGCATGAGGAGAGCATAACGAGAAGTTGAAAATGCTTCCTCTCCCTTGCAGGTTCTTCCTGACGTCGAACCCTTCACTATTCCATTTTCTTCCTGCTACCTCATTCGCGATTCCAAACCCAAAACCTTTGGCCCCAATCATGTCCTTTTCTTCTCCTGCTTCTTCTTCAGCTTCCCCTTCCAAAGCTAACCCCAGAGAAGAACAAGAATTCGACGAACACAAACTCTCGCAGGTCCTCAAGTACCACAATCAGACCAAGCACGCCTTCAACAAGTACGCCAGAGGCCCTTACGGCCTCGATTGGGCCAATCAACCTAACCCATTTCGCAGGTACGTGTCTTCTCCTCTCCGTCCTCTTTTACACTACCCTTCGTTGCCGATTGAACCTCCTTTGTATTCCTCTGTGTTCCTTTCTCTTCCTCCTGCAAAACCCCTTTCCAAATCCACCATTTCTCAGTTCTTCTATGATTCTCTTGCTCTTTCTGCTTGGAAAACCACAGGATTCAGTACATGGTCTCTCCGGGTTAACCCAAGTAGTGGAAATTTGCACCCAACGGAGGCCTACATTATTGCCCCTCCCATCGAATCTCTCTCTGACTCACCTTTTGTTGCTCATTATGCCCCAAAGGAACATGGTCTGGAGGTCAGAGCCGAAATTACATCAGGGTTCTTTGAAAAATTCTTTCCCCAGAATTCGTTTCTTATTGGGTTGTCATCGATTTTCTGGCGTGAGGCATGGAAGTACGGGGAGCGAGCGTTTAGGTATTGTAATCATGACGTAGGTCATGCTATTGCTGCGGTTGCAATGGCTGCTGCAGGGCTTGGTTGGGATGTGAAGCTTCTAGATGGATTGGGATATGAGGATTTGAAGAATCTTATGGGGCTTCAAATTTTCCCTGAATTTGAGATTCCATCAAGACCTGTAAAAGGAAAGATGCCAGAGATTGAGTTTGAGCATCCGGATTGTGTTTTACTAGTTTATCCCAACGGAATTGGTGAATTTGATGTGGATTATAAAAAATTAAGTTCTGCTATATCTGAATTTTCAAAATTGGAGTGGAAGGGAAAACCCAATTCTCTTAGCAAAGAGCATATATGTTGGGATATTATCTATAGGACTGCTGAGATTGTGAAGAAGCCTTTGGCACTGGGACAAAGATTCTTTATCGATCCATTTCAAAAAAGTTGTCTTTACAGTGAACCCTCATACAAGGGTTTTACATTGAGGAAAGTTGTTAGGACACGTAGAAGTGCAGTTGATATGGATGGCGTTACACAAATGGGGAGAGATACATTTTATCAGATTCTATCACAGTGTCTTCCTTCAGGTTGTCAAAATGGAGAGAAGCAACAGAGGCAGCTTGCATTGCCATTCCGGGCTTTTCCATGGGATGCTGAGGTGCATGCTGCTTTATTTGTCCATAGAGTGATGGGTTTACCACAGGGCTTCTATTTTCTTGTGAGGAATGAAAATCATTTTGAGGAGCTCAAGAAATCTATGAACCCTGACTTTGTATGGGTCAAACCAGAGGGCTGCCCTGATGATCTACCTTTATATGAACTCTATAGGGACAATTGTCGACAACTTGCCAAGCAGCTTTCATGCCATCAGGTGAGTATGATCTGTGGATGTGTTGCTCCATTGGGATGAGAAAAATGACCTCTCTTCCTTTTTGGGACTTTTGGTTCCTTTAGAGGAGAGTAATCAAAATTGGATTTTTGAAATTTTTTGGTTTCTTCATAAGATGATTATATTCTTCATAGTAAGGTGTACTGGCTTTGTGAAATACTTCACTGCAATCAGTAATCTGCTAACAATTTCAGACATAACTGTCTGGTACCTTTTGTAAATGTTGACTGATACTTATATTTTAATTTCTGAGTATCTCTTGTTTTGTTATTTTAATTAGGGGTTAGGTCTACTAAATTTCTTTTTTTCTTCTATACATAGGTCTACTAAATTTCTAGGATATGAGTTATTTTGTGATTTTCTGTTCACACTCTGTCTATTATTATTTTTGAATGAGTTTTGCCTGGTTTTTGAAAGAAAGTTTTACTTCTGAGCATAGGCCGAACATTTTGCATATTTCTTTCATGTTAAATGTGTCTCCTTACTTGCAGGATATTGCTAGTGATGGTTGCTTCAGCCTTGGTATGTTAGCTCGGTTTGAACCAACTTTACGTGAGAAGAACGTGTGGATGTATCCTCGTTTATTTTGGGAGACTGGAGCCCTTGGACAGTTGCTGTATCTTGAAGCACATGCTATTGGCATCTCAGCAACTGGGATTGGTTGCTTCTTTGATGGCCCTGGTATGACTCAGTTCCATTACCATTTCTTTGAAGCCCTTCGTATGGCGCTGTTTCAGATGCTAATTTGTGGATGTTGCTTGGATTTCATCCAAAGATGGATCCTTCAGAAATATCAAAGTTGAACTTTATAAAGTTTAATCATGTCAAATTACCATTAAGCTAATTGCATTTTGCATCAATTTATTGTTACAAAGCATAATTAGCATAATAGTTCCATGTTTCCTGTTGCTTAGAAGTGTTATGGGTTATTTGTTAAAATGCCATGTTCTTAGTCCTTTTCTAATTTTAATTTAAGCTCCACATAGATTGTGAGAAACTTTATCTTGATCTTTAATGATATTTATGGCGGTGGCACAAACCCTGGATCGATTTATAATATTTTCTATTTCCTCATCCGAACCCATAAAAAATGATCACTTTTACTTATTCATTCTGGGTTATAGCATAGTTGATGTAGGATCCAATCTTCTACTTCAAATATTGATTCATTCTAAGCTTCATCTGATTGAATCATAGGACTGCGGGTAACCGATCACATTATACTCCAAGGGGTTTGTATGAGTTATGTGTTATTCAGAAAAAGTATTCAAAAATAAATGAATTGATTCTAGGACCCCGTCAGTTTTCCCTTTTCTCAGTGCTGCCTTTTCCATTTCATGTATTGAATTATTGAGCAACAGAAAGCTGTAGATAAAGAATATATCACAAAAAGATTTTTATTTTTATTTTTTGTTTAAAAGTTAGAGTGGAAGAAAGAGACAATATTGATGAGTCTCTAAGTTCCATATCCTTTGATACTTATGTTGTCAGAAGCAATGATATATTGGTACCAATGCCAATGTTAGGAAACTTTTGGATTATATTGAACATGCCTTTCCCATATCCTGTGAAGAGAAAACGCTCGGTATAAACTTACTTTTATATTATTTTTTAACATAATCTTGTCTGAAACAGATCTTTTTTACTAAAATGTACATTTGTCATCCTATCATGTCTGTTCAGAATAAACTGTCTGCAGAATTTTATTGATGGTGTGTTTTGAAGAATTTTTCTTTTCGTTGTTTCATTGTATAAACTTGAAACGTCTGTATTTTTGTTTGGTTGCAGTGCATCAATTGCTTGGGTTGAAGGAGTCAAATTTTCAGAGTCTCTATCATTTTACCATTGGAGGTCCTGTGTTAGACAAGCGTATTATGAGCCTACCGGCATATCCTGGTCCCAACGTAGATGCTTAGGGCCTGTTTACTACACATAATAGAATATAGTGTCACATACAGGGCAGAACCAAGCCTGAAGAATAAATCATTGCCGTCCTCCATATAAAGAGTTGGGCATTGTGTATGTTGATACTTTACAAAATGGGAGTATTGACATAGGTGAACTCAGCTGAAACCTTCTAACATTCATTTAATTCTTATTCATATATTTGAGTAGTTATGTATGTATATAATCATATTGCTCTAAACTGTTAACTTTTGGCTCTATTATTTTTTTAATATCTTCTAACACATACTCTACTTGTGCTGTGCATTGAAGTTTGATTGATTAGCACTGTTGTGAGGACCACAGAATGTAATGTGGCTCCTGACTTTTTTACATTGCATCTAAAAGTTCCTTCACAGAACTAAAGGCCTTGTAGCCTAGTGGTAGTGGTATCTCCCAAGTAGGAGGAGGTCACGGGTTCGATCCCGTCGTTGTAACTTCAAGCCGTTAGTGCCTGCCCGAGCCTATAAGCTCCATTTAAAAAGAAAAAAAGTTCATTTGCAGAGTACCATAACATTGCATCTCCTTTTGCAAACTCTTTGCTTAGCTGGTATTGTAATGGGAAGGGAAAATTTGCAATTTGAGAAACTTACCATGGCAAAATTGCCTATTGCTGAAAACTTTCATGGCAAAATAGCTAATTAACTCTACTTTAAAACATTTATATTTACTATTTTTTTAAAACCAATTTTTGACTTAGAAATTGATATATACTATCTTATGTTCTACATATAAGGTTCAATTGACTTTAAAAAAAATCTTAAAAAAGTTAATTAAATTATTTTAAAGCATTCATTATTTTCTTTAAATTATTTTGTCTAACTTATAAACTGATATATAATATAATTAAACACTAAATATTATATGATTAAGTAATTTATTTATCTTTCTTAATTTCTTGAAAAAATTAATCTGTAAAAAAAAATCAAATGTGGATTGGAGGTAGTATTTTTTTTATTTAATTATATACAACATATAATATGATTAAATAGCTTGTTTTACTTAAGACAAAAAAAAAAGCTTGTTTTACTTAATTTATCTCTTCAGAAAATATTAACTAGCTATTATATTTAGAAGTAGTTTTTTGTTTACCCCTCTATGCTCTACACAACGGCCAAAGGGTACCA
The DNA here is from genome assembly GCA_037177275.1 of Acacia concinna. Classification (NCBI taxonomy): domain Eukaryota; kingdom Viridiplantae; phylum Streptophyta; class Magnoliopsida; order Fabales; family Fabaceae; genus Acacia; species Acacia concinna. The sequence continues at coordinate 11,358,665 of JBAGKO010000003.1, read as the reverse complement.
ATTTGTTGATGAAAGCATTTTGTATGAGAAAAGAAAATTGAAAATGTGACTATTTATCTCGAGGTTGTTCGTATACGCCAACATAGGCTTACCAGTGGCCTTTTCAGTAATCTTCCTCTGTGTATTTTGAATATGATTGTTGTTTCTTTCTTTTTCATTATTATCTAGTGAACACGAATTCATCCATTTTTTACTTCTTCTTCAACATCATTCATATTGACAAATTAATATATTTGGTCAGGTAACTGTTAATCTTAACCTTTATAATAGTCAAAGCAACATTACTAAAATTTAATAACTTTCAACACAATATTGAATTCAAAAAATTTTAAAGCAACATTTCTCATAAGTGAAAATTTCTAAGGCAAATTTACACTTAACAAAAATGATATGAATGACATATAAATCTATTAGTTCAGTATATTTGGTTAACTAATGATTAACCTTAGCATAAATAACAATCAAAGCGAAATTGTTACGATTTAAAAACTTACACCATGACACATCACCTTAAAAATCTTTCAAGGACATCATTACTCTTTTTTTTACCAGCTTGAGGATAAAATTGGGCCTTAACCCATAATCAAAGAAGGAGCTTGAGGGATGTGATAAAAGAAGATGTCAGGCTATTTTAGAAGAAAAGTATATCATATTAACTAATTTATTTAATCTAACTACATGAGCTAACAATATCTTACGCTAACACTGATAAAAAAAAAAAGGATTGATTTTATAGTGTTAAGGCACCTAATATTCCACTTTCCTTCTCTAATATTCCTGATCAAATATATTGGGCTAGGAATAAGTTTGGCATTTATCCTTTCTGAAAACTTTGTAGTGTATTTCTTTCCCTCCCAAATATAATTTGTTTATTTGGAAATTGCTACACAACGCTATGCCTTCATGTGACATTCTCAAGCATCATCGTCTTGATGTTTCCATGCTATGTTTTTTTTGGTTGTCATAACGAGGAAACTTTGGAACATTTAATTTATCTCTGCCCTTTTCGTAAGCAAATATGGTTTCAAAAGTTTTCTCATAAAATTTGACAATCTTACCATTCATTCACCAATTTAATTAGTGGTTGAAGGACACGCTATTTAACATGTATCAAGATGGTTATTTGGCTCTTGTGAAGGGTATTGTAATTCTCATTAATGTTATACGGTGGAAGAGAACATTGCCTTACAAGAGAATACTAGCATTTAATCCTTGTCAGATCTAGCATTCACTCATAACCAAGTTAATTCATTTTTTGTCAGATCTAGCATTCACTCATAACCAAGTTAATTCATTTTTGGCTCCTAGCAATCTTGTGCACCCCCAACATCCAATTTTTAATAATCCTCCATCCGGTCTTAATTATAAGAACCTTTTAAATAATCTTAGGAAAATCTTAAAAAAGCTAATAACATTTTAAAGAAAAACGACAAATTTTAATATTTTAAAATAATATAATTAACTTTCTTAAGATTTTCTTAAAATTTTTTAAAAGGCTCTTATAATTAAGATCAGAGAGAGTACTAATTAGTCTATTATACTTCATAGAATGGTAGAAGATGTGTTACTCTATATCATCCATGGATATGTCTTAAAAGTCCACCCTTACAACACTTTTAGTGGGTTCAAAGACAAAGGGTATGGCATGTTTAATTATAAGTGCCTTCATTCTAATCTTTTTTGGATTAACAAATATTCTTTATTCTCTCTTGGGCCTGCATTACTATAGCTTTTGTATATCAAGCAAGCAATTTTCTTAGATGACTTGTAAGGAACACAAAACATTGTCTTGGAGCATATCATAACCTTTCTCTCTTTTTTCACTAATTTAGATATAGCAATAGTTAATAATCCATAATCACGTGTATTCCTTCCATCCCAAAATATAAAAGACAATCGTCACTCTTACTCCGTTTAAAATATAAAAGACATTTGAAGAATGCTTTGTATTTTAATTCTTTTTTTTTTTCAGTTTTGCCTAATTTCAATACTAATATATTAATACCTGTCTTAACCATAAAATTTATCATTCCTCAGGAGAAAAGAGAGGGGTAGTAGAGAGAGAGATGAACTTTAATAAGGGTATTTTTTTCCTCTTATTTTATATCTCCTCGTTAATAAGGGTATTTTAGTAAAAAGAGTAACAATTTTAATATATTTATTGTTCTTAACCGCCACTTCTAATTATTAAATTCAGTTAAATGTCTTCTGTATTTTAGAAGGAATGGAGTATTTACTAACCTTCCCAATGAGTATCCCATTCTTGATTCTTCACTTTGCAAGGGACTAGCCACTCCCTCTCTCTGTTTTTTTTTTCCTTTTTTCCAACAACTAGCCCATCTCAATAGACTCAACTCTGTTCGAACTACTTGCGCAATTTAATAAACCAAATGGTGTTTTACACTTTTACTACACGTTTGGAGACACAACACAAGAAACCACAACGGACTAGGCAGACGGAAGGAAGGACGTGACCGTAATTTGGAGGTGATAATAAAAACCCTCGACATCTCAACGCCAAAAAAGAATTTCACTCTCCACTGCGAATGGACTCGTCTTTTCCTCCTCCACCGTACCTCTCAGATGCTACTGCAATGTCGCAGCAGGGCCAAATGCCCTTAAACCCCATGGTTCCTCAAAACCCAATGGTTCCTCAAAACCCAATGGTTCCCATGCCCATGCAGGTTCCCATGCCTATGCCTTTGCAGATGCCGATGCCCTATCAGATGCAGATGCAGATGCAGATGCAGATGCCCCTTCACATGCCGTTCTCGCTGCCCCTTTCCACCCAGGAAACCGGCCAATCTGCCTCTGGGAAGCGCCGCCGAGAAGAGGAAGCTCCCGGCATTGAAGCGGCTGACCAGTCGGCGGCCAAGAGGGCAAAGGGTCAGGATGTGATATTTAGGATCGTGGTGCCATCGAGGCAGATCGGGAAGGTCATCGGCAAAGAAGGTCATCGTATACAGAAAATTCGAGAAGCCACGAGAGCCACCGTTAAAATTGCTGATGCTATTGCTGTAAGTCTTTCAGACTTCTTGATATTTCTTGGGTGCTAAAGTAAGGTAGAGAGAGAAAGGGCTTAAGTTATATTTCTCCCTTCTGGGCTGAGTCAATCTATTTGATCTTTATATATTGCCGCTTGCTGATAGCTAAATAAGTGCATTTAGGTAGTAATATGAACCGTTATGAGCGTAACATTTTGTTATATTAAGAGGAACTAGAGAAGTGACTTGAAAAACAGTTGGGAATATGATGAAGGAGCATTCTTTCATGTTTATTGTTTTTCTGACCTTTGGCAAAATTGCTGATAGATTTCATAAGAAAACTAATTGACCTTGAGCATTCTTTCTTTACCTTTGGCACTGAAAATTTCTTGTTACTTCAAGATTGTATGAATAAGATGAATATTTCCTTGGTGATTAATTTGTTCTGTGCATTCAAAGCACGCTTTTACTTGACTGTGAGGGGAGGTATTCTTTTAGTGATAAATTTCTTCTGTAGGATGTATAATTCACCCTCTCAGATCACGTTTTTACATTCTGTTTACATTCTGTTTACTTTCTGTTTTTTTATAAGGAGAAAATGTTACCATACCCAGAATAGCATTTGCCTTGAAGGGCCTGTTATATGTAGTTTTTTATCTGTGATTTTCAGGCTACCATGTACTGAACCCAGTTTAACATTTTTGTTTGTGTAGCGACATGAAGAACGGGTTATCATCATTAGTTCAAAAGATAATGATGAAAATATTACTGATGCTGAGAATGCTCTTCAGCAAATAGCCAATTTGATTTTAAAGGTACTGCCATTCTTATTTAGCATTGTTAAGTCTTTATATCTTTCACTATTAAACATGAAGTCTGATGGGCTATTTCAAATAGCTAAATGAGGATGGATTGTTTAAAATTTTACAACTTTGAAGATTTGTTAATTCTGTAATATTGTTTTATGAGGTCGATTGTAGTTTGGTAGAGAGAACATTTTTGAGACCATTATATCTCTGAATTTCGATTAATAATTCATTGGGCCTTCTTGAACCTTTTTTTTTTTTTAACTGTTTTTTATTTGTATCCAACACGCATCTTATAACAGGAAGATGATATCAATCTGGATGCGTTAAAAGTCACTGCAGGACATGTGGCTGCCAATACAATAAGGCTTTTGATTGCTGGGTCCCAGGCAGGTGGTTTGATTGGGGTGTCAGGTCAAAACATCGAGAAGTTAAGGAATTCCTCTGGTGCCACAATTACAGTTCTTGCACCAAATCAGTTACCTTTATGTGCATCTGCTCATGAATCTGATCGAGTGGTGCAGGTGGGCTTAAGTGGTTCTTTTCACTTAAAATAACTGGATTTTGCCTAAAATGTTCTGATTTCAACACATTTAATAATCTTACCTTTTGCTTTGTCTGATGTGACAATTTTAAAGATACTATATAAAATAATGTAATTATTCTGGTCTTTTGAAATGAGTCTTTACAAGTAAATTTAATGTTTTCTTTTACTTGTTTAGATTAGCTTTTGTTGTTGATGGGAAGTCTAGGAACCTTCTTATATTTTTTTTCTGGAGTATTTGACTTTGTTTTGGCTGTGTTGGACTCTTGGAGTAACATTTCCATCTTTAATTGGTTTTTTAACAGATACTAGCACTATTTTGTTCTAAGTTGTTTGTAACTAAGTTAATTAATTTTTCATCGGTATGGTGGTTGGTACACATTCTTTAGTGTTTTAAGAAGTCACTGCTTGATGGGAACATCTAGCCATAAATTCTACGTGTTACATGTTTTCTATTAGTTAAAGTTGATTTATCGTTGATAGTGACTGCTGAACCAGACCAAACCCACATTGCTATGTAACTTTAGGGAACTTGGCTTTGTTTCTCTTGGTAGGACTGATAGAAATGTCAATCAACATTTACCATTGCTAAAAGTTTTTCTGTTCTAACCCTTGCTATTATCTCCTTTGTGGGTTTAAATTTGCTGCTGAATTTTGACAAATGTTCTGCTGAATTCAGTTGTCAGGAGATGTTCCTGCAGTAATGAAAGCTTTGGAGGAGATAGGTTGTCAACTAAGGTCTGAAAACAAACCTCAATATGCTTGTTATCAATGTCTGTATAATATTGCATTTGAAAATTAGTTTGTATCTTTAAGTGACTGGTATTTCAACTTTGTTTTGTTAGGGAAAACCCTCCTCGACAAGTGATTTCAATCAGCCCAACATACAATTATGCTGCAATACGACCACCCCAACAATATCTTGATCCAACTTCAGGTTATTTAATGTTTTCTATATCATAATACTTCTAGCTGGCAGTTAGCAGTTGCATAAAGTTTTGAAATATTGTCTTACAACCACATCATCTTTAGGACAACCAATCTTGCAGCTGATTATGTTACCCTTGAGATGCTGATTTCGGAGACAATGGTCGGTGGGTTGATTGGCAGATGTGGCTCCAACATTTCAAGGATCAGAAATGAATCTGGAGCGACAATCAAGGTTGGATGCTTCAGTTTTTGTTTAAATGTCTGGAAGCTTAATTTTAATCAGAATCTATATATTATTATATACCAGTTTTTCCAGTTCTTGGATTGAAGTTCAAGCTCTACTTAACTGTCAGATTATAAAATTTGTAGTAGTAGAAGAATGAACTTTTTGGAACTTAGACTGGAATCTCATGAAGTGTTTTTAATACAAGCATGTCATTGAGATGCTGGACCTTAATGAACAAAAAGTTAAGAATAAAATTGGCAGTAAAGAAAGAAATTGTCACATATTTTTCTTCTGCTTAAATGAGAAGCAAGGGGTACAGGTTGTACTTGTATTTTAATTTGTTAGTGTACTTATTGACATAACCAACTTGATAAGTGTTGCAGACTACTAAAATCAGTTAACAGGCCGTTCATCACAAACTATTTTTGTGCTTCATTCTTTCTTTGCTAGATTTTTCTTCTAGTATTTAATTTATTTCTCCATCATTGAGAATATGTTTCAGGTTTATGGAGGTAAAGGCGAACAGAAGCATAGGCAAATTCAATTTGGCGGCAGTGCTCAGCAGGTTATTGGTTTTATTACTGATGATTTAGCTTTTTGGCGCCCACAGAAGTATTTGAAAGCCAGAATTAAAATTTGAAACATCCTCTTTTTTTTTAACAAAAATGAAATGCTGAATTACAATAAAGACCAAGGATTTTAAAAGGATCAATAGGATACAAAGTTATCCTATTTAATTTGTTAGCCTTAATAAGATAATCCTGTACACAAGCTCAAGAAATATTACAATCCCTTTCAATTAATTAAGCCTCCTGCTTCATCGACAAGATCCATGTAAGGGTGGTCCAGGGCACATTCTATGGTGAATATACTGATAACCAGATTGCATGGAGTCTAAGTCATCACGTGTTCATTCCTCTGCCCTTTGCTCCATTGAACAAGTATTTTTTTCTTTAGAAATAAGGATCCTTATTGGATTATTTTAATATTTTCAAGTTCGTTTTGCAGCCTTTAGTATTTTAACCATGACATGGCATCGCTCAATTTTAGTTGTGGATTTTTATAATGGATTAATGTCATGTTTTCACTTTCTTGGATTTGAAGTTTGCACTTCTGAACAGGTAGCGTTGGCCAAACAGAGAGTTGATGAGTATATATACTCTCAGTTGATACAACAATCTGGCGCCCAATAATCAGTGGAGGTATTATTTTTAAAAGCTTTTCTACAGATACTTAAGTAGGAAATATGGGTTGGGGGAGACTAGGTAAATACGATGTGCTGTCATGTTATAAAATGGCCGTCATACTAGAAGTAGATGGTCAATGAAGTTTTTGTTTGAGCGAATATAACCGATGATATGGTATTTAGTGTGTTGTTATTTCTAATCACAAATTGCCAAACCATGTTTTACATTAAACATTATCAAACCAGATCCTAGGTTTGGGCGGTAAGGGAGATTGATATGCGTCTTATAGGAAAGGGTATGGCTTTGCTTCTTTTTTTCTTTTACCATGTTTTCTAATAAAGACCCGATTTATTCAGTTTCCGGAGATGACAAACCTGTAAAATCAGGATCTCTGGTTCTCATTGCGTGCCACTTCAGATTTGGCGCCCCTATGGCTGTTAGGAGGTTTTCCTTCATGGTCTCCATATGCTTGCCAAAACGATGATCTGCTGTGGATAGAGTTTTATTAGTTTCCAAAACTTTTCTGGTTGTACCTTATCATTGTTTTAGATATTTGAAGTTATTTTGTTTTTGTTGTCTATAAAATATGTGTACTCATGTAATAGGGTAGCATTTCCTAATTGTCTGGTATGTTGGTTTTCAGGTGCTTTATGCCATCATGTCTAACGCTTCAGTTTTACAGAATTAATTTCATTAGATAATGTAGCAGATGATTGCATTCTTGTTCAAGTTAAAGAAGTTTAGGTGGAGAGTATTGCTGGGGCGTAAAATCAGAGTCTATGCTAATTTACTTTGACATACGACATATGATTAGTTTATTTAGCTTCATTGATCTCTCCCAAAACAGTTAATTGTCTTTCATGTTTCAGACATCGGGGAGCACAATGTTGTGGAAAAAAGGTTTTTTTTTTTTTGGTTTTTGATAAAAGTAAAAGGAAGTGAGAAAGTGTAATGTTTTGTAATACAAGTCAATTAAGGAAGTATGCTAAAAAATTCGTATTAAGCATTGTTTGACAATTTTCACGAGTTTATTTGTTGTTTACTCAAATAATTACATGCAACATGTATCCTAAAATTGTAAAAAATAACTATTAATTATATTATCATATACTATCTGATACATGTGCCGATTTTAGTCTGTGATATTAGCAATCGTCACCAATTTCACTTCTCTCCCTACGATTTTGGGATCTGCTACCACACCGAACTACGTTCCACGTCGTTTTTTTAACTGTCTTGTAGGATCATTTATGGTTTTGACATAAATATTTCATTCACTAGTGGATTAATGTGTTTTTCTTAAAATAGTACTCTTTCCAAGGCCATATATGTTTACATTGACAATTTCAATTAAAAATATCATGTTAATAATAAGCGGGTAACTCTTATAGTTGGACTACTAATCCTTAAACAACATGTATTTTAAAGTATGCTAGACATATGTAAAGAAACTGATGTACTTTTTGTTTTATATTTACATTCTTTGGGTATTGTTGAATTGATAGAAGAATAGAAATGATAAAATGATCACAATTAGCATTGGTTAAAGAATCATGTTAGTCAATTTGTACTGATAAACAAATTTAAGTGGGCGATGATTGTTTAGGATATGCTCAGATTATTCAATAGTTGAAAAGAATAGGTTTAGTTGACAAAAATTCATTACCTATCTTTGGAGTTAAGAAGTGAAAAACAAAAGAGCATGGATTCAAAACTTGTTATTGATGTGGAAACTTCATTAAAGATATATCGTAAACCTTTATATGAACATTTTTTTAAGGAAAAAAGAAAAAGCAAGGCTCTTCCCAAGACAATCTTTTTGGTGGTTATTATATAAAATACTTTTGCAAATAATTTTTAATTGTAAGTGCCTGGCCCGATGAAGTTTAGAATTAACTGGCCTTTTTTTCATTTGCATAAAAATGGTTTTCGAGAATCTCCTTGAGCATTTGAAAAGTGTCTCCACACAAGTTGAGACAAAACCCTAGCCTTGTGTATTGTAAAATCCCTTCCCAAAAACTAATCCATACATCCTAGTTATCAATATGCACCAAATAAGAGCTAGAGTTCACCACCAACAAACACTAAACCTTGAGAATTGAGCTAAAATTGTTGCACAATGGTTGATCAAGAAAGGGAGCAAGGGGTGTCAAATCTTTGATATTGATGCAATCAACTTCTGCACCATTGAAAATCTGATTTTCAAGTGGCGTCCTCACATCTAGCATTAACTTTTTGGAAGTAATTTTTCTGTGTACGAAGAATGTAATGGATGTTTTGTGTCAACTTGCGTAATAGTGCTTTTGAAACCATAGTTTAGGGTTTTCCATACAGGCAAGTTTACCATAGTTGAGAGTTAGTATATTGCAGAAACTCACCAATATAGTTCTTCTACTGCCAAGTGCCAAGCAATTCTTAAGTCTTTATCCTGAAATTAAGCATAGATATGAAAAACCAAACAAAAAAATATCCAACAGAATTCATTGAACAAAGTAAGTTAAACAAAAAAATATCAATGCATTGAACATAGCAAGTTACATAATAAGGATTGTGTTCATTAGATTTACCACTCCCGGATTAGGCAAAGTACCCAGAAATCCTTTAGTTTATCTAGATGAACTAGCATACAAGAATGGTTACTTCTGGACGAAGACCCTGAGACACAACATTCCTCATTTCCCCATATAAGCATATGATCAAGTGCTTCAGAATCTTCCATCACCATGAGAACAAGGCTATCCAGATTAAAAGCCACCACATAAAATCTCTGCAAACAGCTCCACGCTTGGAGTTCTTGGCAGAGACTGCACATGAATTATATAAAGAAATTTAACTCATTCATGTACTCTCTCTAATTTGAGGAAAGTGAACAGGAAAGTGAAAAAGAGAGAAAATTACTGTCTAAAGCTGGAATCCCAGGCAATACGACATTTATTCAGCTAGGACGATGTTTAAGTCCAGGATTCTGGGAACACATTTCGCACATTGCGGACAAATCTACTAACTTGAGTTTTGCTTGCAGAATCTTGTCTCCATGGTCATTGAAGTCTGACCTATCATTTAAAACATCATCCAGCATCTAATATGAACCAATACTTGATCTCCCGTTCTTGCAATCAAATTATGCCCTGATTTATGGGAAATTTTTGCAGCATGACAAAGAAAAAGGTCAGAAAATGTGCACATTCTAAATATCCTTTTGGGAAAACCCAAGAGTTGGCATTTACCTGTGCAAAGAAAAGCTTACCTGAGGTAACTGGGAACAAAGGTTTGATTGAGATTGAGATAATATTATTATATATCATTATGAAACCAAAGATACATAATATAACAGGAAAACTCATCCTTTGGAAAGAGCAAATAAGAAACACCTTTCTCTTCGCATATCAGATAGGAAAAGCTTCAGTGTTGGCCTCTATCTTCAACAAAACCAAATTAAATAGATACGCCACCACCCTCCAGGGAAGGGGGTGGATGGGTCATTGAGATGGGGCCGCAGAGATGAGAAATGGTTTGTGAGGAGGGCTTGACACACTGGAAAAAATGAACGTTATTGAAGAAAAATTGCCACAGTTTACTTACCCTTAGGAAGAAAACTGTGGCTAATCAACGTGATTTTTGCAATGAGAGTAGAATATCTAGTGGAAGTATGATACATTTACTTACAGTTTTTTATGCAATTAATATTTCTATACAAATGTTCATGCTTCTTGACATTCAAAAGCAGAATGTAAGATTGTTCGACAACATATGGATCTGATGAACTGATAATCTTATCAACCTCTGCTACAAAGAACTCATTTCTATGTATCTTTGAGCCTCCTCCAGTCGACCATAACGTGTCAGAAGTCGGATCATTATATTGCAGTGTTCTTCAGATGGTTCAATCTTATATCTACTCAACATTAAATTGAAGATACTACAAGCTTCATCAACAAATCCAGCTTTCTCACATAGAGATAGAGTTGCTTGGAAAGTGAAGTGGTTTGGAGAAAAACCTTTTGATTTCATCTGATAAAAAAGGTCAATTGCATCTTGATACAATTCATTGTAGCCACATGCCTTTATAAGAGCAGTCCATGTCATTGAACCCTTAACAGGAACAGCATCAAAGACCAACTTTGCTGCACTAACATCTCCACAAGTCCCATACATATTCATAAGTTCAGCAGAGACATAATGAACAGACGCAAGATCCTTTTTCAAGACCTGGCCATGAACTTCCTTCCCAAGCTCTGGAAGTTTGAGTTCCGCACAAACACTCAGCATCCTAGCTATGGTGACTGAGTCAGGACGCTGCTGTGACAATTGCATTGACCTAATAACATCAAGTGCCTCATATAAATTCCCATTTTCAATAAATGAATCAATCATGGCTGTCCACAAAATCACGTTTCTGTACTCCATGTGATCAAATAGTTTTACAGAGTATTCAATCATTCTGCACTTAGAGTACATTACCATCAATGAAGAAATTATAGATACATTGGGCAAAAACCCATTTTTCAATGAATAAGCATGAATCTCCTTCCCTTGTTCAAGAGCCCTTAACTCGGCACAAATTGGAAGAGCAGTAGCAACCGTGACAATATCAGGCTTGAACCCTTCTTGCTGCATCCAAACTGTAGATCTTAGTGCCTGCTCTAGTCTCCCATTAGCGGCATAACCTGACATCAGAGCGGTCCAACAAATAACATTTCTCTCCATTGAGTTATAAAATACCCGTCTTCCAGAACTCAAGTCCCCACACTTGCAATACATATCAATTAAAGCAGACTGAATTGGTACTTGCTTAGAATATGATTTTGTTTTCAGTATATAAGCATGAACCTCCTGCCCTAGCCTTGGTGCACAAACTTCACCAATTGCAGGAAGAATGATGGTCATTATAACTGAATTAGGCTTTCTTCCTTCCTCTACCATCCACCTTACATACTCCAATGCTTCCCTACGCAACCTGTTATGTGCAAAACCAGCAATCATTGCTCCCCATACAACAACATCTCTCTCAAGAGTTTCCTCAAACACGCGGTGGGCAAGCCTTACCTTGCCACACTTAAAATACATATCAATCAAACTTGTCCGAAGAATTGAACTGTCAATTAAACCATTCTTAATTAAGAGGGCATGAGTCTTCAATCCTTGAAAAAGCGCAGGTGCACCAGCAATACTTTTGATAACACTAGAGAAAGAGTATACATTCAATTCAATCCCCAATGCACGCATTTCTGAAAAAGTTGAAAGCACATTATGGTATTGCTTCTTACCAGAAATCACAGTTCCTCTAAGCAAGGCATTCCATGGATATACACTCCAACAAGAGCAATCTTCAAATATTTGTTTAGCATCTTCCATGGCGCCACAAGATGTGTACATATGAACAAGCTTTGTACGTAAGAATTCATTTTTTTCAAGCCCATTAATCCGAATATGGGTGTGAATCTCTCTTCCCTCTTTCAAGGATTTGGTGCGAATACAAGCAGCAATTAGAGCAGAGAACGTTGTGAGGTTTATAGGGATACCCCTATGGTCCATGTAGTCCAAGATGACAAGAGCTTTTTGCAGCTGGTTCTCCCTAGCAAATTTCTTAATGTCCTTGTAAATAGAACGTGGATTTTTGTTGTGGAGGGGTAATGACGAAGGGAATGCATCTTTTTCTGCAAATGGTTTCACCTTGTCAGCGGAGAATTTTTGCCGTTTATAATCTAACGTTGGCAGTGCTTCACAAGAGATAGAGAGAGACTGAGTAGAAGCCCTGGACTTGAAGATGGAGAAATTGTTATGTTTGGTACTGGTTATGGCATTTGAAGGGATACAGATTAAGTGCAGAGGTATTGTTGTAGTAGCTGAAAGTAACTTTTCCATGGACTTTATTGACAAATCACCAATTTAAAGTTGGATGGCAGACAAGTGAATCTTTCAGATTCCCATCACGGCAGCTTCACTTCACTTCACTATGCCTAAACTGCAAGCAAACCAACATGACATATAAGCACCACATTTTTTGGATATCCGACCTTCATGGCATGAAATATTAAGTCTACTGTAAGCAACATCAGACCCCAAAAAAAAAAGCAAATATAAGTTTAACCAACAAATTTCAAACATAGGAATCATTTCTAGATTTTCCTTTTATAAAAGTGATGAATACGGGCCAACAACTAAGCTAAATACTCAGAAAATTATCAGGCTTATATTTAATATGCAGCAAACCATTGAATAATAATGGGAGAAAATAAAGGAACTTATTCTGTTCAGAATACTTGACAGAAGATATTCGTTGTTCATGGTGCAATGTTGAGTATTTAAGGATGTTGTGGTGCAAATACAGCTAGCTAACTATATCATTTAGTATGGGAATAATCTCATACTCCCATTTTAGGCTCGAATTTCGATTAGAAAAAATTCTCAACTGGCCGAAATATTGAAGCAAGACTAGTAGGAGATAAAAGCAAGGACGTGAGGTTAAATTTCCTTAGCTAACCATCCCAAACTCTTTTTCTTTTCTTTTTTGGTCAAGGGAAAAGCATCTTTAGACATTGTTCTAATTCTCAGGTGTTCATGGGCATCAAATTAAAACACAATAATAAAAGCAAAGCAACAATCGAACTCTGTCATTCTCAGGACCAAAGTAAAGGCGACTCGTAGAAGAACGAGAGCAGAGCAAAGCGTCAAAACTCTGCAGTAGCTTAAGTAAGAAAGAAGAGCAACAATCGAGCAGTTCCAACGGAAAGCAAAGCAATGGATACAGAAGGTAAGGTTAAAAGATGGAAACAGAACACACAGATGGGGAGAAGTCGAGCGCCCAGCCTTACCCCGACGGCGATTACTTCGTCGGAGTTCGCTGGGGGAGAGGTTGGTATGATAACGTTGATAGGCTCCCGTTGGTGACAACTGAATCGTGCGTTCGGCTTCTCAGCTAAAGACAACGCCGTTTCCATCCTCTTCAAAAACCCTGTTAAATGCTGCCGCTGCTAGAGCTAGTGGTGCCGTGGTGGTAAGATTTCTAAAATATATTTTAAAACAGTTAAAATAGAAAAAAAAACAAATTAAAATAATAAAATTGAAAATTTTAAATCAATCACTTTATACTTTTTTTTTTTCTGTAATTACGAAAATGTTATTGAATTTTTAACAACAAGAGTATATTAATTCACAACAAGAATATCTCAATTAATTATATTAGAAGTATTTGATACTACGCATTTATGCTGCGAATTGTTTGTACTGCTATTGTTAATTGAGATACTCTTATTGTTAATTGAGATACTCGTGTTGTTAAAAATTCAGTGGTACTTTCATAATTACAGAAACATAAGGTACAAAGTGACTAATTTGGGGTTTTCAATTTCATTGTTTTGATTTGTCTTTTCTCTATTTTGACTGTCTTTTTCTAGAATTTTTCCAAAATTAATTTGGAGATGCTTATAGTTTTCTTTTATTTTGAATCAATTCCCTAAGTTTTTTTTTATTGGCTCCTTTAATTTTATAAGGTTAGATCTATCAATCCCTCACATCAAAGACTATTCAATTAAGGGTGTGTTTGGAATAACGGTGAGATAAGTAACTTATTTGTAATTGGACTTATAGATAAGTCAGCTTAAATATAAGTGAAATTGTGTAATATGATTATGTTTGGATTGACGGTAGCATAAGTGACTTATATAAAAGTAAAATGTGTTTGTTTGATATGTTATAAAGTAACTTATTGTGCTAAATGACTGAAAGAGACATAAATATTAATGCATATTATATATATATATTGTAAAATTTTAAAAATATACCAGATAAAAGAAAAATTAATTTTAACAAAATTTAGGAATAAAAGTTAAATATATAATTAATAATAAGATTAAATGATTAAAAGGCATATAATTTAGAAAGCAAAAAATGTAAAATTTCTTATGAAAAACATTACATTATTAATCAAATTACATGGACTGTATAATTCGGTCTCTAATTTCATCATTAACATAATTCATTTGGGTCTTATTATTACTAACTTCGGTTTTTTTTGGATAAACCAAGGTATCCCCCAGCCCGGTAGGCCAAGGACTAATCCTCCGCTCATTGTGGGTTCCTCTATGGGAAGGACAGCTGGCCAGGAAATTACTACCTCCGATTTTAATTATAAGACCTAGTTGACTTTTTTCATTTCTTTAATCTCTCCCAAAAAAAATCAACTGCGTATTATAATTAAGACTGGAGGGAGTCTTATTACATATAAATATATTATGATATTTATAATACCTCTAGTCTTAATTATAAGACTTAGTTGACTTTTTTTGCTTATTTAATCTCTAAAAAAAACCAACTAGGTCTTATATTAGGACTGGAGGGAGTCTTATTACATGTAAATATATTATGATAAATTTTAATACTTTAAAATAATATAATTAGCTTTCTTAGAATTCTCCAAAAAAGTCAACTGACCCTTATAATTAGGACTGGAGGGAGTATATTAGTTCATAAATCAAACAAAATAGTTTATAAGAAAAATGATAGATTTTAATGATTTAAAGTAATGTAACTAGATTCTAAAAAAAAATCAATTGTGTCTTATAATTAAGACCAGATATAATAAATTGTAACAATTTTTTTTTAAAAAAATCCCTGCATGCACACGACAGTCACACATATTTAGGAAATGTTAAGGAGTTTCAACTTAGGGAAAATTCCAAAAAAAGACAAGTGAAATAAGGAAATCCCAATTCAGTACAGCGAAATCAAAAAATTCTAAATAAATCTGTTTTGTACTTTTTTTAGGTAATTACGAAAATGCCACTAAATTTTTCACAACACGAGTTTTGTAATTCACAACACGAGTATCCAAATTAACAACACCAGGTATTACGTATTTACACTGTGAGTTGTAAATGCATAGTACCTGGTGTTGTGAATTACAAAACTCATGTTGTGAATTACGAAACTCGTGTTGTGAAAAATTCAGTGGCATTTTCGTAATTACCCAAAAAAGTACAAAACAGACTGATTTAGGATTTTTCGATTTCGTTGTACTGAATTATCTTTTCCCTATTTCCAATGTCTTTTTCTAGAATTCTCCCTTTTAGTTTTTATTCCCATGATACCCGGTTGATAAAATGAAGTAGCCATGGTAAATATTATGATGGTTATGGTGGTATATTGCAAATACTCTTCCTTAACATTACACATATTTAGTGAGATGATGATTTAATTTTAGGACAAAATTTATATCAAGTTACTTAGGTCAAGTAGGTCTATGAAGCCAATCAAAGTGTGCCATGTGTATGTTTTTTTCATATTAAATCATGTTTTGGAGTTTATGATGTTAAATCATGTTTTGGAATTAAGTGTTGATATGGAAAAAATAATACACATAGCACATTTTGATTGACTTTATGGGTCTACTTGACCTAAGTAACTTGACATAAGTATAGTCCTTAATTTTAAATATAAGACATAGTTTTCATATTTATTAACCTTTTTGTAATTTACCCTTATTAATGCTCTCTCAACAATAATCAATTAGGGAAAGAAATGAGAGAATTAAGGAAAATGTCCGAAGGTGCTTTAAAAAATTTGAACGATCCATGTTTAAGTTTTGTTTTAAATAAAAAAGCCATTTTTTAAAATTAAGAATTAAAATATTATCTTTATTTTCTATTATGCTCACATTAAAATTAATTTTTTAAAAAAGAAAAGAATAAATTTAATCCAAAGTTTTGAAGTTTGAACAATCCAAATTACATCTATGTGCAACAATGATGGGCTCGCACTACTACAAATTTGTGTATATACGATGATCTATATATTGCAATTACTGAAAACTTAAATATATATATGAGGCATTTAAATCGACTCCCCGTCTAAATATATATGATAGTTTTTGAAAAAATGCCATAAATATGATAACTATATATGGTAGTTTTTTAACAACTGTCATATATAAAGACGTGGTAATTAAAGCATCATATGTCTATGATATTTATCATGGTTATACAAAGAAACACCATATATTATATACGGATTAAATATATGGTAGTTGTTAAAAAACCACCAAATATAATTAGAATATATAAGGCGGTTTTTAGTGAAACAACTGTGATATATATTGTATTTGACAGTTTTTTTAAAACAACCATCATAAGAACACCTTTAAAAATCACCGCTCAGAACCCTATTTTCACACTTTTAAACTTAACAAACTTCGTCGAGCTCTCGTCCACGTCTCACACACTGCCAACTTGCCCACCTTGATTTCCCTATTTTTCGCGCTCTCCTTCTGAAGTATGTCTACTGTGACGCAGTCTACCTTGCTACAAACGTGCTAGCTGGTAGATCTATTGTATGCAAATGACGAACTTTGGGTCTGTTGTACAACATTGTTAGTTCTTCAAAACTTTGCAACTTTTGCAGTGAATCACATAAAAGTGAGAACTTTTTTCCTCTAAGTGTAGTTTATTATGAAAAACTAATCGTTTTCTACTAAAATTTTGATGAATCTATTATGCGTTTTGTGTTATATGTACATTTACTGAAGATAGAAGTTGATGCAACATATATATGATGCTATAACTTATCGATATGATGATATAGGTCATGTATGTATGTGTTCATTAGTAAATAAAAGTGAGAACTTTATTTAATTTAATTTTTTCCTTAATTTTTCGTTAGTCAAACTTATGCATTATATATATATTCTGTTTTGCAATGATTGATCGTCACATTTTGTTTTATAATCCATTTATTGAGCTCCTTAGATGAATCTTCTATCCTTTTAGTATCAACGTACTATTTCAGATATATGGTTTAATAATCTATAGCAAAAAATTAAATAAAATCATAAGCGGGTGGACATTGATCCTTAGAGGGGCATAAGATTCTCCGGGGAGCTCAATATAAATGGATTGTAAGATTGTAAGATAAAATGATGATGATCGATCCTGTAAAACAAAAAATGACATATTTGGTGGTTGTTCATATAAAACTGTCATATATAAATATATATGGCGGTTGTTAATGACAAACTGTTATCTATAAGGGACTTATACATAACATTTATCACTGGAAAATTGTCATATGTAGTGAAACATATATGACGGTTTTTAAATCACCATATATATATGTCATTAAAATATATTGTGGTTATATATATGGTGGTTAAAAACCAACAACTATGAACAAAAATAACTGTCAAATATAGAGAATTTTGTAGTAGTGTCAATCTTAATATAGTAGTCTCGTTCCATAGAATAAAACTAGGTGTGACTATAGTTGATTATATATATGTATGGCTAATAAGTGAGGAAATTGCTGTAACATCCCAAAAATTTTTAAGGCCCAAATAGAGAATTTTTGGTAGACTAAGGGTCGTACCCTGACATTTTTCAAGGCCTATATGAGGTATTTGGGATGAATAAAGGGCCATAATCAAGAGAGGAGAGAGAGATCTCCTGACTTTTGAAATGAAGTTTCGGGAAGGACCTATGTGCAAAGAGTAAACATTCAGCAAAGTTAGAGACTGGATTTTGAACATGTTCGAAAGCCCCAAAAATTCCCATAAAATTCTAGAAATTATTTTAGAGCATTCAAAACATCATGTAACAGTCAGAATAATTTTTAGAGGCCGTATAAATTTTTGATGATTTTATGAATATTTTATTAATTTTTGGTCGAACCGGGTTTTTGGCCAGAAATTAATTATAACAGATATTTAGAGGCCTCGTTGTTCTGGACTGGAATTGGAGAAAATTATTATAATATTTTAGAGGATTTATAAATTTATTTGGAGGTTGAGAAGAAGTAAAGAGGAATTATGGAAAATTATGGAATATCGATTTATCGCGGGTATAAGGGACTTCTTCAGAGAAAAATTATTTTCGGGAGTTCTAGACATCAAGAAGATTCAAGCTACACCAACCAAACAATCAATCAAGGTATGTTCTAGCCTATATTTCCTTTCATTCTCCTCCTCTTCTCCATGATTTTTGAGGGAATTTCTAAGGGGGAAATGCTGTCCATGGATCGGGTCAAGCAAGGGAAGGGAGAGTTTGAGGTTGTATGAGGTTTGTAAGGGCTATAAAAGGCTAGAGGTTGGTGTATAGGCTTGATTTAGGTTGAGTTCTTCCCTTGAGAGAGTTAGAAATTTTTGGCCTTGAACCCTAGAAGGAGATGTGGTTTGATTTTCATTAGTTTGATGGTTCCAACGTGTTCAGAACAGTGTTTTACCCAAGGAAAGGTTGAAAGAACACGTGTGGAACGCCGAACTGGTGAAATCACCAAGGACCCCAAGAAGGGGCTAGTGTTCGGCCAGAGGGCTATGTTGGGGGAGGAGTTTGATTTTGATGAGATGGATGTCATAAATGGATTCAGAGATAGAAATTGTGTAGGGTAACCCTCTGAAATCAGTTAAAGGATAAGGGTAGTTTAGAACCCAAGATTAAGAGGAAAGGGGTTCTGGGCTAGTGACAGTAGCATTTATTGATGCTTTAAAGCTATGCTATGTCCAGGCATCGTAGATGAGTTATCCAGTGAAGCAAAGAAAGGCATCTGCATTAGCTTGGATAACTGGTAGCTAGAACTTCTAACATTAACTCCTTGATGCTTTGCTTGTTTGCTTTATGTTGTTGCTTGTGTTAACGTGTTGTGGTTGAGTAAGTATGTATGAGATGTATGAAATGAATGAGATGTATGACTCTCTATTTTATGCCATGGCTCTATGATAAAGGTAGAGTCATAAGCATGCTCTCTATACATTGTGAGTGCCGAGAGGAGAGGGCACTAGATGAGTAAGTTATGAGCATCGCATATTGCATGACTTGCATTGCATTATAGTTATTGGTTAGTGTTCTGCTACTGAGGTTTCTCTAGAAACCTTACCCTCTCTATAATGCAGGTGAAGGTATTTCGAGAAGCAAGGAGATAAGATAGATAAAGCATGTATATTTGGCTTCCCTATATTATTTATGAATGTCTGTAATATGATGTATGTATTGGATACTGGGTATTGGACATCTGGATTATGTATGTATGCTATTGTCATTGATGATGTAATGAAAGGAATGCCTTTACCTATGCCGTTATGCTGTCCGAGTAACGTTAGAATTATGAGATAAGGGAAAAATGGCATAACAATGTGATATGGTTAGATTGACACTAGATTTTTGGCTATTTTGAGCTTAAAGTTGGGATAGCTATGATTTAAGCAAATGACGGTATTTGACCACGAGCCTTTGCATGCTAATAGAGGGTATTTTTAGCTACAAATGGAGTGGTAGATCATGTCATTTGGTGTTTTGTAGCAAAAGCTATGCCTTTCCAAAGTTAGGCCAAAAATTTTGAAAAATTGGAAAATGACCAAATGAATAATGCCAAATTGACTATATGAACAGTGCAATTTGGAGGGCTTGCACGTGTGCAATGCTATGCTATCATGGTATGAGAGTATTTTTCCCTTATAGAGGAAGGAAAGAGCTTTCAAATGAACTTGAAATCACCGTGTTCTAATTTTTTTTAGAATTAGTTATGATTTTTCAAAGTTGGTTGAAATTAAGGAGTGGGTGAATAGTAACCCGATAAAAGGGAAATTTTTCCTCTTATTTTTCCAATTTAATGTCATAACTAGTGATTCCAATAACTCCAATATGATAAGGTAAATGCTATAGAAGGAAGGTGTGACAACTTATATAGTATAGACATGTGGCAGTCATTAATAATAACACGTGAATATAATTTTTTTTTTGGATTGTCATGTTGTATCTTAATAAGATTTTTGAAGTGGTTGTTGTATGTTCTATGTTGTTTTATGATTTTATCTTGAAATACTTGTCTTTGATAGACATTTAATAGTTGTAAACTTATTCACAAAGCTCCCTCATCTATATGATATCTATATGACGGAACATTATAAAGGAGCTCCATTTGGTGAGCTTAGTCCAGATGTAGTTGCTATTGCAGATGCTTCTTATAGGTTAGTGTGCATTTATGTGCTTATTTTATATGTTTAATGTGACATTTATTTATCTTTATTTTTATTATTCTTTCCATGCCCTATTTCACGTTGTGAAATGTGAATTAGCGAGCTTTTGTTGGTCATGATCTAGAGCAATGATGGCTGAAGGTCAAAACCAGTCTATTTTGGTAATTGGTGAAAGATACCATCTTCAAAGAGCTAGCCTATTTTCCTGATGGGCTGTAAGTTTGATAGTATGAAGATTATGTATTTATGTTGTTTCTATATACTTTCTAGCAGTTTTCAATGATTTCCTATTTGGCTTTCCTTCTAACTAGGAAGGTCATGTTGTTAACTTCTTTAAAAGAGTTGCTACTAGCATTGATTTAAGAAACATCATTACTTTTAATAAAGGGGGATCACAAAGTCCAGTTACACCCATTCAATTGGTGGGGTAAATAAATGAGTTGTTTGAACATTTTGTTGTAGAATATGCATCTAGAAAATCTATGAATTAATCAAGAAATTATGAAAATTGATGTAGCCCAAGAAAAGTGGTATGTGGGTACAATAGACCAAAACTAACAAAAGATCTTTATTCTTAATGCATTTGTATTACTTAACTATGTGTCAGCTTCAAAAGGTGTGAACTACTAAAAGGTAGGGTTTTAATTGTGATGATAATATAATAACTTTGTATATTTTTTGCATAGCACGCTTCTATAGGTTTGGATTGCTATGCTTTTGAATAAAGTTATGATGAGCTCTAAATTTTTTATAAAAAAAATTTCTCCTTCAATTTCTTTTTAAAATAAAACATTTAATGGCATGATTTTTTAGTTACTATGAAAGGAAAAGAGTTTTGAATAATATAGTGTTTAATATGTGTAAATATACATATAATAATTATTGAATTTAAATACAATGAGATTATTTCTCAATCATCATCATCAACATTGTAGGCTATATTCCATAATAGGAAATAGCTAGAAGTTATTTAGTTGACATTGTTTTTTTTGAGATATTAATGGAACTAGTATATATCATAATTATTGAATGTAAATAGAGTGAGATCTTTTCTCAATGATCACTAAAATTGTAGGCTATAGTATATAATAGGAAATAGTTATAATAAGTTAATGTGTTGACTGTTTTTTTAATATTAATAAAACTAAATAAGTTATTTAATCATAAGTTATTAGATTCTATATTAATTTATAAATGAGACAAGTTAGTTTGGATAAAAAACTAAAAACATATATTCTTTAAAGTAATTTGATTAGCTCCTTTTATGCTTTCCAAAAGAAATGAAACAAAGTCTCATATTTAGGGGAGGTAGTAATATACATTTTAAAGTGATATATAATCTACCCATTTCTTGCCAAGCTTAATTGTCATAATATGTATTTTAACATTGTATTCAGTAAAATATCCTTTTAGTAAATTATGTTGTATTCCATAAAATATCCCTTCAATTTAACTTAATTGTCATAATATTATTTTACATTATATTCCACTATTCCATGAATCATATGTACAATTGTTTAATAATTTGTTTTACACTAATATTTATTTGATTAAATGGTAAAAGGGTAAGAAATATAGATATAAATTATAAGTATATTAACCATAACATAGAGAAATATTTATCAGTATTATTATTGAGAAACAAATTAATTGTCTTTAGAGATAAAATATGGAATGTACAAATGCCTTTTGGGGAGAGAATTTATCAGAGAGGACACTTAGGCAGTGCATGATATTTATTTTCAATTTTAGGGGAAGATACATAACATCTCTATAATTATCTTAATTTAAAGTTGTATTTTCTTTTTTTTTTTTTGGTGTGAATTAGAATCTTGTATTTTATAATAACTAAGAAGTAGTTTTTGCAGGTCTATCGCATGGGAGTAGCAACTCGTTCCATGAATGAGAGAGTGATTGTTCCCTTGCGCTAGATTCCAAGCTTTCATCACAATCCCTATGGTGTCCCAAAAGACACATGCAATAGCTAAAGCAAAACGGGGGAAAAATAACAGCATCTCAAAATAACAGAGAGAAACAGAGCCAGCAATATCCAGAAGAAAGGAATAGACATAACCTTATTAACAAGCAAAGCTTTTATAAAACCCAATCATTTCTAATCCCACATGTGCACAAAAGCAAGCACATTCACCAATCAATAAAAAAGAGCACTTAAATCCCATTCTCTCTCTTTCTCTCTCTCTCTCTCACACACACACACACTTTTCAGCCTTCTTTTATATTTTCCTTCTTATCTAGGTTCCTTCTTCCAGCTCTGAAAATCCTGCTCTAAGATCATGATCTAACTTGGTCTCTCTAGCCAGCATGTGCTCTTTCACTAGACATAATGATTTTTTAATCCACTTTTGTAAACTTTATTCATTGAAATACTAAATTTATCATATGAAAAGAAGAATGTGAGTTGTAAATTAATACATGGCTAAGTGAGAATACGGAGAAATTGGTCTTAAATCACTTGAAGTGGCAAAATCTTTGACAAGTGATCAATTTTATTTATTTATTTATTTATTTTTCATTATGAAACTTTATTTAATCGAAAATGTGGAAGAATGATCAGAATTCACTCCCTAAAAAGTCAACTTGTTAGCTAGTGTTGTAAAAAAAATTATGTTTGCCAATTTCGGTAATTTAATACTACTAATCATTTTTGTTGGGAAAGAACAACTACTAATGATTTTTGTTTATTTGAAATCTGTTGGTTTCAACTTACAACTTATGCTTATATTTTAATAAGCGAAGAAAATAAAATTTTAATTTGTAAAAAACTTTTCTCAATAAATTTTCCTTATTTCATCTTGTTATGCATTAATTTGCAAGTCATATTCCGTTTTTATAAATAAAAAAAAGCTAAGCTCTCAATTTTATGGCATCCAATAATTTTATACGAGTACTATTTTTTATTTGCAACTTGATAGGTGTTAATTTGCAATTTATATGTCAATTTTTAGGGAAAAAATAGCAGAAGAAGATTCTTTAGTAAAAAGTATTTTAGAACCATTATAGGAAATTTTATCTCATTTAAATTCTTCTGATATATTTCGTAGAGAGATGACAATCGATAAATTTAAATAAAAATAATCCTATTAATGTACCTAAACAATTTTATATCCTTCAAAGTTTACACACACACACACACACACCAACATATCCTCTAAAGCTTATAAACAAAAGTAAGCTAGCATGTGGGTTCTTCATATAATGAAAAAGTTAGCTATTGTTTTACTCAACCTTTTGACAACTCTTCCATGTACTAATAGTATGACAATAATTGAGAATGTACTCGATGCTTTAATAAAGCTATCAACAAATTAAATCTATTTAAGGATTTAGAACAAAAACTTTCCTGAACTTGCAAAGTGGTGATGGGTTTTACAGGCGAATTGGTAAGGAGTGTGTTCTCCAGAAATCGATCCACTAATCATCATGAAACCAAAGTGAGTCTTTCTTTCTTTCTTTCTTTTGTTTTTCAATCAAAAAATTCTTATAACCTTCAAAATTATGGCACAAACATTGTGTTTTTTACAGGTAAGAAGCAATAATAATGGTGTGGAGAAGAGAAGATGGGTGTCTGTGAAATCTTACTTTTGTGGCGATGAGCTGGATTCAGTGCTCGCAGAGGAGGATTCGGCATCAGTTAGGAGCTCGGAGGTGACAGCTTCGCAGCCTATATATGAGACGGCCTTGTCAGGCAGAGAAGAAGAGAGTAAAAGTGAGGAAACTGTGGAGAAAAATAATGTTAAAGATAATGCGAAGAAAAATTCTAACTCCAAATTGCTGAATGAAGAGGAAGCAGCTATTCTGATTCAGTCTGCATATAGAACCTTTCTGGTTAGCACTCAACACATAAATGTTACATTAGTTCATGTATTCATCGGAAGATGCATTCCATGATTTGCAAAGTAAATGTGTGAGAATTAATTGTTTTATATAAAAGGAATTTACTGCTAAATGTGACAGCTTGATAATTAAGTTGCTGAGATATGAAGATAAGTTTAGTTAGTCATTTACCAAAAAGTGTGTGTTTGGTTTACCTATAGTAATCATTTTAATTAATCGCATTGGAAACTGCTCCTTTAATTGAAAAAAATTCCCTTAATTAATATGCTCAGCCGATTTAAAAAGTGTGGAAGTTGATAATTTTTTAAAATAATGTTCATTTGCATTTTTTCCTCACCTTTACTCTTTCAAGTTTTTTGGTGACATGAATGGCAATAATGACCGAATGAATTTAAAAAAAATATACTTTTGAGTTCTGTTTAGGGAATTTTATACTGCAATACATTTGAAACCCTCACAGAACCTGATATCAAAGTCTGCATTACATTGTTTCTCAGAAAAAGTTTCATGTCCCTGCAAAAACCACCCCAATGAAATTAGATCATTTGATTATATTGAGGTGAGAAAAATGATGGAAAATGTGAAGATAGATACTCAGAAAATGTATGAGCAAGATAACTAAATTACATAAAGTAAAAAAAAATTAGTTATTTGCCAAAGAAAGAAAAACGAAGAAAAGAAAGAAAAAGTTCACTGTTTTCCCTTCAAGTACTCATTTAAGTTATCTGCATTTGAAATTATATAAAAAATTTAACTAATTTATGTTTAACTCATCTTTTACTAACATGTTTGTTGTGTAATCTCAGAAGAGGCGTCAAAATGACGGAATGAAAAAGAAGACTAGTGAAGAGGAGGAGGAACTGAGTTTAGTGATAGAAAGTACAGATGTGAAGTCTATGGTTACATCAATTGAAGTTCAAACTGGGAATTCCATTGAAGTTTATACACTTGAAGCAGAAAAGGGTTATGCTTACCATTATCGATCTCTGCACAGACCCAGATCTCAAGTGTTAAAGCAAAAGGTACCCATATAATAAAGTACATTCCCAACTTTTATTACCTATACACCGGTTGCTTAATGTAACATCCCAATTTTTTGGGTAAAGTATTCAAGTAATAATAAGATAAAGTCTTATTATTTTATGTGCAATTTTTGGGGTAAAATGCAAGGTAT
>JBAGKO010000003.1:11308016-11320466 GCA_037177275.1 Acacia concinna | reverse complement strand
ATACTATCCATTTAATGTTTCTTTTTTTTCTATGACTCCATTTAATATTTTTACCATTAGATCAACTTTTAATGGTTGCTAGATCTAAAAATATTATTCTAATTATAAATTATAAATATAATAAAAAATGATCATTAGATCTCAACTATTAAAATTTAATCTAATCATAGTGATATTAAATGGAGATTGAGATCAACTAAGATACTCCTATCAAGTCATGAGTACCTAAGAAGGGGAGGAAAGGTGAAAAATATTTGATGCGAAATCAATTCAATAAAAATGAAATTAGAGAAAATAAAAAAGTTAATATGCGTGCACACATGTAATTTTACCTCGTTTCTAAACCATTAAGAGTTATGTTTTAATATCAACCGTCCAATATTAATTTTATAATTAAATTCACAGATAATATACAAATATTCTAAAATGAATTACACCTAAATATCTAGAATTTTTTAAATATGACTGAAATTTTAAATTGTATTTAAAGAATATATTCTAAATAAAATTACTTCAGTTGAGTTTGAAATTATATTAATTAAAGGTTAGGTAAGCACCCAAGTCACGGTTATCTTCCTTAACCTCAAGAGAGAAATAATTTAATTTGTGTAAAGGAGAATACTTAGGTTAGGTTCCTTATATATATTTTGTCAAATTCTCTAATCACATGTGACCAAGTGTCTTATTTTTTAATTATGATAATTTAATTATAAGCTCACATATAATAAATAAGATACATAGTTATATATAATTAAAAAAATATGATGAAATAGATGTAAAGAACTTGATATAAGTATAATCCTTATGCAAAATCATTGGGTAAGTTCCCAATAATTTTAAACTAAACATGTAGCTAGTTTTGCTCAAAACTTCCTATCATCTCTAATTCCAAACTTATAGTTATGATCACTATAGTGATTTAGCCAAGCTGTTCTCTAGGAAATAATTTTTTTAAGTTTATTTCAACATTGCATTGGAACATTAAACATCATTTAAGATATCTCCTACAAAAAAGCTCAAGAGAGAGCGTCAACTCTAGAACATCTTAATCTAGCATTAAAAAGTACGTGACATTCTCATATTTATTCTTATAAATCCATCTTCTTTCTTTTAGAAAACAATTAATACTGTACACCGCAGCAAATAAAGTAGTTTTCATTCACCTAAATTATGACATCCTCGTACATATCCGAAGATTTGATGGAAGATGAATTTGATATCATTTTTACGGTTATTCAACATGTAATACTTTCACCTAACACGGGACTTCATCGAACTATACCTTTTGAAATGTTTCAAACTCCTCTCACCTTGCCCTGTGAAGAGTTAATTTGTGATGTGCCAACATTTCAACATAGAAACGTAGGCAACTATCTTTCTGAAAATGATGTTGGGTCATTAGCATCCGAAATCTTATCGTACTACCAATGAACAACCAGAGGTACAACCATTAGAACTGCTCATCACCATCATTTAAGACCCCTCCCTAATTGTGTATCTTCATGTTGATGATGGCTCAATATCAATGTCTTTTCATCTTCAAACTACTTCTCTATGTGGAGACAATGAATATATAATGGTGGATATTATTGGTGGTGATGATTATGGATCAACAGAAATCTATCAAGTCCGAGACCCATACATTGAACAATCTTTTGACTATAACAATCAATTTCTTAGGAATGATAATGATGATCCTATGTCAACAGAAACCAATCAAGTCATAGAGCAATCCTTTATAGTTCCAGCAACAAAGAAGGCTATGGCGTTGCTCAAAAAGATGGAAAAGCTAGTCAAGCGATGAAATAAAGGCAAACACATGTGGCATTTGCTTAGAAGATTTTAATGATGAGGACAGTGATGACGTTTCACAATAGTTTCATTGTGGGATGGCTAAAAATAGGCCATACATGTCCATTCTGTCGCTTTCTTTCTTTCTCTTTTCTTCCCCCCCGCAAAATATCAACTTTATTGAGCTAACATCCCATACCTAGGTTCTTATATTACCAGTATCAAGAATTTAACTAGTATCTAAAACATCAGCATTTAACTTCAATTGATCTGGTGGAGATCTTGTGATCCAATCAGCCAGACACAACCTGTGTAGAACGATTTCATTATTTACATGCATTGTAAATTTGTACTTTTTATTATTGTTACAATAAATTTTATACTTTAATATACATACATATGTGTGTGTGTGTTTTTTGTTTTGTTTTGTTTGTTGATGTGGAATTAATTGACCTTCTTTCTCCAGAGTTATTTAGCCGTTACCATGAATAAATGTTGTACAAAATTCAAAGACGAAATTAAAGTTGCATAATGTATATATAATTATAATAAATTACTATCGTTTAGAAAAAACCATAGCTAGAAAGTTATTTCAATTATATGATGATGGACATAAGGTGTGGAAAATATAAATCATCAATTAGAAGTTCATTTAATTTTATAAATAGATGGTTTCATTGCCTTTTACGAAAAACTAAAAATTTTATTATTTAACATCATTACTCGATTATTAAAATTGGCTATTCTGTAATTAAAAATCTTTCAATTGAAAGGAAAAAGTAGATATGTCGTTACTCGTATGTCACCAGTGTATGCATTTTCGTTTTTCCGTAAAGGACAAGGTTTGAATAAATTTAAACGATAATAAATTCATTTTTATATCTTTTAAAAATATATTACATCCAAGGAGTAGATTTAATCCTTTATTAAAATGTTCAATTTTAAAAATAAGCATACAATTTTTTTTGTACAATGAATAATCAAATTTTAAACTCCAAACATTTTACGTTTTAAAACTACAATAAAGGTTAAACAATAGAGGTGTTCAATTATATCCAGTCATTCCATCTCAATCTTGGTCATTTTTGAAAAATATGGGAGGGGATGGGATAAAATGATTATTGGGATGGAACGGGACGCAGGACAAGCTTTGTCCTATCCTAGCTTTTTATCTCCCGAAATCATCGTGTTATTATTTTAATTAATATATATAATATATCTAATATTTTTATTTTTACCAAAAAATCTAATATTTTTATTAAATATATAGCTAATACATTTTTAGTTATGTATTATTTATATAAAAAGATGTTATTATATAATATTTTTAGATATATATATCATATATAGGATTTATATTTAACGTAAAATCTTTATGGTCTTCACACTTATTAAGTGCAACATTTAATTATTTATTATCTTTGATTATACTTTCATTTTAAAAATAAAAATAGGATAATTACTTTATTTGAATTATGTATTTTTAATTTTCCACCAACTCATACTCACATTTTAGTTTTTAATCCAAAACAAAAAAACAAGAAGAACAAGAAGAAACATCATCAATAGGTCAAGGTCCTAAAAGAAGAGGATATCTCATTACTGTCCTGATCTCGATGTTATCCCAATCTCAACGGAAGCGGGACGAGATATGTGGCAACTTTGCTATATTGGTCCTTTTTGTAGGATGGGACACCAAATAGGCCCATCTCGTCTCGTCCCATGAACACCCCTAGATAATACTACTTGATACTAAATACAAAATATAATTAACTTTGTTTTAGAGGTTAAGGAAATAAAATAAGTTTCTTAACCATATCATGTATTATGTATGATTAACTAAATTATATATTAATTTATAAGTAAGATAAATTAGTTTGGATGAAAGACAATAAATATAAATACCTTAAAGTAATTATAATTATATATTATTATATCTCTTAATTACTTTGAAAATATATGCTTTTGAAATTAACGTTATATTTAATATAATATATTGGCAAAATCCCATACAAAGACTGTTAAATTATCCAAATTTTAATTTGAGAAACTGAACTTAATAAATTATATACTAGGTTATGTGTTCTAATTAGGGATTTAAAATTTCGGTCAAATTACATCAATATCCCTTATTTTTATTGAAAAGAATATCTATTTTTTTCTTGAGAAAAGTAGAATCAATTAATTTTTTAAAAGTAGGAGTATATATAATTTTTGTTTATATTAGGAGTATATATAATTGAAAAATGTGAATTCTTATACTTCAATGTTTCATAAGTATTTTTATATGAGATTTTTCTTTTTAGTAAAATAATAATAATTATGGATTATATTCAAAATATATACAATATATGGATTCAAAATTTAATTTGGAGTTATCAAATTTTGAATAAAACTATAAATATAGTAATATGATGATAAATCTTCATATAGATTGACTATCACAATATATTCCAATTTTTTCTAATAATTTATCTTCTATAGTTGAATATTGTATACAAAAAAATGTTTTCTATGATTAATGTTTGAAAAAAAAGTATGAGAATAAGAACAAATGAAATCCTACCGCACTTTTTAATGAATTTATTGATAGAGCAAATAATAGAGTTATGTTTTTAAATTTTTTATTTTAATAATTATGGGATATGTATGTAATTTAACTAAAATTTTAAATTCTTAATTAGGACATATAGCGTAATATATAATATGTTAAGTTCAGTGACCCAAATTAGAATTGAATAATCCAACCGTCTTTATATGAAATTTTTTCTATAACATATGATTATGTAGATAAATACAAATTATAAGAGAAATCTATAATAAATCAAAATATAAACAAATGATAGTAACTAAAATAGGCAAAAAAATGATATACGTAGATATTAATGATATGGATATGAATCTTATTAAAAAAAAGTTTGAAAAGAAGGATGCAGTAATGGGATTATGAGAACCAAATACTAAAATATTAATTTCAAAACACTAAAATGCTTCTAACTGAACCTCCATATATCCTCTCACATTCTCAATTCTATTTTTAAACCAAATTGCCAAGAAATTTTGATGCTTACACAATTCAGTTATGTTTTGTTAAATTTGTGCAATCTTTTATAATTTTGGGTCTTTTATAATTTATGTGACATATAAGATATGTATGTAGATAAATAGCAAAACGAATACTTATATATCGATTATATGGATATAAATTTTATTGAAAAGAAGGGAAATACAAATTATATAGGCAGGTTGGGTTTGTATTTTAGTCTTGGTTTTTAATTTTAATTATGATTGTAGGATATAATTTATACAATTTAATTAAGGGAAATTTAGTGATTTTAAATTTATATTTTAATTAGGGAGATAAATATTATTTCCCTTCAAGGCATAAACTATAATTTGTCTTAAATCCTTCTTTGTAATTTCTTTTGCTCTAAAACATTTTCTATTTCAATTGTAATGGGGTATTTTTTAAACAAATAAAGAACTTTTATAGGTAGAGCTTCTTTACACACACACACACATTATAAGATAGAGAAATATTTTTGGAAAAATTACACTGAGGTTCCAAATAAGGGAATATACGTCAAAGAGGTCCTAAGATAAGAAAATACTACTGTCAAGTCCCCATTAACAACTCTGAGACCTTGACAATAATTAATTTCTATCTCGGGACTTCTTTGACATATATTCCCTTGCTTAGGACCTCAGTGTAATTTTCCCAATATTTTTTAATATAACAAAGAAACTTTCTAGCAATGTCCACTTGTTCGATTTTGTGATTGAAATTGATTTTTGGGGTTGATCAATTAAGGAGAGAAATCTGTGTAAAAAATAAAGGGAAGGTTTAAATTTTTTTTTTTAAAGAGGAAGGCGCTGAACATTTTAATTTTGGTCAGTTGTTGCTAAAAATTTTAGTCATTAAATACTCCCTTAATTTTTATGTGTGCTAAGAAAGAAATTCACCATGAACAACAATAACAGGGTCGCCATAACATCTCAACGTAAGATATAAATCATTATGGAAGATATGTTTCAGATGGTATTTTTCTTTTTATTATGTTAGGAAGACATGAACCGGAGGTTTCCATTAATATTACTAATTACTAATTATTAAATTATCTTATTATCTTACTAGAAAGGCATGATACTTTTTTTATAAAATCTATTTGACTCTATACATTAATGCTATATTTGTTTAGAAGGGGTAACAATCCCTTATTCGAGGCAATTCATTAATAATATCTTTGTTCTAAATTTTGGCAATAGCCAACAAGCAATGAAAGGGATCTCCATTTAGAGGGAGTAACCATACTTTAGTGGGTTTTGTTTTTATCTTTCCTTTGAATTTTACTACCAATTAATTTCTCACCGTTTGAAATTGTTTTCATAGTGTAGTTCTCATTTTAAACTTTTCAATTGCAATTGGCATTAACCATTAGGTCAAGTGTGATACGTGCACCCCTACTGGATAACCAATCCCTACAAATAAAAGATAAAGCATTTACAAACGACATTTGAATGTGCCTCCCCTTTTATATTTACATCATTTAGCTAATTGTGCCTTCATTATCACTGACAATTTTAATGCCTTCATCACTGACAGCTGCAGAGATCAATTACCAATGTTAAGCTTTATCTTTTATTGTAACAGTCCGTTTTTCCCCTTAAATTCCCATTCAGGAACACTAACAAAGAGATGTTTAATTACCTCATTTGTTTTATTAAGTCCCTGTAATTTCCATTCAGTTTTCTTTTTTCGAATTTAGGAAGGTTCAAAGCTTTGTTGTTGTTGTAAGAAGGTTTAAGGAAGTACTCCGTAAGAGGTTTCCAGTACTAAAGGTATGCTTTGTTTGCTATTGTAACATGTGTTTTCTTCTATTGCATTCTCTCAAACTCACCAAAGGTATGCTTCAACTGCTATTTTTCTTATTCTCTTGTTAGGAAGATAGGATACTAAGATAAGATATGCCCATTCTGTGTTCTTCATCTTTTGTTAGGAAGATAGGATACTAAAATTCTTGCTTGCCTTTCTTTAAAAAATTCCCTCACCATTCCGTTTTTCTTATCAAATTTCACAACCTTTCTATTGATGTGCCTATATATTTTTTTTATATGTTTAGTCATATTATTAACGGGTGGACATGTGAAAGTTAGAGGGTTCTAACATGTATATCTGATGTTAGCTTTATTTGTCTTTTAATAGGATGTCTCTAGAGAGCCATAGATTGAATGCTCTCAAAGCTGAAATGTTGGCTGTGCAGAAGTTGTTGGAGTTTGTAAAGTCATGGGGTGGTGAGGTGGCGAGGCGCAGCTTAGAGAGAGAGAGAGAAGGTGATGGTTAGTTGATTAAAAGAGGACAAGCACTAGAGCAATACGTCTTAATTTTCTGTGTTAAAAAAAATAACTGCTTTTGGATTGGACCTGCTGCTACATGACAATAATAAAGTGGACTTCTTCATTTAGTGCAAGCCATGGACAAAGAAAGCTAAAAATAACAAAAAAACATAAAACTATATTGGTTTAAAAAGAAATTGTGGACTTCTAACACATGGGTTACTTGAACTCTGTTTATATATATGTTGAAGAATAGTTTTTTAAAATATAAAATGATTTTCTCATGAGCCATATCATAACCTCCAGTCATGGACTTCTTTATTTCAAATTATCTAATGGACTTCATTTGGTGCAAAATAAAGTTGTCCTATGGGAGTTATCTAAGGTCATTATAAGATATCAGTTAGACAAAGTTGTACCATGCTTAGCAGTTTAATAACAAACCATGCATCATTATATAATAATTTAAAACGCATGAGGATTTGAACCATGAATTTAAACAAGATTAATGTGTTTCGAGGGTTTTTCTTTTTTATTGTTCACTGTTCTATTAGACAACTTTTGTGTATTACCAACCCTTTTACCTCAAACTGATGTCAGACAATAGTAGAAAAAAATGCTCTAATGGTTTTTATTTATAGGTGTCATAATTTTAGTGATAAACAAGACACTCAAGGACCTTAATATGAGCACGTCAGTATTTGCTTTCCACTATTAATTATGCCTTTTGAAGAGCTTGCTCTTCATTTGAGAAAAAGTGTATGATAGAAATCAGACCTTCAATTCCTCTACATCTGTTGTTCTATATACCTTTCATTCTTGCTCTTTAATTTTGTGTTTTAGCAATCTTGTATGCCAGACCAATTTGTTAACTAAAAAGCGAGAAACCATGTTCACATCCATGCCATTAATGCAACTCATAATATTGATGGGTAGTCAGCTTCCTTCTCTTTTATATGATATTTTCCTTCTAAAAAGGTTATAAAGCAACTCTAAAACTTAGTAAAGTGAGTAGGAAAGGGATGATAGGCTGAACCCTATTAGCAATGTCTAAAGCATTTTATTGGTCAAAATGTGAAGACAAACAAATTAGATAGAAATGAGAGAAAAAGCAAAGCCATGCTGATAGATATGGACAAATGGTAAAAAGCAAAGCCAGACATTACATGTTTGGGTTGTTCTTTTTTAAAGTAATTGTCCCTTTACCTATGTTGGTAGGTGGCTAACAAGGCTAAGCAATATATTTGTATGCTTATGGCATAGGCAACCCAACAAGTTTTGCTGTTAAGCTACAAATTGTTTGTTTGCATTTAGGAAAGTGGACAACTTTTCACCTATACACAGTTGTTTCAATGCTTAATCTATAAGTAGGTCACATAAATTCTATCGTACTATCTTGCATAATACAAGGAGTTGGTAAAAACTATAGGAGCTTACTCAACCGGAGTATATGCCAAATTTTGAAGTGGACTACAAAGGATGATTAAAGTGGACACAAAATGATAATCAACAAGCCTAATACAGAATCTCAAGCCTCTTCTGGTTTTAAAGCCTCCTGACATTAGAAAGATGGCCGATTATATGTTGCATTGTCTAGAGTAACAATGATAGATAGTTTAAAAAATTATTGTTGGAGAACATGAATTTGGGGCTATAAACCCAATAAAGGATGATGTATATAATGAGGAAGTTTTTTCAAATGTATATGTATGATATACTGATTTGGATACAATTGGAATACTTTTTTAATTAATCATTGTTGCCAATAGGTATTTGTAACTTATCAACCTTTTTTTTATTAGCAAATGGATTCATTTTCTTAAGGTCCATTTAGAAAGTTTTTAGAAAGCAATGATAAAAAGGAGTAAAGAGATATTTTAGAGGCAACATATAGATATTTCTAAATGATTTAAATGGATGCACAAGCTTGGATGTATGTTACATGAGGAGCACAAGGTTTCGAGACGCAATGCTTTGAAAATCCCCTCTCCTCTTCCTTTATTTCCCAAGGTTTTTCCCTTTTCCTCTTGCAGCATTTAAATATGTTTTTGTTTCTTTCCTCCATCAATTTCATTGCATACAGGATGTTTATTTATAATACGAGATGTTTAGATATTTTGATGAAGAAGAATTTATTATTGCTGATTATTAATTATATTTTGGTTATATTTTTTTACACTTCAAATATTATTTCATGAAGAAAATGATATTGCTAACAAAACATAAAATAAAGGATAAAAATGTCAATATTTAAAAGCTCTATGTGCAATGCACGAAAAGTACATGCCCGTTGTATAAGTAAAACGCTGTCCTTATTTATATTGACTCAACTTTTGTTTTGTTAACATTATAGAGGCAGAGGTTTTTGGATAAAGAAAATCGTTGGAGAGGAGTGAGAGTGTAATTAACAAGATATAAAAAACTGGACTGAATGAACCGGTCATGACATAAGTTTAGGATTTAAAGGGTTGAATTAGGTCGGACTGAGGGTTGAACCGGCTATATTAAAATATTATAATTTAATTGACAATGATAAAATAACACTATATATAGACATAAAAATTAAAAAAACATATAAGTATAAATAAAATAGGTGACAATAAATTGATATATTTTTAAATTTTCATAAATAAAATGAAAATTAAAGAAATATATAAGTTTTTTATTTTACTAAAACCGGTTCAACCGGTGCCAGACCGGTTCGCCCCTCACCCCCCATTTTTCTCCATTTTGGACCAGATCAAGGGCCAGTTCCTAATCCAATCGGTCAAACCAGTCGGTTCGATGTGGTTTGATTTTTGGTATATTGGTAATTCATGAGTCCATATTTTTGTAAGGAAAAAAATCAAATTATCAGATATGGATGCTCAATTCAAATAAGGGTAATTAGGTAAAATTATCAAATTTTAAAATTCTATTTTAAGTCATATGACCTAATTTAGAATTTATTGAATTTAATAACCCAAATTAGAATTTAAATAATTCAATAGTCTTTTCAAAGCATTTTCCCTTCTTAAGAAGGGCAAAATAAAAATAACTGTGACCCATTTTCATAAATGAAAAAAAAAAAAGAGAAAGCTTCTCTTTTTATCAAAATAAATTAAAAGGGATTTTTCCATGTAGGTTTTCACAGCCTCCTCAAGTTAAAATTGATTACTCTTCTGTGTAAGATTATGGAAATCTCCTCAAGAAGTTTAATCTAAAAATAAAAAAAAATACATACTAAATAAAAAAAATATATATTTCAAATAATTTAACAAACTTTTTTTCTAAAAGACACTAACCCATTGACATGCATTTCTAACGTTGGCTTTGATCCCTATAAATGACACGTTGGCCTTAGGTCCTTTTCTTAGGTAAAATCCAACTATGCAAATAAATAATCTTCCTTTTTATTATTTTCCTACTTTCTCGTAAATATTTTCATATTTCTTTTCCTCTTTGTGTAAGTAAAATAATTTTAAAGGCCGTACTTATTTTTTAAATAATTAAATTAGGGTAATTGTTGGTGTCTAACATTTTCCCTTCGGACAATTGACTCTCAAACCCTATTTTGTTTTCGGCTACTATTTTTTATTTTTAAAGGTTCTCAAATCATCCATTTTAAAATTTGAGTGGTGGCTCCTTAATTTTTAAAATTTTGGGCGCTACAAGTTTATGAGTAAGAGATGGCAATCTTCAAAATTTTTGATTTGGAAGATATAACTGATTTAGTTTGTGCCATTTTCGTCATACAACTCATCTGTTGAGTGCAAGGAACTATTGCCATGCTCAAAACATTGTGACTGTGATTGTACCTGAGTTTGTAATCTATAGCTGATCGTTCCTTTTTCATTGTCTCCTCTATCAGTTGGGCATGAGAGCTAGGATTCGTGGGAACAAGGGTTATTATTATTATTATTATTATTATTATTATTATTTATTAATAGCTGCTGATCTTGATCTTCTGCAAGCCTGAACTAACCTAGATATCATTGAAATTATTAATTATTAATTGCATAAATTGATAATACTGATAGCTATACATGAAAGTAATAGTGTTTTCCCCCAGACAGTCTGCATTATTCATTGGTGTATGAACTTGTAATTATTGAGTTTATAGAGAGATAATGAGCAAAAATGGTGGCTTAGGCTTGTACTGCTACGCTCTACGAGAGAAACCCACAAGTATAACCTTGTGTAAATGCATGGGGTCTAATTTTCTAAAACATTTACAGGTATAATGATTGATTTTAGTTTAATGGAACTTGTATCCAACATGTGACAATTCCTGATAAAATGTTGAAGTTGAAACGGTTATTGAGATTTGGTCTATCAAGACTGAAATAACTATCAATTTTTTAACCAAAATAATGAAGTCAATTGTGTATATAATATGATTTACAAATTTTAGATCATAATCACATATCATGTTTTTGTCAATCAATTTGAAACCCATCCAACAATGAAACCAAAAGTCATGGACTTAACACTTCTGATATTAACATTCTGAGCATCAGTTCTTGATAGAAGAGCTAGAAGTAAATGACCAAGATACCAACTAGTAACTACCGAGCTAATGGCATCAAACCGAAGAATGTACAAAATTATGCCTTGGAGATAGTGGTCTTCCTAATCTTCTACATAAAGGTATACACTCGATGCAAATGGGAACTCTAGTGAGGAACATCATGATCCTTCTCAGAATTCTGATTAGAAGCTCTGTTCACTTCATCATCAACAGATTTATCTAGCTCAGGTCAACCTATAAAAATCACATTAAATGCAACGTCAGATCATCAACTCAAACTTAAAAAAGCATTAGCAATCGAAGAAACTCCAAGCACTGAGAAGGAATTCAAAATGGAAAGGAAAATATATGAAGCAGTAAAGAAGATTTCTCCTCAAATGTTCCTCTCTTTGTCTGACCTGGCAATTGACATCAGTGGTTTTACTGAAGCCATCTTTCTTTTAAGAACTCTCAAGATATAAAAAGTTTAATAGAATTCCATTCACACGGTTCCAAACTACTTGTATATTATAGGGTTCACTGTGGCTCCAGGTCAACTTATTGCAATAGT
Organism: Acacia concinna; assembly: GCA_037177275.1. Classification (NCBI taxonomy): domain Eukaryota; kingdom Viridiplantae; phylum Streptophyta; class Magnoliopsida; order Fabales; family Fabaceae; genus Acacia; species Acacia concinna. The sequence goes on along the minus strand of JBAGKO010000003.1, from coordinate 11,308,281 downwards.
TGGTTGCCGCTGCACACCAGCAACAACTATGACTTGGAGCCTGTTTGTTTGCCTCAAAAAGGGCTTTTTTTAAGGTGTTTGCGCAAGTCGAGACAAAATTCCTCTCACATACTTACCTCGGAATCCGTAAAAGCCCTTCTCAAAAGCTGTATCCAAACGAGCTCTTGAACATTTTTATGACAAGTTTCTAACATTTAGTTCATCTTTGCCCCCCCCCCCCAAAAAAAAAAAAACCAAAACAAAAAACAGCTATTTATAAAATTCA
>JBAGKO010000003.1:11287474-11301862 GCA_037177275.1 Acacia concinna | reverse complement strand
TAATAATCCCATAAGTGAACTTATATTTAGGATAAAAAATTCTTCCTAATAAAGGCTAAAATGGTAGTCACAATTCAGTTGAGTACATATAAATTAAAATAAATAGCATAATTTTGGGGGGGAAAAATATGTTTTAAATCTTTATAATTTATTAATTTTACAATTCAATTCTTATAGCTTAACTTGTTGCAACTCAATCTTAGATCATTGATAATTTTGTTATTGCTGTTAGAGAGTGAAAATGATCAGCACTAACCACAAACGCCATCAAGTGATGCACTGAGGTGTTCTTATTAGCGTATAGATGGCGTATTTAAACATAAAAAAAAAAGTATATAAGAAAAGAGAAGTGAGAAATATGAAAAAAAAAACTACTACTATATTATCCTCTTCCAACAACTGAAAATCCCATATATCATATATCCATTAAAGATCCCTTATAATTGATTTTCCCTTCTAATTAAGTCACCGCAGCCTGTTATCTTTTTATTGAAACTGTAAAGTTATCTTAATTAAATAAATTGGTTCTTATAATTATAATTTGTTAAAAAAAATTATGGTAGTGGTTCTTAGCAAACATACGCATGTATGCATAGATCACGTGAATCCAAGTAAAATTAAAACCAGCAATTATATATGGATAAAGAGTGACAATTACAAGCATATATAATACTAGTAGTAGTTTAGTTTTATGTTAATGATTACTAAAACTAGCTTGCAGGTATTTTCCTCCATTTTTAATTTGATACCCATGTCTTTTTTTTTCTTTATTTAAATTGCTAACAGTTTTGCATTAATTATTTTTAAAAATCTCATTATTTTTATTTTGTGGTGATTTACATATCACTTATCGACTTTTTTTAATAAAAAACTTATTGATTATTTGTATAAGCCTTTTAATTAACATATTATGAGCTCGGGCAAAAAAAAGTAACATATTATGAGCATATAAAATAAATACTTATAATTAAGGAAACTTCTGATAAAAAGGTAAAAAAAAACTATTATTTAGTAGGATATTAATATTATATCTTTTTTTTTCTTAACATTTCTCTGCTTGGTATGCTAATTTTGTTTATTATCTTCTTTTCTTGGTTGTTTAAAGCAGTTTGTTGTAACCTCTAAACATTTTCTTCCTTTTACACACACACGAGAATATATCAATTTGTTAAATTTTAAAAAGAAAAATACGTCTATATCAATTTGTTAAATTCTAAAAAGAAAAATACTATAAAGTAAAAATTGCGATTAGGTCCCAAAAAAATGAAATAATCCCGTAAAATCGTATGATTGCATTTAAGTTCCAGTTGACAACTTTATAGAGCCCGTTTGCTTCAACCCCATTGCATACCTGCAATGGTAACCATTATTACATTACCATAATAAGAGTGTTTGGTTGCTCTTTAGTATGGTAATAGAGTTTACCATGGTAATGTTGATTACTAAAAAAATGGTAATCATCATTCATAGCTCCCCCCTATGAATCATCATTACCATTCAATTGCATGGTTCAAAAAGTCTAATTTACAATTTAACTTTATTTGTCTTTGTTTCATGTTATTTGTCTTACTACGTCGCCGCTGCCTCCACCTCCTCCTCCACCCCCTCCTCTGCAAATGCCGTTGCCGCCACCTCCTCCTCCGTTGCCGCCCCCTCTTCCGCAAATGTCGCTGCCGCCACCGCACCTCCTCCTCTACCATCGCCGCTACCCCCACCGTGGTTGGTCCCACCTCCTCTTCCAATGTCATCGCCACCACCGCTTACCCCACCGTAGTTGGCCCCACCTCCTCCTCCTACACATCGCCGCTACCCCCATTGTTGTTGACCCCACCTCATTCTCCTCCTCCTCTTCCACCACCGTCGCTGCCACCCCTACCGTTGTCCGCTCTGTCACCGCCACCTGCTTCTCCTCCACCATTGTCGTCGCTTGCTCCTCCTTCACCACCATTGCCGCCACCTCTATCGGGCCTCCACTTGCTCCTCCTCCTCCACCGTCGCTGCCACCTGCTCCTCCTCCATCGCTATTGTCATCATCGCCTCCTCCATTGCTATCATCGCCACCTCCACCACGCCCCCACCTCCTCCTCTTCCACTGTTGCCGACAGTTGCTCCTTTTCTACCGCCACCGCCACCTCCTTCTCATCTACTGCCGCTGCCGTCACCTCCTCTACCATTATCACTATTTCCATCCTTGTACAATAACTATTAACTATTTTTCTACAAATATTATATTAAGGGTAAAGTAGATTTTTTGTGATATATTAATTTTAAATAATTATTAAAAAATAATTCATTGCACATTGCTTAAAAATATAACCAAACACTTGCCATGTAATTAGTATTGCATCGCATTACCATTGCATTGCACTGCACTGCACTACAGAGTGCAATGAGTTTGAACCAAACGAGCCCATAGGCTTCTTTCTAAAGATTGTTATTAACAATTCTATAGGACTTAAATTTAACTATGCGATTTCACAAGACTGTTGATCATTTTTTCCCTTAGTCGGGATCTAAAGGCAATTTTTTCTACTATAAAAACCTATGGGAAAATCTCAAAAAAGACAAGGGAAATAGAGAAATTTCAATTTAAATCAACGAAATAAGGAAATCCCAAATTAGTCTTTTGTACTTTTTTATTCTGTAATTATGAAAATGCCACTAGATTTTTAACAAAATGAGTATCTTAATTCACAACAAGAGTATTTCAATTATCAATAACAACACAAACAATTCACAGTATAAATACCTAGTACCTAAATGTTTCTGTTGTTGTTAACTGAGATACTCTTGTTGTAAATTAAGATACTCGGGTTATTAAAAATCTAATGACATTTTCGTAATTACACAATAAAAAGTAAAACAAAACTGATTTAAAATTTCTCTGTTTCCTGCTCTAAATTAAAATTTCTCAATTTCCCTTTGAGATTTTCCCAAAACGTAATTGACTTAATTTTCAAAGTACAAATGTAAATGAAGAGGATGAGGGGGTCTAGAACGTCATTCCGGTTTTACGGTCCCAATAATTACACCTTTGAATCTCTGTTTCATGGGGCGTCTTTTTCTTTGCCCTGTGTCCAAGGATGCACTTTTCCTTCGCTTCAAAGTCTTCCTTCCTTCGTTCCCAGCTCACTTGCCCCCAACAAGCTCGCTCTTTCTCTCTCTTCAGCTATGGCAGAATCGAGCCCTTACACCAAACCGCATTTCACATTATCTCAGGCGAACTCGCCGATCGGACCAAAACCCAATATCAACAAAGGTAAGTCTTACTCGGGCTTCCTCTTCAAATCTCTTCTCTTTGCCCTATTTGTCATTGCCCTTCCGCTTTTCCCTTCACAAGCTCCTGAATTTGTGAACCAAACTATAATCACCCAGTTATGGGAGCTTCTTCACCTCCTCTTCATTGGCATTGCTGTAGCTTATGGGTTATTCAGTAGAAGAAATGTAGAGCCTGATTTAGAAATAGAAACTCAATCCATTGTTGACAATACGTCTTGTTATGTCTCAACAATGTTTCCTGTTTCGTCAGTCTTTAGCGATGAGGGTGAAAATCCATGTGAGTATGATGAGAATACGATGATGATGCATTGTAATTGGAATTATTCGCAGTACTATGAAAGTAATGCTCTTATGGTTATGGATGAACAGTACAAACCCCAATTACCTCCTTCAGAGGATAACTTCTCTGATGTTACATATGATGGAACCAATGTGGTTCAAGCTTGGAATTCTGAGTACAATCACAGACAGCCAATGGTTGTTGTGGCTCATCCATACTATACAATTGGTGAATGTGATGAGATTGTTGGTTACAAACCATTAGGATTACCAGTTCGGAGTCTAAGATCTACTGCTGGAGACTTGGACAGTCTGGTTAATACCAATGAAAGTGATTCTAGTTCTGGTTCAAGGGGTTCGTCAAGGAGCTCAGTTAAGAGTAGAGATCTGAAATTTGGGGATCTGGGATCTTATGATTCAGACCAGAAGTTTAGTAATGCGGTTGCATCTTCTTCTCGTGGTTCATGGCTTTCAAGGTCTAGAAAGATGAAAATTGAAGAAAATCATGGAAACTTTAGTGATGCTACTGCATTGGCTTCTTCTATTCCATGGCAAGAAAGGTCTGAACAGGTGGAAATTGGAGAGAATTATGGAGAGTTTGATAATGTTGCAGGATCTGCTTCTCCCATTCCATGGCGTTCAAGGTCTAGAAAAATGAAAGTTGAAGAAAATCATGTAATGTTTAGTGATGCCACTGCACCAACTTCCTCTATTCCATGGCAAGAAAGGTCTGAAGGGGTTGAAACTGAAGAGAATCATGGAGAGTTTGATAATGTTGCTCCGTGGCGTTCAAGGTCTAGAAGGATGAAAATTGAAGAGAGTCGTGAAAATTTGAGTGTTGCTGCTGCATCAGCTTCTTTTATTACCTGGCGAGAAGAGTCTAGAGGGGTTGAAGTTGAAGAGAAAGATGGAGAGACTAATGATATTGCTGGATCTGCTTCTCCAATTCCCTGGCAAGTGATGTCTAGTTGGATGGAAAGTGAAGGAAATCATGAAAAGTTTGATGATGTTATTGGATCCTCTCCTATTCAATGGGAAGAAAGCTTTAGAAGGATGGAACTTGAAGAAAATCAAGGAGATTTTGCAGAATGGCAAACAATGTCTCAGGCAATTGAAAGTGAAGAAAATCACAGAATATCTAACGATGCTCCTAGATCAGCTTCCCCACTTCCATGTCATTTGAGGTCTAAAACGATGGAAAGTGAAGAAAATCATGGTAGCATTACCCATCCTTCACACCATAGGCCTCTTTCAGCTGCTGAAACCAAATCAGAATCGTTCAATTCACAGGCTTTCCAGAGTTCAACATCTCTCTCATCCCATAGAAGCACATATTCTTCAGATTCTGTTTCGTCAGACAACATGAACTTAGAGTCAGAAGAGACGGGACAAAAGAAGACTTCTGATGGATCTTCCTCTGAAATAATGAACTTCCAAGAGGAAGATTCTGGAGCAAATATGGCTTACAGGGGATCCTCTCCAAGACTCAAAAAGATCTCAACCAGGGAAAATTATGCTATTGTTTCTCATCCATCACATTATGGATCTTCCTCTGAAAAAATGAACTTCCAAGAGGAAGATTCTGGAGCAAATATAGCTTCCCGTGGGTCTCCTCCAAGACTCAGGAAGATGTTAACCAGGGAAAAATATGCTAATGCTTCTCGTCCATCACATTTCAGGCCAATGTCAGTTGATGAAACTCAATTTGAGTCACTTGGTTCACGGTCTTTCAAGTCTACAGGGTCTTTCTCATCACGAACAAGTTTATTGTCTTCCTTGGACTCTGTCACATCAGAAAACTTGAACCTTCCCAAGGAAGATTTAGGGGAAAATAAGAGTTTTCGTGGTCCTTCTTCAAGTTCACCATCACCACCAGCTAGAAGAACTGAAGAAGTTTTATCACAAGCATTTCATTCTCGTGGCTACAGTGTCGGCTCCTTGCTCCAAGATGGCTTGAAAAGTAGCCTAAAAGATGAATGGATTGATTTGAATGGAAGTGAGGATCAATCTAATAACAAAGAGGCGGGGTTGCATTTACAGTCAGACACTGAAAAGCATAGAAGTTTGGCCAGAGCTCCAACAAAGGGAAAATCAGTTAGAACTAGGAGAAATAATGGACAGACTTCTGAGACAATGAGAACAGGAGGTATGCGTAGTAAGCAAACTGATGAGAAGATGGAAAAGAGGCCTGATAATGTTGAACCTGTTTTGATTAGAAGAGAGAAATCGAGAAAAGGAGGACCTGATCATCCTTCGAAAGTCATCAATAAACAAAGCACTGATGAGAAGGTGGAAAAGATGCTTGATAATGTTGAACCTGTATTGATTAGAAGAGAAAAATTGAGAAATGGAGGATCCGATCATTCTTCGAAAGGTGTCAGTAAACAAAACAGTGATTGTCCCTGTCCTAAGCCCGAGGGAACATTTTCCAGTTATCCTAAGAGGGATAAGGAAGAGCCATCAAAGAATGTAGCTAAAGAAGACTTGCTTATTGAGCCTGAAAACTCAAAGATGAGCTCAGATGAAGATAGGATGTCTGAATGTGTCAATGATTCAGGGTTGGATTCTGAGGTTGATAAGAAAGCTAGTGAGTTTATAGCCAAGTTTAAAGCACAGATTAGGCTCCAGAAAGAAGCGTCAATGGACAGATCAAAAGGTTTAAAGACAATGAAAAGAGTACTAGGTGATACATGAAACTTCTGTAGCTTCAATTCCAGTGGTTTCTAACAGGAGTTTCTTAGAGATCATCTAATACCATACTGTTTCACAGAGCTTTCTCCTTTTTAACATTGCTTTCGGCGGTGCAGTTTCTTTCTATTATTTATTTCCTATTCACATTTTTTCTTTCTTCACCTTATCACGGTGTACAAAAAAGTTGTGTTCAAGTTTATTCTGGAAACAAGACGTTTGATTTCCTACAAGATGTACTGCTTCAATACCAGTGCGCAGCCTAGAGCTTTAAATAGTCGATGTAGATTCATTTCAATCATGTAGACCATGGATCAGGTCTTTGAACTGTTTTTACCATCAAAGATTCTGCTCTTAACATCTTATTGCCTTTCAAGTTATTGTCTCTTTATTTTTATTCTTCTCTTATTGGTCAAGACATGTACTTGCAAAATCAATTTTATGATGAGTATACCATATAGAGTCTATAATGTAAAAAAGGTAATAGATGATGCTGTGATTCTGCAGCTTAGTGAGCTCATGGATTCAGTAACCAATCCATACCTTATTTCTGAGCTGAGGTGTAGAATCGACCTTCAAAGAGTCCCTTTGGGGACATTTGGTAGAATTGGAAAGTATCAACCTTCAGACTCAAGGTTGAACCAAACCAAGGATTCCTCTTGTTTTCCTCATAAACAAGTTGGAAGAATATCTTTCATTCCAAACTTGTGCCCATAAGACGCCTCCATGCGATTGAGATGAAATAGTTTTGCTTACTGAATGATGATTACATAGACGTAAACAAGGAAAAACGGAAGAAGAAGAAGAAGAAGAAGACGCTTGTTCTGAAAGATTAAAGATCCATTGAGAGTAAATATGACTTAGCTAGATTCCAGGAAGGACGGAGGGAACACCATTTGATGATGCAGCGTAAGATTCAGGTTGGACAGGGACAACGGGTTAGCCAGGCCATTTAGGGCCATTTAAATGGAGAGCCAGGTTTTAATAAAAAAACTAAGGGAAAAACATCGGATCGGGAAATGAATCGGTTGTTGATTCAAAATTCAATGGTTCAATTGAGGTGTGTGTAATTAGGGGTTCAGGCCGGTCATATTAAAATATTACAAAATAATATTATATATAGATATGAAAATTAAAGAAACATGTGACAATATAAGAAATTTTAAATGATCATAATAAAATAAATGACAATATATTAATATATTTTTTAAAATTTTATAAATAAAATGAAAATCTTTTGAAAAATTGATCAAAATATGTTAGTATCATTAAGGTACAAAAAGTCGAACCAGTAAAAAAACCGGTCACGGTATGGGTTCAGGGTTCAACCGGGTCGGACCGTGGGTTGAACCGGTCATTGAACTGGGCATATTAAAATATTATAATTTAAATGTTATTACTAAATATCCAAGTGATAGGTTGATAAATCACTATCTTGTGTGAATTATAGGCTTAAGTAGTGTAACATTCTACGCAGAGTTAGCTACGGCGGTCGTTCTCGTTAATTCTTGCTTAGTTTCATAAATAAATGAGAAATATATTTTTTCTTTTTTTCTTTTTTCTTTTTAAAAACCAGACCAGCCGATTTGACCAGTTGTTGACCAAGTTAAACCGGTCAACGGTTATTTTAATGACCAGACCGGACCATGGGCCAGTTCTCGGCCGGTCCAGTCTGGTTTTTCTTTCATTGAGTATCATTTATAATTCCTTTTTTTGTTTTAAGTCCAAAGCTGATTTGATTCCCAACCCGGTCATTCCTTATTTTGGACTGGACAAAGACTGGCCTAGTCTAGTTTGATTTTTTATTCAATGAACAAACCTATCATTTTTACGTTAAGCTCTTTTAAGCTCAAGCCCCTATTTGATAATTATATTTGTTCAAAATTTTCTTTAAGTAGTATTTATTTGAAATTTTTACTTATAAATTTCATGATCAAACATAGTGCAAAAATATTAAGATATTTAAGTGGATTATTTTTCTATTATGGTCTAGAATATCAATTTGATTTGATTTAGTTTTGGTTATTTGGAGTAAGTTTGACACTTTAGTTTGTTAATATATATATATATATATGATTTGAATTAGAAATTTTATGATACATGTTGTATTTTTTCCTAGTTGAATAAAGTAAAAAAATATTGAAAACTTTATAATATATATATTAAAGGAGTTTTGTCTCAGTTGTGGAAAATTGCTTCTCTGAGTTTCCCAAACAAGCATTAGCTATATCAATTATATAACACACTGTTATGTTGTGTATAGAGTTCACCCTTTACAAATAATGTTAACTCAGTTTATGTTTTATTGTTGGCCTCAAACCCACATGAGAATGCATTAGACTTTAAAGTTTAGACAACCACGGGTAAAATTCATAATCTTTATTATTCACAAGTTATGAAAAGTACAATTCATTTGTAAAATTTTGTATAACATACTCCCTCTATTCCTATTTATAAGATTATATTGAAAAATCCTAAGAAAGTTAATTACATTACTTAATAATATCATATGCTGTGTTTTATTACATTATATAGTAGTTTATAAATCAAATAACATAGTTTAAAGAAAAATAAAAAACTTTAATATATTAAAATAATGTAATTAGCTTTCTTAAGATTTTTTTAGAATTCTTCAAAAGAATCTTATAAATATAAACGGAGGGAGTATAATTATGATATATTTTTAAGGAGGAGTTTGGCATACAGCATACTACATGCATAAATTTTCCTATCAAATGGTATTCGCATTATTGGTTAATATTAATTCAGCTATTGTTAGATTTAATCGAGGGTTAAAAATGCATAGAGAAATAAGGGTTTTTTTTTTTTTTTTTTTTTTTTTGTGAAAAGAGAAATGGTTGCTTTGCTTGAATGGGAGATGCTTTAGTTTGTGGACTTGGATTCCCTCCCAAGAAGGAAGGTGGAGAATGAGATGCCTATATATGAAACGTAAGATGTATGGGCTACATGAAGTGCAAGTGGTGCACACCATTGATTCTCAGAAAATGCTTTTAAGTTTTAAATTTTAATTCCTTTTTTCATAATTTGTATTTCCAAAGACGTCTATATTTATGGTTTTGATAATGTGCTTTAGTTTGCAAGATTTTTTAAAGAAACCGTGGAACTTCAAATAAGTATATCCCCCAGTTAAAAAAATAAGCATATTTGGGATTGGTATTGTGTCAAAAACTCATAGATTGCCTTTCTTTCAATATTAAATATTAAAATGAAGATGATGATTTCAATAAAGAATTTTTAGTAGGTACTATATCATATCTTCTTATTGAAGACAATTCTGATTGATACATTATTAGAGTATTAATCATGAATAGCTGTTTTAGTTGGAATCATGCTTATGTTTAGTTGTCATTTGAGAAGTGGATATGTGTGGAGGGAAAATACATTTTGTTTATGGGTTTTTTTTTTATCGAAAATTAAACATCACTTAGGCGTTGCATCAAATTTAAAGAATAAATTGGAGTATTTAGGTATAAAATATGTAAGCTAAAAAAAGAAAGAATGAAAATGGAAAAGGGGAAAAAAATACTTAGACAAATATTTACTTTTGGTATCTTTTTCTCCTATTTTGAAAATATTTCATTTTTAAATTTTACACAGAAGAATTTAAATTAACATTTAGTTCCTGTCCAAACCAAAAAAAAAAAAAACCCCCCACAGGTGCTATTTTTGATTATTTGGATTTCTTTCATTTTGATAACTCTCACGAGAACTTATAAGAAAAACTACTAAATATGATAATTATAATAACACGATAAAGATATATACGGCATAATATATTCCACTGCTAATTATCTCAGCAGTAACGCTAGCCACCACACTTGAATGATCTCGTGCTTGTTTGGATGATACAATTTAACTGGCTTTTATGATTTTTTAGAGCCCATTTGTACGTAACTTAATTTAAGTGGTTTATTTTTTTTATGGGCTTATGATAAGTAGCTTCAGAAAAATAAGTAGCTTATTAGAAGTTGTTGTGTTTGGACGTGACTTTGCAAAAATGACCTTTTTTTTTTAATGAAACATATTTAAATGATAAGTAGAAAAGTGACTTATGATGAAATTTTTAAAAGAATTTTTTTATTTAAAAATAAGTAAGAGATGTGTTATATCTCAATTTTTTTTATCAAATTCCCTAAGTATATGAAAATATAAGGGGAATACAATGGCCAATTTTAGTGTAGCAATCATAGACAAAGTAAGTTGTGTCTAAATTATGGAATTAGACTGACAACAATCTTATTGTATATCAGTTTATCTTAGACAAATGATGTCCAAAAATTATGAAACTTTCCAGTATAAAACTAGATATATCAAGCTTTAATTTGATATGTCATTTGCATGATTTGGATGTCTATATTAAGAGATATAAATTTTTGAAGTTTTCCCAGTAAAATTTGTTAGTTTCTGGAGCAGTGTTAAACAATGAAATTAATGGGAATTTTATGATCCCAATTGGACCAAGAAATTATTTTTCCCTAAAACTAGACTTAATAAGGGACATTTGAGCTTTGGAATTACCTCAATTAGATATTTTATAATTATATATGAATTTTCAAAGTTGGGTGAAAATTCTGTCAAAAAATCTGAATTTAAGAAATATAATGGTATGCTTGTAATTTGTGGTCAAACCAAGGATAAAGATGGAAATAATGTATAATAAAAATTGAGGAGTACCCATAAATTATTTGGAGACTAATGACAGTCAGTTTGAAATTTTTTGAGACAGTCGATATTCCGACTCTGTAGAAAATTCAATCAAAATATCATATTCTTGAAACCATATTCTTGAAAAGTTGAGCTTTTTACATAAATTTGCTTCCCACTCACATGCTCCTTGCGCTTCAGCCACCATTGGAGACAAATTGAACCACGCTGTTTCAGGGGGGAAAAAAAGCAAACAACCACCCTCCCAACAGTAAATTAAGCAGCTGAAAAAAAAGCCAAATAAGCTTGGATTTGTGGTTTCAACTTTTGAAGCCACTTTTTGCAATTTCAACTTTAAAATACTTCTTTCATCCAAACAGCAACAGTAATTTAAGTAGCTTAACTTCTTAAAGTGAAGTTAAAAAAGTCAAAAAAGTTAGCATCCAAACACCCTCTTAGTTTAATTTAACAGGTGTAATTTAGTTAGGTTAGCATGTGAGCTGACATCTATTCAGCCACATGAATATATTGTATATAAACAAATCATGTACCATACACAATTGATAATCCAATGAAATATTCATTTTTCCAAAATTCGTTTTATGATATCAGAACCATGCATCCCGTAGCTATAATTGTTCTTTGTTAGCATCAATAAAACCGTCTCGATTTTGAAGGTATCCTCTTTCTTCTGTTCGATGATATGATCATTTATCCCTTTCCTATAAACACTTTAATTTGTTCTATCTTATTTTTCAATTATACCCCTGACCCATGTGTAAAGAAAAGAGAGAAGGATTTAAAAGAAGAAATGTGGCAAAAAAAAAAGTAGGATCTGGAAAAATATATTAAATTATTTTGCTGGTTGTTGTACTTATTTTTTAATTGAAGAATTTAAAATTAAACAATTCAATATCATCTTCTTTAGAAACCATCTTCTTTAGGTGAGCACTTTTAGCATATAAGTTCATGGAAGTTGATGAGCTTAGATGACGACAGCTCAGGGAAGGCAAGACACAACTTAAACGACGGTTGGTGGAAAATGAGATATCACTTGAACAATTTCTCCGCATCTGCAGAGCAGCAACAAAATACACAAAGAGAAACCACCCATGCTTAGCATGAAGTGTCCCCAACCAACAAATCAATAGGTGAACAAACAATTCTCTTATTGCAGGGTCCATTAAAAATAACTCATGTTAATCTAATATATAATTATTTATAAACATATATAATCAATTCTCTATTTGAATAAAACTCATGCATGACTGTCTTGCACAGATTTTTTGTTTAGATCAAAGGATAACAAGATGCCATAAAAAAAACCACAACAAATGCAAACTCATCAATAGTAATCCAATAACTTAACAATCCATTGATTATTGTTTAGAGGATTGTGATTATCATTCACAGTGAACCAAAATTTTAATTTAATCCTTCTTGAAGTTTCTCTCAAATAAATAAAGTAATCTATTTCCCCATCAATTTCTAAAAGCCATAAGAAAGATGAAGATTAAATCTAATGCCTTATAAATATAAACCGATACTAAAAAATTAAAATACTAAAATAGCCATAACAAAATCTTATGCACTCCCTCCCTTCCATATTTTCTCCCATTTTCTATATTTAAAAGTAATACAAAATTCTCAATTTCACTTTACTTTTTTTTAGAAATTTTCACTCATTGAAACGATAGTTTTCTCTATTTCATTTTTCACAACTTGTACATATATCTATGGAAAACAATTACACATTGTTCAATTTTGTAAAAATTATATATATTTTTTGCAAAAACAACAAAAATTTTAATTAACAATAGAATTATATAATTTAATAAAACTCAATTTGTTTTATAGTTTGTTGTATATGTTTATGGGTGAAAAATATGTTTATTGATGTAAAATCCTAATTAAATCTATTTGAAATACCTAAATCAGTCTTACGATCAAGGTAATTATAAATTGCCTTCAATTAAAAAATCATCCATACAATTATTAAATAATTATCGATACACCACCAGAAACAAATTCAATCGAGGGATCAAAGTACTTATAAATCTTTGAGATATGAGATAGTACATCATTAACAATTTTTTCTTACTAAAATTGGATTAAAAATTTTCAACAAAAAAAGTTGATAAAACTTCTTGGGAAAATCCCATACAAAGGAATAAAACTCTTTTAAGAGCTGAGAAAATCCCATATAAATAAACCTAATTTAGAATTTTTCTATTTTAAATTACTTTATATGGGATTTTCCTGAATAGCTTTAAATCATCTTAAGTCTCTCTTATCTATGATAGAAAGATCACGCGCAAAAATAGAGATGCATATGGGAAATAAGTTTGGGGATCTAGGAGGGAAACAAAAACACGTTTTTAAATTTTTATTGAATAAATTATATAAATAGTCTTTAAATTTAGGGAGAATTACATTAAGGTCCTAAGTAAGGAAATTTATTTTTTGACAAGTCCCAGCTAGCTACTCAGGTTGTCAATATAACTCCTCAGCTTGTCAATAATAGTTCCTCAACTTGTCAAAGGGACCTTTCTGTTATTAATTTCCTAACTTGGGACCTCAATATAATTCTCCTTTAAATTTATTTTATAAATTGATTTTATTTAATTTTTTTATATTATATTGATTGTATATAAGTAGTCTTTAACAAAATATACATTTGAATATTTTGCTTATGTGTGTATGGAAAATGTGCTCCCTACAAAAAAATTTCATTTTCCCTCTGACAAAGCTAAAAATTCCCTCCATCAATTGCCTTTGCTAGGGTTCACTCTTGAGCCTTGATGATAAGCCTCACCTTTAGAATAACCCGAATCCTCTCTTCACTTCTGACTCTCCTTCCATGGCTGCATCTTCTGCAGCTCTCAATTCCCTCTCCTCTCTCTCCCTCCCTTCTGCTTCCCGCTTCTCTCTCCTCCCACAGCCAAGTTCACCTTCTCTCTCTTCCCCAAAACCCACAATCATTTCTCTATTACCCCTTATCCCCCATTATCCCCAAACCCAGATCTATGTCCTCCAATGTTATTGATACCTCCTTCTTTGACAATGTAAGGCCATAAGAAGACGTTGCCTTCAATCCTCCCGTAGGATTTGTTCCCCCTCCTCCCGTCGATGACGGTCCGGTAGAGACTGAAGAAGAGATCGCCGCCGCTTATGAGGAGCTTTACGGACCCGCATACAGTGGGACAGAGACTCTGCCGTCAGATCAAAAGCTGAAGATTGGCGTGGTTTTGTCTGGAGGTCAAGCACATGGAGGTCACAATGTCATTTCTGGAATTTTTGGTAAGCACCTCTTTGACTTAGATTACATGAATATATTGTATCTATTCGTTACATATTTTTGTGCACAAGATTAGCAAAATTTATCTATGAATTTACAAGAGTTTGTGAATCAATGCAGGAGCAAAAATATGAAAACGCGAGTGATTGGATGTCCTAAGACTATCGATGGTGATTTGA
>JBAGKO010000003.1:11275967-11287374 GCA_037177275.1 Acacia concinna | reverse complement strand
TTTTGCATTTTATCATTTGTGTTAATTCGGTTGATGTGGTTTAGGTTTATGGTGCATCTTGATGCTGTTGATGACAGCGGGACTTGTGATTTAGTGATGTTTGATCGTGAATTCTCTAAGTTGGTTGGTTGTTCCGCATATGAGATGATAGATAAAATTATTTTGTCAAATGTTGGACGACAAGTAACTATTAACTATGATGATTATTATTATAGTGTTTTCCATGTTGTTGAGCTTTTTTTCATGAACTTATTCCATGTGTCCTCATGTTCTTTTGCAAGATGCTTTTAGCAACTGATGATTTCCTTTGCAAACCATATGTATTTAAAGCAAAATAAAGCACAAAATATATAATTACAACAACTAAAAATTACAAATTAACTTTAAAATATACCCGTCCATTCGCACATCGCGCGGATAATTAACTAGTATTATTAATAACTAGAGGGAGTATTAATTAGGTAGAATTCCAGAAAAATATCTCCCCAAATTCAAAAACCCTAAAAGAGATGTTAACATTTTAAAAAGACACTAAGATACCATGAACCAAATTGGAGTTTTAAAATTTTGCTGACATGAACAATGACCAGCATGAAGTAACGAAAAACATTATTCTTCTGGTGAACACCATTATTCAAATGGTAAAAATCTGACACTGTTCACGTCACGTGCAAATTCCTCTCTTTCCTGTCAGATGAATAGTGTCAGTGTCAGATTAATAGTGTCGTCAGAGGAGGGGAGAGAGAAAGTGATAAGCACAAAGTAGCGGAAACTATTATTTTTCTTGCAAAAACTATTACTCAAATAGTGAAAATATACTACTGTTCATGTTAGCGAATTTTGAGAGGGAGAGAGTGATTAACACAGACTAACATGGACTAGCGAAATCCATTACTCTTCTTGCAAAAACCATTACTCATCTTACGAAAATCACTATTGTTCATGTCAGCAAATTTCAAAACCTCAATTTGGTTTATGGCACTTTAGTGTCTTTTTGAAATATTAACATCCCTTTTAGAGTTTTAGAATTAGAATTTGGGGAGGTATTTTTCTGGAATTCTCCCTTTTAATTAAGTAGAAAAACAATTTTTCTATTTTTGGCCACGTCCTCCTATTCCTGTTTCTCGCTGTGGTAAGATATTTACTCTGGGCTTGCAAGCATGGAGAACCGATTCAGGATAACATAAAGGAACAACTGGAAATGGCCATTTCGTGCTTCTCAGCAGCCATGCTTACGGTATCGGCTGCTTCCTCTCTCCTACCGACGCCGTCTCTCCCCTGTATGTCTCTCTTTCTCTCTCATCACACACAACCTTCACTTCGGGTTTCATTTTGTTGGTGGGAAATGAAAATTCTTATTCTTCTTTCTTTTTTCGATACATTTCTTATTCTTCTTTCTTCTTCATCTTTATTTTTAATCTTTATCCATGTTGAGCCACTTGTTACTCCCTTTTACCACATTTCCCCATGTTTAGCTATCGATGCTCTAACAGCATGCCATAATTGGTACTGTATCTGTATCCTTGGACCGTTTTATCCTTGTGAGTTAAAGTTTTGCCTCCAAATTTCGGCCAAAGAAATTGGCAGTGTATTTTTCAGCAATGTACCAAATTTAGGTAACGCAACTTTCTGTTTGGGTAATATGGCTTTTGCTTCTCAGCTTCCAATATAACGAGGAAAAGTTATATGAATTGGCTAGATACCTTGAACTATTCGGAGCTGGTAGTTTTTATGTAAGATTCCGGACTTTATTGTGCGGAAAATTAAATAAGGAGATTCCCTTTGGGAACTTGTTATGTATGGTTTTTAATTTTCTTGCAGCAATCTTCTCTTGTTCCACGCAGAGAACTTTGATTTCTCAAAGGAAACACCTGATTCGATGCCGTACAGATCAGATTTCTGAAGATTACCCGTAAGAGTCTTACCAGTTGACTGACAGTTTTTTTTTGAAATTTAATGAAAGAATCATTTATCTTCTTCTGATTAATAATATCTGTATGGATAGAGTGCAGGGTAGTGGCATATTACATTCCAATGAAACATTGAGGCGGAACTTCGTACTTAATGTTTTGGTCTCAACTAGTGTTTTTCCAAGTTTACCTTCTTACGGGAAGACAAAGAGTAAGAACCCATTTGATGAACGACGCTTGCTAGAACAAAATAAGCGGGTACAGAAAGAAAATAATGCACCTGAAGACTTTCCAAATTTTGTTAGAGAAGGTATCTATTCTAGTAATTCCATCTCTTTAAAGATTTACTGGTATGATTATGATACATTCTGTATGCGTTGTAAGTTGTAACCAGTAAGTAGTATACAATCTAACTTTTGTACCATTCTTTTGTCACTATGTTACTTCCACTTCCAAAGATGAAAAGGGGATGCTCTACTATTCTGGGTCTTGTGATCAGATATTTTTGCCAGTTTATCTCAGAGCTAACACTGTGCAAACACAGGAGCTTCATCTGAAATTTGTTTATAATAATTAACTGAAAAATTAGTTGACATTGATTAATTGGTGTGTTTCAGGTTTTGAAGTTAAAGTAGTAACATCTGATAGCTATGTAAAGCGTGATTCAGGGCTCATATACCGGGACTATGAAGTTGGGAATGGTGATCGCCCAAAGGATGGTCAGCAGGTTTTTCTTTAAATTCTATTGCAGCTTCGTTAGTTTAATCTCATGCCAAATTTTCTTTCCTCAAACTATCTTAGTTATCTAAATTTTTAAGTCGAGTTTTATTAGAAAAACTCAAAAAGATTTGACAACAAGCATTGGAAAGGGAACTAAAATTATCTTGTAAATTCTGGCAATGGCTTCCGATTTTAAAAAATAGAAAAAGGCTTGGTTCCTTTTATTTAAAAAAAATTCCTTGACGCAGAGGAAAGCTGCAAGTCAATTATTATCATGTATATATTGAGACTACAAAAGGGTCTTCACTGTTCACCTAATAGCTTAAACTTTTCACCCAGAAACTTGCTCTTGAGAAACAAACCAATTCAAGTAAACCAGAAAAAATTGTCAAGCCAAGAGAATCCCTTCTTTCTATATAATAGGATAATGGTAGATGAAAGAGTCCATATCTAATCAAATTATGCCATTAAGTGCCATCTTGCTTCTTACGGCATTGTTTAGAATGAAGTTTTATCATAAGAATTCTCTAGTTTGGAGCTAGTATGTAATTGATTCACTTGTGAAATCAAGAATAGACATTTATTCAATTGAGACATAAAATAATTCATACACGTATGCTTTTCAATTGAATTTGTCATTGACATGGTATTAGGTGCTCGTTGACCAAGTGATCATCCTTGCCACTCTTTACCTCTTAATTAAACATAAGTTCTAGTGAGTTCTAATGTTCTTTTGTTTTGTCTGTGTGATTTCATGTGAAGCAGCATATTAGATTATTAAACTACTCAAGTCTTCTCTTAATAATTTAAACTTTTTATCTGAATCAGTCGTTGACATATACAATATAAATAACTGTGTCAAGATTATTGAGCATGTTGAGATAAATAGAGGAATTGAAAATGATGACTGATTGTTTTTTGAGAAAATTGTGATTAGGTCCCAACCAAAAGAAAAAATATCAAATGGTCCTGTGAAATTTTATAATTGCACTTAAGTCCTAGTTAATAACTCCATGAACGTCTATTAACAACTCCATGGGACTTAAGTGCAATTATGAGATTTAAGGGGACCGTTTGATTGTATTTTCTCTTACTTGGGATCTAAACTTAATTTTCCCTTGCTTTTATTGGTGAGGTATAATGTTTGCCAAAATGAATATGATGATAGCAGTAAGAAAATGTATTATTTTTTGAATACCTTGTTCCTGTTAGCTGTTCAACCTGCCTTCTCTCCACAATGATCATTTTGGAGTTTTGATATTCTGAAATAATTCTAAAGTCACTTTTATGCCCCACAAATATTGAATGGCAAAATTTCCATCATCTGGAGTCTTTTACTGATTATTCGCGTTACAAGGAAACGAAATACAAAGAAAATATATTGTATTGAATTTAATAGAGTTTTGTTTTGTTCAGATTTGCGTACTAAATGATATTCTTTGCATTAAATAATGCTGTTTTTCCAGGTTTTCCCTGCACTGGCTAAGAAGTGCTACTCAGTTCCTTTTTTAAGTCACTTGTAGTAAAAAAATTTATTTCAAAATATAAGTCATGTGTAAGGTAATAAAAGAGTTTTTGACAATTTTGCCCCTGTTAACTTATATTAATAAATTAATTAATGTGGGAAAGAGGAGAAAGAGATGTAAATGCAAAGAGATAAAGGGAAGTGAAAGAAGATGTGCACCTTGCATAAAAAGGGCAAGAATTAAAAAAATTTATCTATTTAATACTTTTCTTGTTTTGTGAGAATGGAGTACAAGTAACTTATGAAAAGGAATTGAGTGGTAAATCTTTATCACCTTTGGTATGAAGACCGTTGCTTAAGCAATATTCTGCCAAAAGTCCTAAATTTTTTATATTACCAAGGGTTTGAAGGATCCCTTTATAGGAGAGTGACTTGTTGATGCTGCTATGATGTTTTTTAGCTTCTTTTCTTAGTGTTTTACTACATTGCTTCAGAAAGATGAAGCACATACATTTAAAACTTTGAACGGTGTATATGTCAAGTGTTCCTATAAATTTAGCATGCTATGATCACTATAATACTTAGATACTTGTGTTTGTTGTGTTACCATGTTTGGATGCTTCCATAGCCTTTGATAAAATACTCCTTTATGTGACACCCTTTAATGGATGTTTACATGAAATATACACTACATGGTCCCTGACATTCTTTTTCAACTGACATTGTTTCTTTCATCCATAATAGATTAGGATTTGACAATTCGGTAAGATGGTCTGTTGATTAAGTAGGGAATATTGGATTTAAATCAATGTCCAATATCAATTTCAGCTGTATGACTTGAGTGAACAGATTACATTCTATACAACAACAACAACTCCTTACCCCACATTCTATGCAAAGCCGAATCTTAAGATGGATGATTAACCAAAAGATCTTGCTCCATGACTTGATTGAGTGTTTGCTTCAATCTTCCTTGACCTCTTTTTTAGAAGACTCCATATTATTTGATCAACCCCTCTCACTGACGTGCTCAATAGCTTTCTTTGGACATGTCTAAACCATCTCAAATGATTTTCTACCATTTCGATAATGTCCCAACAGATTACATTCTATAATCTGACTAAATATGTTCTACAAACAATACAGATCATGCTTTGCAGAGAGGATATGACTAAATGCTATTTTATCTGACATAACAAATATATTTAATTTTTCATCATAACCTGCCTTCTGAAGCTTACACTTATGCAGGTCACTTTTCACTATATTGGCTATAATGAATCTGGCCGTCGTATTGACAGCACTTACTTACAGAATTCTCCAGCCAGAATCCGCTTGGGTACAAAGGCCTTAGTTCCAGGTCTGAAGTTCTTTTTATTTTCTTCATGGATGAAATTTATCGTGTGTGCTATTGTTACATTTTAAACCATGGTAAATTGCACATTTGCACTTTAGTATCTTGTTATTTGAAATTTTGCATTTTGGTATCATATGATTTAACTATTTAGTTCACAAATACCTTCTGCCCCCTCTAGTATTTGCTACTCTGCAGCAAATGTTCCAAACTTACCAGTTTTTATGAAATTAGAAATAGAAATTTCAATGAGCCAATGAAGGGATTTTGGTTTTCCATACAAAAGTAGAGATTTTGTTTTGGCAAATTTAAGAAAGATGTTGTGTTGGGATGGGAGTCATGTTTGGCATTTGAATCTGACTGCAAGGAGTTTTGATCTTCACTGTATAGGAAATTTGGAGTTTTAAGGCAAAATTAAGGATTTTGCTAAGAGGCAAAATTTGGGACATATTGTATTCTGTTCTGTATAAACTTTCCAACTCTAGTTGGTCGATATTTTGTATTTAAATGCAAATAAAACTCTAATTTTTGTTAGAAAATTGTAAATTAGAGACAGAGGGATTCCATCCACAGGGCAATAGAAGAACTTAAACTGCTACTAATTTGTTCACGATTTAACCTAACAAGATCTCAGAATACAAACTTTAAAACTACAGGGTACTTGAGTGCAAATATGACAAACTTTAGGGTACGGGTGTAATTTATAGATCATATATTAATTATATATTGAAGTAAGTTCATCATTTACCTAATTTTTACAACAAAGATTGAGTGATACACTGACTAATGCAGGATTTGAGGAAGGAATTCGAGACATGAGACCAGGTGGGAAGAGAAGAATCATCATTCCTCCTGAGCTTGGACCACCGGTTAGCTTTGACATCTCTCATTTTCTTATAATTTCAGTTTTAAACTTGCTGTGTTTTTCCTTTGGTGATGACCGCTCTTGGCCTGTGATCCTTGCATAATTACTACGAAATTGGTCATGTGTCTTATACACACGATATTGTTTTGAGTATCAACAGTAAAAGGCGCATAATTTTACTATGAAACTTGGATCCAGCTGGAAGAGATGACAGACAGGAAGAAAACATGTGTGTGTGTGTGTGTCTGTGTATATATATATTTATATATTAATCTTTTGGGAAACTCCTATAGTATCTCTGGTCTAGATCTAAGGTGAACTCATGGTGGAGGACTGGTATCTTCGTAAAAAATCATTAGTCTTCAACTTTTTGAACTTTTATGCCACGTCAAGAGGATTTAAAACATTTGACCTTTATTCACACCCCACACCACTCTTACTATCCGACCTTCCTTTAATTGATAGATATTTTACAAGGTACATTCTAGCATTCCATCTACATCCTTATTTCAATAATGATCAAATGCAGCACTTTCTGATAATCAGAATACCTAAGATGCACAATCCATGTGAAGGGAACAGAGTTTAGGACATATTCCCCAATATTTAGTCCTTTAAATTTAAGAGCTTATTTGGAGCAGCTTATCATAAGCTCGCTCACATATGTAGAAACAACTATTCTCCTATACTTACCTCATCGCACACAATTACGATCAGATAGTTGCTTTTGATCTTCTACACAATTACAATCGAATAGTTGCTTTTGATCTTCTACACAATTGCGATCGAATAGTTGCTTTTGATCTTCTACAACTCTGAATGCAAATCCCAATAATTTTTCAATGGTTTGATTACACTTGATTGTGTTTAATTTGTAGTAGAATATAAGATTATTATTTCCTAATGTTTTTCAAAATTTTATTACATTCTCATAATCATAACACAATGATGTCTATTTCTCTTCTGATCAAATTTCCTGAATGTTCAATGCATTTTGTTGTGCTACTTTTCTAATACAGTCCATCTAGTTGTGTGATAATCAAAATAGACAGTGGATAAGGTGAGTATTTAATGATCAATTGAATGGTTAGAAATATTTGAACTCTTCAAGAGCTTAAATTTGCTTTTATTGTACCAAATGCAACATTTAAACTTATAAATACTGCTTTTAGATATGATATAAAGGTGTAGCATGGAAAAATGCATTAGACACTCATATTACATATTTTATATCCTCTATGCATTCCATATTCAGGTTAAAGTGCACTTTTGGTCCTCTAACTTTCTACAAAGTTTTGGTTTGGTTCCTTGAGTTCATACATTTTCTTTCTTTCTTATTTTTTTTTTTTTAAGTTTTTCCAACCCTAACACCATTTGTTTCAAATTATGCTTTTTTATAATAATCATTGATGTTGTTTTGTCAACATTTTCTGTTCACGGCATTAGAGTTAAAGGATTGAATAGACATTTTATAAAATAAAGGGACCAAAATGAAACCTTGCATGAAGCTAAAAGATTTAATGTAGTTTTTACCTTGTATTTTAATCTAATTTGAAATCTCATTGTGGTGTGCAGGTAGGACCTTCAACGTTTTTCAGCTCAAAACAATTTGAGGTTTTTGATGTTGAATTACTAAGCATACAAAACTGTGAAAGGAGGACCATAGCTTTTTACTCTGATGTTGTATGCAATTAGATTAAATGCTATTTTTGTAGATGAAATGCAAGTCTGGAGGAACCTGACTATATCTCAGCCATGTTATCATTTATTATTTACAGGGTAAATTAATATTTGTATTGTTTTGGTTTGTTTTAACCAAATATTGTGTTGTAAATTTTAAACGCGTGAAATAAGCTTGAAATTTAGATCTTGATAGGCGAGAAAAATAAAAGTCAAAACTGATTTCCTCCGCAGCCGAAGCTTGAAACATTTTGATTAAGAATAGTAAAATTGAGATTAGCATGGAATCGGATGAAAGCATCTAACATTCTTATTGAACACTACTATTAAATATTTTTTGGATATATTTTTAGTCGCAAACATTTTTAACATGGTGAACGTTTGGTGATTTTCCATAATCAATTTACCCAAAAGAAAAATATAATAAATCACTTAGCAACAAATACAAATAGAGTCATTTTCTGGTGACCAATATCAGCTTGTCTCTCTTTTGGATTCCATTCCCACTTCAATTATTAGATTTTTTTTTTCAAATCAAACATTGTTACATAAATATATGTGTGTATATCAAAATGGTTGGGTCTGACGAAAAATGCTAATCTTGTGGTGAACCAGTATTCAAATCTCAGTTAAAAGAGAAAGATTTTGTGTTATTTAAAAATAAATGCTTAGAAGGAAGTTATAGGAAAGGAAGTAAACAATCTCAACACTGTATAAAAAAGATTATGTACAAAATTAATATAACTTAAAACATATTTTAATCCAAGATTAATATAATATAAACAATAAAGATAATAACAAATAAATACATATATAACATAATTAAAAAATAAATAAGAAACAAAAAATTATTCATATTAATCTAAAATTAGATTTTATGACTAGCAAAAAACAAAACGAGGTAAAAGTCTCGTTAGATCTTTGGGATATTGAATTCAAGCAGAGACCTGTAGGATTGCCTAAATGTTTTATTATTAAACGAATTATGGTAGGTGGAAAGTGAAAGGAGTATACATCCATATTCTAATTTGGGGATAAACATACATAATTGCATATAGCTTGGTTGGAGCTTTTTTATAAAACAAGTGACCTTTCCAGTGCGATGAATGTATAAGTTTCGACTTTGATAGCGACATTACCAGTTGATGGATGTTATAAAATTTTAAGCATGCTAATTGTTTGTGTCATGAGATGTCTTAATATTCATTTGTGACAACAATTATAAAATTTGTTATTGTAAAATACAGTAAAACTTTCTTATGAGAAATAACTATATAATTATTATTTCACCTTATCTGGAGAATCTATATTTAAATTAAATATGTGAACTGAAAATTTTTCATATCACAGTGTAAAAGAAACAAAAAAAAATGTTTCAACTCAAAATATGGAAAAAAATCATTTTTTGATATAAACAATTAATTGTATTTGTAATTATCCTCTAAAGAACATAAATACTAGCTCGTAGCATAAAACTCAAGCCCAAGTAAACCTATATCATAATGGAATAACACCATAAATGAAAATCTAATATCTTGTAAGTTATTTATTTAAAAGTAAAATTATAGTTTACTATTTATTTATTTTTTGACAAGAGTCGCTTAATGCTATATAAAACCAACCAATAATTCTATAAAAAAGGTAATGACAACCATAATGAAGGCACCAAACCAATGTTGAAAATTAAAATAATTTGAAATAATGTTGGACTCGTACACAACAAATTAATAACCAATACCATATGAAATTGAAATTACATTCAAAAGAAGTAGCACAATTACAAAAATGTTGAAAATTAGCCCTACATTAGAAGAAGTCCCACAATTCAATACTAGTTCATACACATAGTCCAAAAATATAAAGAAGGAAAATAAAGTCACATACAGAAGATTGACCACAAACAAGTTGCTGTAGAAAAGTGTATCCACGTGTAAAGGTAGAGCAATTAGAAAATCGACTACATGCTTTCACTTAAGTGAAATGTTTTTTGCTAATGTTTTGCTTGAACAAATCAATGTTTGGATGATTGATGCCATACACAACTTTGATCACGTTGTGGAAGCTCCTAAAACATGTCAATCCTGCAAAAACAATTAACAACAATAAGGAAATGAAAGATAACAGTGGAATACACATACATTGATAACACACATACATCACTCTTAAATTGAAATACAAAATTCTGAATTAATGTGGATGAACCACAAGACTATAAAAAATATAGATGAAGCTTTCCTTAACAATACCACAAAAGCCACGAATGAGATTTATCCAATTGACAACAATGAGTACCGTATTTTCCTATTGATTAACAAAAATATCAAAATATTAGTACCAAATAATGTAAACATGTATGAAATGGAATTTGATGAATATATAATACTATAAACAACAAACCTTAACATTAGCAAGTGTAATGTTGAATGTAGTGATTCCCCCACAATACTTTGAAGGAAAACACCAAAACAACCTTGCATGAAATTGTCATACCTTATTCTAGGGTCTTTATTCGAGCTATTTAGTTGCGAAGGAATTAATAATATTCTTAAGCATCTCATAAAATTAAAAGTTTTTCTTAAACACTTCAAACTAAAATACTTAATGTAGAAATCAGATTTTTTGAGAACTTTAGAATTTTGTAACTAATTTAATTTAACTTTGAAAAATAGTGGTTCATAGCTCAAAACTAAGCTCTTCCAATACTTTTCATAATAAAAAAAACCCCAATCTCGTTAGGGTCCTATTGGATCTGAAATTTGCTTAAAATTCAAACTCTTCATAAAGATTTTGGCAGAAAATTCCAGAATCCTGTTTCAACTTAGAAAAATCATATCGTTTTATCTACACATCCAAAAATTATAAATTACAACTCGATTTAAAGTTTAGGATGTGTACTAATAACATATAAAATATCAAGATATAATTCCAACATTTACCCTGCAGAATTGAGGACGCCAACTATACGTTCTACTACATTAACCTTCTTTGCTATGCTCATGTTTTATACCATATAAGTAGTCTAGGCTACCATTTCTCCTTATGGAGAATGTATACATCCCAAAATAACAAAAAGATACTGCAAATTCTTTTATACTAGGGGCAGGGTATATATGTATACAAAATGCTTCATCATGACCACCTTAGTTATGCATCCACCAGCTTCTCCTTTCCATGTGATGTACTTGCTTCTAAGGTTAATACATAGAGAGGGGTGAGATTGGGAAATCTCAGTAGCAATAATCATATTCCAGTATATAATGCATGGTAAATAACTAAGCATGCAAAACAAGCGAAAGGGAAAAACACCTTATAATAACTGAGTAATTGAAATTGAATAACTGCTATCTAGCTGCTACACATGGCCATGGTATTAGCAAGTAAGGATGTTACATGTTCTCATGCCTAATTGTGGC
>JBAGKO010000003.1:11232673-11266696 GCA_037177275.1 Acacia concinna | reverse complement strand
TACGATTAGAGACGGTGATTACTCGTGAGATTTCACAGTAAATGACCAGAAAACCTAGCTCTCCAATTCCTCTCAATTCCCAAACCCTAATCCATAACCTTAGCCTCCATCAACCAAAAATTCCACCAAATCCCATCATTCCAACCCTAATCCACCATAATCCTCACTAAAACCCTCACTTGCATCTCATGGATTCGAAGACAGATCGCGATAGTAGGATGATCGAAGGCATGAGAGGCTAAACACCTTAGCCTTTTGATGATGGATCGAAGGTTAGAGCCTACGTTATAACCAGTGGAGCTCATGTTTTTATTAATTAGATCTTTCTCTTCATCTTAATAATTCTCCTAGATCTAAGAAGATTTGTTGGGTTGACGTATTTATGATTATGATTGTAATCGTAAGGATCTCAATTTCTGCTAAGTTGATGTATGAGTTTATGATTTATAAATTTATCCAAGTTCAAGACTTATTATGTGTGTGTGGTAATTGCTAGGATTGTATTGATTTTCCTCTCGTGTATAATTCTTGGGTTGTTGATTGACAATCTGAGAATTAATTCATGCATTCATCTAAGAGAACCTAAACAATGTTTTAATTAAGAATTAATTAACCTAGGATTCTAGGAGGTTTTTAATTAATTGAAACGTTGGACCTAAGCAATTGCTTAGGGTTTTTAAAAAGAACTTAGAGAATTAAATAAACCCCCAATATCTTTTGAGAGCGATGATAACCAACTATCCACTATCGAAAGACTAGCCCTAACATTAGAATTAAATCACCAAAATATTTTCCAAAACCCTAAAAATCCAAAAATAATTAATTAATTAGTTTAATTTAGATTTAGTTTAGTTAATTTGCACCACGAAAACCCCCTTAATTAATCAACTAGTTAGTTTAGTTAAAATTAAGGTAATTACTTAGGAATACCATATATAGCTCATTGAGAAAAGAACGACTGGTTGCACACTATATTATATATTAGGTGTAATCATCTAAAGATTGATTCAGGCGACAGTTCTTGGTTTGATCAATATGTTGAAACAATTAGATAGTTTGGTTAATAATTCATGGTTGGAACAAATTGAAAGTGATAGGTAGATTCATTGGGTATCAAGTGAAAAATTGAAAAAAATAATATAAGTGGGAAGAAGGATTAAAATTCAAGGATTTTAAAGCTTCTATATTGCTTTGTTAGCTAAATTGGGTTTATGTTTGTTGCAAGAACCAAATCAATTATAAGCTAGAATTTTAAAGGCAATATATTTTCTAAAGTGTGGTTTTTTGCAGGCTTAGAAAAGTAGAAGGGCTTTATGGCTATGGGCAAGTATGCTCAAAGGTAAAAAGGGTATTAAAAGGCAATCTTACCTCCAATATTGAAAATGGAAAATCAACACTTATTTGGACATATCTTTGGTTACTAGATCTTCTAGGTAAGAAATTGTTATCAACTTCCCTCATGTGTTGTTTAAATCAATGAAAGTAGCTAATATCTTAGGGAGAGATAACTAGAATTTATTCCATATTAAGGGTTGGATTTCAAACCAAAAGCACCGAGCTATTTTGAATCTACTTATCTATCCAAGAGAGAGGAAGGATAAATTAGTATGGGTTGCAGGAAGAAAAAGCCAATATAAGGTGAGAGAAGGATATAAAGAAGCCAGGGGTTTAGTTGTTTGTAAGAGGGGTGGTGAGCCAATTTTCTTTGTTAATAAGTTGAATGTTGTGGAAAGTAGTATTGAAATTGAAAATGCCACATAAGATTAGACTATTTCCATGATGAGCACTTTTAAATGTGTTATCTACTTGTGAAAACCTACACCGCTTAAATTGTTGTTTGGTTGATAGGTGTCTTATATGTAAGACACCTTCCATATATGATTTGCTTTTGTCTATGGGTGAAATTGACAGGGTTTGGTAGTGCATTGACCTTTAGTTTTTAGGAGGAAGAGGGTTTTGATTTTAGACAATAGGTAAATCATTGCTTATGTGGTATAAATATGAATGAAAGGCAAAAAGCTATTTTTGTTGTAACTTTATGGAAAATAGAGAAGGGCAAAAATGTGCTTTTATAATCAATCTGCTGACCTGTTACTTTATTTTCACTCAATCAAAAACAATGTTGCTAAATTTTAGGAAGCTAATGGTTGGGTTGTTTTAGAAGGTAGTAGCAAGCACAGTAGCCCTTAAGTACATGAGCTCTAAGGCTAGAATAAATTTATAGATTTCAAAATAAAGATCAACATGGATGCAACCTACAACCTTGATAGTGGCATGTTAGCAACAACATTCATAGTTAGAGATGCATATGGTTGGATCTTAGATGGTAGGACAAGGATAGTGGAAGTACATTCTATTATAATAGCTAAATATTTGGCTATGAAAGATGATATGACTTGTGGAAATGAGAATTAATAAGAAGAGGTAATTTTTAATCAAACAAAAAGATCTTGGTGAATTGCCTTTCCAGCACATGTCATAGTCTCGAGTCAAATTGTGATGTCACTATAGAGCACATTCTTACTCTTGGAAGAGATATAAGAAACTGTTCTTTTTTATTGATTCTAAGGGAAGTTAATTAGGCTATGAAATGGGTGACAAGAGCTTCTTTGAGTGGGTCTTATCCATTTGACTAGATAACCAGAACCCAAGCACATTTCAATCAAATTCTCACAAAAGATGCAATATTCTCTTTGGTAGACGATGAGGGATGACGTATAACAAATTAATTAATTTTAGACTTGTTAGTTGTTGTTTTATTCTATTGTCATTAGCTCTACACATTAAAGTTGGTCATGATATTATGTCTGATCATCAACTTTATCAATCTATTGTTGGTGCACTACAATATGTCACTATCACTCAACCTGACATAAGCTTTGCTATGAACAAAGTCTATTAGTTTATGCACCATCCCTTGCTGGCTTGTTAGAATGCCGTAAAGAGAAGTTTGAGGTATCTTGTTGGTACATTAACTCATGGTATTGTCCTCCATCCATACAATATTAGACAAATAATAGCATATTGTGATGCTAATTGGGCTTTTGATTGTAATGATAGGCATAACATCACAAAATTTTGCATCTATCTTGGTTCTAATCTTATAGCGTGGTGCTCTAAGAAGCAAATTGTTGTTGCTCGGTCTAGCCCTGATTCTGAGCATAGAAGTATGGCCTAGCTATGACTGAGGTGTTATGGATGAAATCTCTGCTTTTGGAACTTCATGTGGTTCTTTCGGACTATCAATGGTGCTTTGTGATAATTTAAGTATTCATATGCTTACTGCAAATCCTATTCTTCATGCTCAGACAAAACATATTGAGTTAGACCTTCACTTTGTGTGTGAAAAGGCTATCAAAAAGGAGTTTCTTGTTCAACATATTCTAGGCCATGCTCAAGTTGCTGGTGGCATGACTAAAGACATATCTTAAAACTTGTATTATGATTTTACACGAATCTGGGTGTAAAGGGTAGACCAAAGGGGTAGTTTAGTTTGAGGGCAAATGTTAAAGGATATTAAGTTGTTAGTAAGTGGTTGATAAATTATAACCACCTGGATTTGTATAACACTGACATGTGTATGTCTATGTTTATATATATACTCTTATATGGAGTCATTTCAATTCAAATAAATATTCTCATTTTTCTCTCTCTCTCTCTCTCTCCTGATTTCTACCTACTTTATCTATTTCTATATGAATCATCACACTGTTATTGGCTTGTTGGTCGTAAAATTTTCAATAGACATGTGGCCAGATTAACCACAGATAGACACACAAATTTTTAGATTCACACACAAAGATCATCAATTTTTTTATTTGTGTTTAGAGGCATAGTGCTTGATGAGAGAGAGCATTACTCGTGACCTAAAAAAAATTATTGTCTAATCTCTTCCATTATCTACAGCGATTACATTTCTACAATCTATAAAAACACCACCATCACTTGATCTTAATGCTCACACCATCTCTGTCATCCTTGACCTTAGAGAATCTAAGCCTGTGATTGTCAATTACATCTCACATTCTCTGGTTCTTGATGCCATCTAATTGTTGCCTTAATAGACTCATTGACTTGTACTCAGCCTCATCTTTGTTGACTTAGTTGAATACACATCATAAAAAAAGGCTTCTTTAAAGTGTACAAAAGTGTTGGTGTTGAGGTGATCTGAATTTTCAGTGGATTCAACCTGAAAGTAAATGGAATTTGATTGACCCTGCACTTTGATACTAATTGAAGGGTACATTGTGTTGTTGTGAGACGGTATAATAAAGCTTGAGGGAATTACTTAGATCTTGTCTAAATTCACTAAAAATATTAAACGGGCACCTAATAAATGTTAAACAAACTATGAGAAGATAAATCAAAATTTTAGTATGACAAGCTGAGATAATAAATAAGATGTATTTGGTTTTCATTGAAAAAATTATTTTGAAAATCATTTTAGAAACTTTTTGTAATTGTCTTATTGGTTTGGACTAAAATATACATTTTTAAAAGATAGAAGATTCATGTGTAATTAAGGTAAAACAATAATTAAAGTATTTTATTCTTGATTTTAACCTATATTAGTCATTACAATGAGATATTAACAAAAATATTTGATTACTTAAAAACGTCTTCATGACAAATGAGGAGCATAAATTTGTTACTATTTCTTGAAACTTGCCATTACATGCTTCTTAGTTATTATAACATTGATCATGAATGATTAATTCTCCCTAAATTTAATTACTTATGGGTGACTTTTCTTCAGGATTAAAGTTAGATCAAGTTGGCTTATATTGGTTGTTAAGTTCTTTAAGCCAAACTTATCAAGTGGACTTTTCTTTAAAATAAAAATTTTGTTAGCCTATCATTAATAATAAAAATCGCCCATACCAATTTGAAAAATTGACAAAGGAAATGTGATATGAGAACTTGATTTAACATATATTAATATTAATAAAATACATGCAACTTGAGCTACGTTTTATCCTTTGCTAGTTCTTTAGCCCATACTTGGATGGGAGGAAAATGGGGAAGGAAAGAAAATGCAGAACTTGATCTAACATATCTTTA
Source organism: Acacia concinna (assembly GCA_037177275.1). Taxonomy (NCBI): domain Eukaryota; kingdom Viridiplantae; phylum Streptophyta; class Magnoliopsida; order Fabales; family Fabaceae; genus Acacia; species Acacia concinna. The sequence goes on along the minus strand of JBAGKO010000003.1, from coordinate 11,261,635 downwards.
TAATATTCTGAACATTAATTGCCATTCTTCTAACTCTTCCTCTCATTTTTTGCTGCTGTAATATGCAGAATGTTCATAAAGGATATATCACTGAAACATTGGTGCGGTTTCTAAAAGCAAGGGACTGAATGGTATGTGTTTGTTTGTGTGTGTATTCAAGAAATCAAGTGGTAGAAGACCTTGATCCATTGATAGTGGTAGCTGGTTGATGGCATTCTGGTTTGATAGAATTTGATAAATAAAACACTCACTTTTTTTCCCCCAATTACTTGCATAATATATATATTATTTATTTCATTTTATCTTATCTAATGTTAAAAAATTGTCCCCTTTTAATTTTGTACCTACATAAATTCTTTTCTTAGCTAAATAATTTGTTTCTTAGTTAATTTTGATTATAAAAGGAATTTTAGTCATTTTAACATTTTATTCATTTTTTCTTCTCTCTATTTTCTTCTGCTCATCTAAATAGGATAGATAGTTTTATTTTCTTCCCAATTTCTCTCTTTCCACTTTCTTTTCTCCTAACTTTTCCACATGTCCAAGCAGAGCATAAATATCTGTTTATCAATATTTTTATCAAATTTGACATACAAAGACAGAATTTGCTGGTAAAAAAATCCCACGATAATCATCACTTCATATAAATCATGTGGTTTGATTCAACCCAGCGTGATGTATATATAAATATATACGTATATATACAAGTAAAACAGGGGGCTTGTGCTCCTCAATGGGCTGGAGTTTCACACAATTCTTCCTCGCCCTGCGGGCTTTAAATGCTATAATTTTCTTCCTACGTTCTCTCTTACGCCCACCACACTAGGATAATAATCATCTTTCTCTTCCTCTGGTTCATTGTATAGAAAAGGGAGATTGACGAGAGGTAGACGCAATCATTGAGGGTTTGGCTTTATCCCGTACGTCCATCTCAATTTTGTTTAGACCCTTCTCCTCTCGCCTCCATTGCAGCTGCTTCATTTAAATTTGCTTCAATACAATTCTGAAAAGTTCGTCTTGATTCAAGGTTGCGTGCTTGAACTGGACTTTATAGCCCGAACTTACGACTTTGGAATCATTAATGCTCTTTCCTTCAGTGCATTTATGAATCCAGATTTTCTTTGCGTTTATGTATTGGCGTTTTTGGGTCATTGAATGCTTCGAGTTTTCGGTTGTTTTTTGTGATGCAATTTCTTGGCTTTGATTGAGGACTAGGGTTTTTTAGGTGAAAGTTTATTGTTTTCTGGGACATCTTCTCAAGGGATTCTGCATTTCCGTATTTGAGGTTGTTGTCTTGGTGAATTGCTTCAGTGATTGAGATTCGGGTGTTGGAGTTTGAAGGTATTGGTATTGACTATAGTGTGAATATCGTTAGGATATGAGTCGCAGGGTGAGGAGGAAGGTCACAAAAAAAGGAAGAGAGCAGGTGGTCTTGTCAACTTACCCTAAAATTCAAGATGAGGTATGGGATTCAGAGCCTGAACGGGTTGTTGATTGGAGGGGCTTGCCTGATGACACAGTTCTTCAACTGTTTTCATGTCTTAGTTATCGTGACCGAGCAAACTTATCATCAACTTGTAGGACATGGAGGCTTCTTGGTAGTACTCCATGTTTATGGACCTCTCTTGATCTTCGCTCTCACAGGTTTGATGCCTCCATGGCATCCTCACTTGCTCCAAGGTGTGTGCATCTTCATAAGCTTAGATTTCGTGGGGCTGAATCTGCTGATGCGATAATTCATCTTCAAGCTAGGAATTTGCGTGAAATAAGTGGTGACTATTGCAGGAAGATTACTGATGCGACCCTTGCAGTAATTGTGGCCCGGCATGAGTTGCTTGAGAGCCTTCAGCTTGGTCCAGATTTTTGTGAAAGAATCAGTAGTGATGCTATAAAAGCAATTGCTCATTGCTGTCTTCGGTTAAGGAAGCTTAGACTCTCAGGCATTAGGGATGTAAGTTCTGATGCAATTAATGCATTAGGCAAGCATTGTCCAAATTTGACTGATATTGGATTCATTGACTGTTTGAATGTTGACGAGCTAGCATTGGGAAATGTGTTGTCAGTTCGTTTTCTTTCCGTTGCGGGGACGTCTAGTATGAATTGGGGTGCAGTTTCTCATCTCTGGCATAAGTTGCCTAACCTTACTGGAATAGATGTTTCAAGAACTGATATTGGTCCATCTACTGTTTCAAGATTGATGTCATCACAGAGCTTGAAAGTTTTGTGTGCTCTAAACTGTCCTATACTTGAAGAAGACATCAGCTTCTCCACAAGTAAATACAAAAATAAGCTTTTAATTGCCCTTTCTAATGATATTTTTAAAGGTCTGGCCTCTTTATTTTTTGATGATACAAGGAATGGAAAAAATGTGTTTTTGGACTGGAGGAGCGTGAAGAACAGTATTAAGGATTTAAATGAACTTATGATTTGGCTTGAGTGGATCCTGTCCCATACACTTCTGCGATCAGCCGAGAGCTCTCAACAGGGCCTGGAAAATTTCTGGGTTGAACAAGGTGGAGCACTATTGCTTAGTCTAATGCAGAGTCCACAAGAGGATGTTCAGGAAAGGGCAGCTACAGGTCTTGCAACTTTTGTTGTAATTGATGATGAAAATGCTAGCATTGACTGTGGAAGGGCTGAAGCAGTTATGCGAGATGGTGGCATACGGTTACTTCTTGGCTTGGCAAAATCATGGAGGGAAGGGCTTCAGTCTGAGGCAGCTAAGGTTAATCTACTTTTTTTAAAGTCATTATAATATACACCTCTTCTAAGATCGATTGATATGCCTGTATTTAAAAAATAAAGGATTGATTGACATGTAGTTTTGGCCATGTACCCTGGGTATCCCATATTTTATGCAACTTCCATGTGATAATTTGTTCTATGCCATATGCCTTTACCCTGCTGGATCTGATGTTGCATGCCTATTGTCTGATGTTATGGTGTTGGAAGCTTATGCGTGTGTTTTTAGGTTGTTTATTTCTTGTTCAGACCTTGTATTTTGTTGTTAGTTCGCTTAGGTTTTTCTTTTTTTAAAAAAAAAAATAAAATAAAATTTGCAATTACATTTGATCTTTGAGATAAAAAACTTGATTTTAAGTGGTTAAAAAATCACATATTTTATGCATAATTATACCATATACTTGTCATTTCTGTTGCCTTTAATTGTTTACTTATAATGCTGATAGAAGGAAAAACTGACCTACACATTGTTTGGTATCAAACTTCGCAAATATGCAGGCCATTGCAAATTTGTCTGTCAATGCCAATGTTGCAAAAGCTGTCGCTGAAGAAGGGGGCATTGATATTCTCGCTGGTTTGGCAAGATCCATGAACAAGCTGGTGGCTGAAGAGGCTGCAGGAGGATTGTGGAATCTCTCTGTTGGAGAAGAGCACAAGGTTTGACTGTCTAGCTAATTTGGATTTAAGTTTTTTTTTCCCTTTGTTTTTACTTTTTTCTTTTTGGTATTTCATATTTGATGTCTTAGTTATGAACGAAGGAGTGTTTTGTTTTAGGGTGCAATTGCCGCTGCTGGTGGAATACGAGCTTTAGTGGATCTTATATTCAAGTGGTCCTCCAGTGGGGATGGAGTTTTGGTGAGTTTCTTCTATTTTATATATATATGGGCTTTGAATGTTGCCTGGTCTTTTGTAATTGGAGTTTCTTTCTTGGAACAAATACAACAGTGAGCTAACTTAGTATTTGTGCTCCAGGAACGTGCAGCTGGTGCCTTAGCTAATTTGGCAGCTGATGACAAGTGTAGTACAGAAGTTGCACTGGCTGGTGGTGTCCATGCTTTAGTGATGCTTGCACGTAGCTGCAAATTTGAAGGAGTGCAAGAGCAGGTAGTACAGTAACACTTTCGATCATTGAGGTTCTGTCATAGCCAGTAATGAATCTCTTCTAGCTTAGAATTGCTTTTCTTTTCCATGTGTTAGTGTGTTCATGTTAGTTTTTACTGATGAAGATGCGTCACGTGTAATGTGTACATTCTTTTTGCTAAAGTTCAAAGCTCTGATTCTCTAAGTGAATGCTTCTTAAGCTTTGGTTCATTCTATTGAGTAAAATGTGGATAAAATGGTATTGAATAGTTAGTTTTACTTCTCTTGAACATTAGGCTGCTCGTGCCCTGGCTAATTTGGCTGCTCATGGAGATAGCAACAGCAACAATGCTGCTGTTGGACAAGAAGCAGGGGCTCTGGAGGCACTTGTTCAACTTACGCGCTCTCCTCACGAGGGTGTCAGGTAAACTTAAGTTGTTCTACTCATTCTCAATACATGCCTATAAATCTATAGTTGTTAGTCTTGGAAATAGTAAGAACAGTATGGGTAAGCTGAAACTGGAGAAATAAGAACTAGAGGCGCCTGTATTACATCTGTAGAATATATTAAATAATTTATTGTTATTGTATATATTCAAAATATTATTATAGATAGATATTAGGAGAGATTATAGGATCAGCAAGTATCCTTTACGCTTCCACCAGAGTAGATCATGATTCTGTTATAACTGAATCCATTACCTTGTAATCTATATATTCTGCCTCTACTCAAATCATAAAATCATCAGATTCTCCTAAACCCTATTTGGCTACATGGCATAAGAGTTAGGGGAATCCAACCAATCAACACGTGGGACATCCCATTCGGATACCTCCACCATGGACTTCGACCGTGATGGCGTCCCACAGCAGAATAATTTATGTGCCAGAGGTCTCTCCGGGTTGACCATTGGCACAGATTCTCTCTCCATTGCTACTGAGCGACTAACCCTTCAAAATTACAATGACTGGGCGTAAGCCATTAAGTTTGATGTCTGCAGCTGTGGGAAGATTGGATTTCTCATTGGAGCTGCAAAGAAACCTACCGATAAATCATCCACTGAGATGATCCAATGTTAAACTGATAATTCCCTTGTCAGCTCTTGGCTTATTAATGTGCCATGACTCCCTCCATCGGATGTAGCTTCATGTATCTCCTACAGCCCACGACATCTAGAAAGCTGTTCGTGATTCACATGTTGATGACAAAGACTTGTCTAGATTATTTGATCTTCGTCGGCGGCTGTGGAAATCTTCTCAAGGGTCTAGTTGCATTGCTGAATTCTGGTTTGATCTTGGCTCCCTTTGGCAAGAAGAAGATTTGATGATGGATAACGAATAGACCTCTCCTACCGATGCTGCCGGCCATAATCGCAACCTGAATATGGACCGTGTGATGGTTTTTTTAGCAGGTTTGAATCCCGAATTTGATGATGCTTGTGCTCGTATCTTAAGCAACTCATCTCTTTATTACTCGAAGTTTACTTTGAGATGAGATGTGAGGAATCTCGCTGGTAAACCATGTTACTCAAATCTGTGGCTCCCAACCTTGAGCCTTCTAGACTAGTAAGTAAACAATTTCATACAGGTTTTAATTCTCCTAAAGGTCACCCCACATGTGATCACTATAAGAAGCCTGGCCATTCCCATGACAAGTGTTGAAAAATCCATGGCAAACCAACTGATTGGAAACCTTGTCGCCATAATCCACATGCCCATCATGCTTCCACTGATGCTGAATCTGCTTCTGCTGCACCTTATATTGGTAATGATCAAATTAATCAACTTCTTGATCTACTTAAAAACATGCAGGCTTCCCAATCTTGGGTTGCTTCTCTTTATACAAAAGTTATTGGTCCTTTTGCTTTGTTTAGCTCTTCTCTTTCTTGTTGGATTATTGACACCGGCGCCTCCAACCACATGACTTCAACATCTTGTTTGTTTAGTTCTTACCACCCTTTGACTAGTAATGGCAAAACTCGTATGGCTACGGATTCATATGCAACTACTGCTGGATTGGCACTGTGCCTCTTACTGAATCTGCATTACATGTTCCTCATTTAGCATGCAATCTTCTCTCAATCAGCAAGTTAACAAAACAAGCAAACTATACTTCTCACTTTTTTCCTACTCATTGTGTATTTTAGGATCTCTCCTCGGTGATGACGATTGGCACAACTAAAAAATATGGTGGCCTCCAATATCTGATGTTCCCACTGTGAGTACAGTGTCATCACAAATAACAAGCTTTGTCTCCTCTAGTGATATTGATTTGTTTTTATGGCATAGAAGGATGGGTCATCCTAGTTTTTCTTATTTGCAAAACCTGTTCCCAAACTTTGCTTTAAATGAAATTGCCAAATTTCATTGTGATGTTTGCAAACTAGCTAAACACCATCGTGTCACTTTTTCACCTTCTACTTATGAATCTACTTTCCTTTTTTCCATTATTCATAGTGATGTCTGGGGTTCATGTTGCCTTTCAAATCTCACACTCTAAATATTTTGTTACTTTCATTGACGATCCTTCTAGAATGTGTTGGGTATACTTGCTTAAAGACAAATCCGATGTATAGTCTGTCTTTGTAAATCTCATGGAATCGTTCACAAAAGTAGCTGTTCAAACAATCTGCAATGGTATTGCTAAACATAAAAATAAACATCTTGAAATTGCCCGTTCCCTTATGTTTATGAGTCATGTTCCAAAATTTTTATGGGGAGACGCTATTCTTACTGTTACTCATCTTATCAACCAAATGCCTAATCGTGTCCTCTCTGTTGTCCTCCCACTTGATAAGCTATGTGAAACTTATTCTGTCAATCACTTAGACAACACTCTTCCGCTTCGTGTTTTTGGTTGTAGCTCTTATGTCCATCTCCATCACACTTCTTCGAAGTTTGATCCTCGCTTAGTCGAGTACATATTTCTTGGCAATTTTTTTTCAAAAGGGATACAAATGTTATGACCCCATCTCCAAGCATCTTTGTCAGTCATGATGTTAGCTTTGTTGAAGATAAAATTTTTTACTCAGTCTTTCATTGAGGGGGAGAATTGATGAATTTCACCTTGTTCCCACCACTCCACCTTCCACACCTACACCTATTCCACCTTTGAGTCTTGTGTAGTTCCCTTGGATACTAACGCCTCCGAGACAATAAGGAATGATTCTTCCCTAATGCCATCAAAAACTAATGGGGGAGACAACCATCATAAAAAACTATTTGACATCCTCTACTCAAGGAAGAACAAAAAGATAGTAGACACCAGGATACCTGAAACTATGTTAATTCCTAAATTGATGTAGAGTTTTGAAAAACAAGTTGATTTGAATTCTACCTATTACTGTTAGAAAACAACCTCGGACATGCACCAATTATCTTGTTCAAGAGTAAGTTTCAAATGCCAAACTCTCAGAATATTTGTCACTTTGTTACTAATCTTGACCTGGTTACAATTCCTACAAATATACACGAGGCACTAGAAATTCCTGAGTGGAGAGACGCTATCTTGGATGAGATAACTGCTCTTGAGAAAAATAATACTTGGGACATTACAGAATTACCCAAGGGAAAGAAGACATTAGGGTGCAAATGGATATTCACTCCCAAATATAATGCAGATGGGTCCTTACTCGAATACAAGGCTCGATTAGTTGCCGAAGGTTTTTTTACTCAAATGTATGGCCTTGACTATAATGAGACTTTTGCTCTTGTTGCAAAGTTAAATACGGTAAGAGTTCTTATCTCTATCCTGCAAATCTTGATTGGCCACTACAACAGTTAGATATCAAGAATGCCTTTTTAAATGGTGACCTAAAAGAGGAAGTCTACATGACAATTCCACGTGGCTTTGAGAAAGGAAAAGAGTAGAAGGTATGCAAGTTAAGTAAATCCCTGTATGGCTTAAAATAGTCTCCAAGAGCGTGGTTTGACAGATTCTCACAGGTGTTGAAAGCAGAAAAATACAAGCAAAGCCTTTCTGATCACACAATGTTCATTCATAGAAACTAGGGTAAAATTACTATTTTGATTGTATATGTGGATGGTATTGTACTCATGGGAATAACATCCAAGAGATACACTGAATAAAAATGGTACTTAATAAGGAATTTGAAGTCAAGGATCTTGGCAATTTCAAGTATTTCTTAGGGATGGAAGTAGCAAGGTCTAAGGAAGGTTCCATATCTCCCAACGTAAGTATATCCTAGACCTACTATAAGAAATAGGTATGCTTGGGTGTAAACCAAGCAAGACTCCAATCAATAGTTAGAAAAAGAAAAAAAAAAGGACTTAAGACCTGCAAAAACCAAAGAGGTAGCAAACAAAAGGAAGAAACAAGAAGGCAATGAAATGCGAGCAGATAAAGGGCGCTACCAAAGATTGGTTGGAAAACTCATATCTTTCTCATACTTGCTTGGATATTGCCTTTGTAGTGAGTGTTGCCAGTCAACACATGCACTCACTAAAGAAGAAACATATGGATGCTGCTTACAAGATTCTCAAGTACCTTAAGGGTACTCCAAGTCTTAGCCTTTTCTTTAAAAAGAAGAATATCAAAACTGTTCAGATATTCACAGACGCATATTGGGTAGGGGATCAAGAAAATAGTATATCCACTTCAGGATATTACACGTTTGTTTGGGGCAATCTTATCACTTGGCAAAGAGAGGGTCTCAAAAAGTAGCGCTGAATTTGAATTAAGAGCCTTTCCCAGGGAGTTATGGAAGGTATGTGGCTAAAAAGAGTGGCCGATGAAAGTCACATCTAGTCTAAGTCACCTATAAAGTTATATTGTGACAACAAGGCATATTTGAGCATGGCTTTGAATCTTGTACAACATAGAAGAACCAAACATGATGTAGATTGGCACTTCATCAAGGAGAAGGTTGAAGAGGGTGTCATTTGTCTATCCTATGTTCCCACTACTTTGCAACTTGTAGACATACTTACAAAAGGGTTGCTTGAAGATATCTGAGGTTTTTGTACACAAGTTGGACATGATGAGTATCTATGATCCAACTTAAGGGGGAGTGTAAATTGTATTAAATAATTTATTATTATTGTATATATTCAAAATATTATTATAGATAGATATTAGGAGAGATTATAGGATCAACAAGTATTCTTTACGCTTCTAGAGTAATCATGATTCTGTTATATAACAGAATCCATTGCCTTGTAATCTATATATTCTGCCTCTACTCAAATCATAAGATCATCGGATTCTCCTAAACCCTATTTGGCTACAACAACCTTTATGCAGAATGGTAGTTATAGCAGAAGAGAAAAATATTGCTTTAAGTTTTGGCTGTTAGATGACTTGGTAAACCGCATATGAAGGATTTCTTGCCTTCTCTCACTCCTTTCAACCCTTTTTGTTCTTTGAGAACATGCACGGCTCACCTACCATGTCAGCCCTTACTTTTTAACTTCAGTATTCACAGATTTTTTGCATCTCTACCCCTCTTTTTCCTTTTGCCACACTACCTTTGATACAGTCCCAAATTCCAACGTAATTTCCCCAATTGTCTTACTCCCTGCTTTGTAAGTTCATATAACTTTTTTGTGATTATCTCTATGTATTTGATTACTTGACATATTGTTGTTTTCTACCTCTTCCTTTTGTAGGCAGACTTACATTTGTTTAAACAGCCTCATGAGGAAAGTTGAACTCTCTGCAATTCTTATTTGGCATGCATAAAATGATTGTGTTGATGACACTACATAAATAACGGAGATTTGTGTTTTTTTTTTGTTGTGTTGGGAAGGTTGGGGGGGATTTCAGTTTCTTTCATGGTAGCTGATGAATTTGATCAATAAATAAAGAATATACAAATGAGGGTTACCCAGTCTCTATTATAATATATTGATCTACTTTATCCTCATGCAAATAACTACTTAAAATGATAGTTCTTCTATTAAATAACTAATGATGTAAACTGTAATAAACTATCCATTCATAATTATATTATTTACAGATAAATAACTATATCATCATGGTGCATTACCTGCGTAATAGTCTTATCTTATTCTTCATCTAGTATTATCACAGTCTCTTGGACCAAATGATGGTCTAAAGTTCATTACTTGCTGTCTCATATTGATTTGTCCCTGTAACACAATATTTGGTTTCATTTAAAGGCAGCTGTTAGTTTGTGTTATCTCCATGTTTGATAGCAGCGCATGTTGAAAATCATACTCAATTTGTTTTTATTGGACTCAGCTTTTAGGTCAACTAATAAATTGACAAATATGTTTCCAGTTTTACTTTCAAAAAATCATTATTTGAAACCTCATGCTATTGTGTTGATTGGAATGTTTCATTATAATCTTAGAAAACAAAGAGGATCAATCAAAATTTATCTTCGCCTTGGATTTGGCGGTGTAGGGAATTATATAGAAAATGTTTGATACACTCTTTTCTTACATTCTATTGTGCCTTGGATTTGGTTGTATAGGGAGCCAAAGTATTTAAGGTGGTTCTTATTCGAATGACAGTTCAAATTTGCCATAGAATAAATACAAGTGGTATTTTAGAGTAGCTAGCAAAGCTCAGAAAGGATGTGATGTGAGAGTCCTTTGTTTTTATATGAATGGCATGACTTTCAGGATACCCCAAAAGAAAGTCATTCTAGTACACCTTTGATATTTTAGATGATACCTGTCATATTACAGAGCAGTGCCCAAATACAAGTATTTTTGATGATGTTGGACATCTCAGATGTTAGAGTCAAGTTAACAGTATAACAAATGACTCCAAAATTTGATATTTCGACATCATGTCATGTGGCTTACAATTACACCTTGATTGGGAAATGCAGTTGGATAATCATGGTTTGGGCTTCTGTCTACCAGGAGTGCTACTTATCATTTGCCTATTTTTTATTATGTGAATGGGGAAATGAAAATCTGTTATTTTGTTCTAGCCTATAGAGTGAACTGGTTGAGAGTCCGTTGATAATTTTCTTTGACATTTTTATCTCGCTCATTAGTTGCTCAGTTGTCCTTATTGCTAGCATTTAGTGGCATTTGAAATAGAATCTGCTACTAAGTGGGATTTAATATAGAGTAGGCTTTGCTACCTAAGAGTAGCCAATCTTTGTTCATTAAGGAATAGCTAGCATTTTTAAGTGGCCAGCCGTGGGAAACATGAAGAATTTTGTTCCCAAACCAAGGGAGACTTGGTTGCACATTTGTTCATTTTTTTTACTTGGAAAGCTTTCTCCTTCCATGTTTTTTGACACTCCACGTCTGAATTTAATTTTACTCCTTTTGCTGTTATTGTTTTACTTTTTTCCCATATTTTAATCCTTCCTTCTATTTGATCTCTACTACTGTACTCTCCAAAATGATACACGGATTCTACTGAGGACTTGATCTTGTATAACATATATCTCATTTTATAGGCAAGAAGCTGCCGGTGCTCTTTGGAATTTGTCATTTGATGATAGGAATCGAGAAGCCATTGCAGCAGCTGGTGGAGTTCAGGCCTTGGTATGCTATTTCCCTTCTTCATTTAATGTTTCTGGCGGTGTATATTCATGCATAATATGGCACTGCTTCCATTTATCAACCTCCCAATTTTATTTTTTTTTCATATCATTTACCTGTGAATGTTTGAACAGAATTAAATTTGCTTTCACTCCTTTCTCTTCCCTTATTAAAAAGAAGAAGAAAAGAAAGAAATTAAATTAAAGAAAGCAAAGTAGTGAATACAATATGGTGTTCTCTGAAACTTGCTAAAATTATTTATTCCCCCTTGGTGGGTGTAATGATGCTGATTTCATTAACCTTAAAAAAGCTAGAATCTCTCTAGGCTTTAGGATTTATAGCCAGTTTCCTTAAAACAGAATCATTTTGCTGGTTTCACTGGTTATATGGGGCAGTTGTGATATTGCATAATTTGATCCTTTATACTTTGTATTTGAATTATTTTCTGATCAGCTCATTCCCTTCATAACTGGACGTTTTATGTGCATAAATAAAGTGAATGTTGGGATGAAGTTGATTATGCCTGTTGTAGAAGTTTTGAGGAAGTTAACCCTGTTAAGTGTACAAATTTCAGTCGCAAATCCATTTTCAAGCACAAACAATACAAACTCTTGTAACTCAACTGGAAAATATTTTGTATTTAACACCTGCTTCTATTATATGGGTAGATTATATTAAGATGTCTTCTGGCCATTTTCCAACTAGAATCCCATGTCTATTTATTTTGCCTTATCTGAAAAAAATATTTATATGCATCATAGATGAATTTAGTCAAACAATCTTTTTTGTTTTTTTTTTTGGTAGCATACAAGGTTTTAACATGTTGAAACTTTTGACATTGTTATTCATGTAGGTTGCTTTAGCACAATCTTGTTCTAACGCCTCCCCTGGCCTTCAAGAGAGAGCTGCTGGTGCCCTCTGGGGATTATCAGTTTCTGAAGCCAATAGGTAAGTGTGAGAATTCATTTATCTGCAAATTTTGCTCTGGAGAATCAAGATTCTTAGACAACTTATTATTATCATTGTCATATTTTTGAAATGCTCCTGCAAATTGCTTTGTGCCATAATTTTAACTGATAGCATCTGAGACAATTTATTATTGTATTACCCTTACATCTTTTATGAAACAAAATATTGTACCATGGCTGTAACAACATGAAAGCTCATATGGTGGAAGCATTGAAATTTAGGAACGTTAATAGAGTGGATTTGATCTATGACAATTAGGCTGCAGTGCATACTGCTTCAAATCCAATATTTCACGAGAGGATTAAAAATATTAAAATAGATTTCCATTTTTGTGTAAGAGATGATTCAATTGAGCTGTGTTTCTACTGTGTTTGTTTGTTCAGATAATGAAGTAGCAAACAACTAAACATACTAAAACTCTCGGAGGTCCTTGAATATGTGCATTTGTAACAAGTTTGGCACATATAATCTATACAAACTAGCTTGAGGAGGAGTGTTGAGAATCAATCATGATATGCTAGTTCTTGTATAACATTCAGGTTAACTAGACTACGGCAAGGAGGATAGAATAATTAATTTGGTCTTGTGCATACAACTATAAATAAGAAACTTTACTAGATTAGTATGCATTGACTAGTTTCCTTACATTTATCTTATTTCTCTCCATGTTTGAGGTGGTTACAAAGAAAACCATTGGATGCATTAGTGAGGAGGATAGAGTAAGCCGTATGGAGTCTTTTGAAAAGGGGCATAGGAAGACCAAAGAGAATAATACTCTATAGTTATCGAGCGGGATCTCTTAGTTAACAATTTATCCAACAATTTGGTTGTTAACAGCACACAATAATATCAGGAAGTCCATGTTAGTTGACCCCACCTAGTGGGATGAGGCTTGTGGTTGTATCAAGATTAAAAGAAACTGCCCCTTATGCTATAATTATATCCAAGCTTCAAAATGAAAGAGATTTATGTCTCATGATACCATTGAGTCATTGACTAATAGTTTTTCAATGTGTATTGTGATCCAATAGAACTTGTTTTAAGAGGGTAAGTTTAATGAAGAGAAATATAGATGAAAAATAAGTTCAATGCAGTATAAAACTCTCAAACTAATGATTCTGCCCAAATAGGGCCAACCCAGTTCGAGTCCCCACTTGGTGAGGGTATGGGGAAGGGAGTATACTAAGCAGCCTTACCCCCGCTTTTACGCGGAGAGGCTGATTCAAACCCGCGATCACAGACCCCACAGCAAGCGAGCTTACCGTTGAGCCAAGCCGGCCCTTCATTCTGCCCAAATAGGAAGTTAATAAAAAAATAAAACTTGAGTGCTTCTTTGGGTTTAGGGTTTAGGGCTAAGTGAAGAAAGGCTACTTGAGTGTTTGTGATAAGAAAGTGCCTAAAACAAGAAAAGATAAGAATCAAAATGATCATTTGAGAGGACGAGCAAGCATACACCTATCGAAGAAAAAATGATAGAAAATCATTTAAGATGGTTTGGACATGTACAAAGAAGGTTGTTGGAGGCATAGGTAAAGAGGGTAGATCCGACAATATGGAGTTCTTTAGAAAGAGGTAGAGGAACGCTAAATTAAGTCATTGAATGGGACCTTTTGTTTAATAATCTATCTAAAGATTTGGTTATTGATATAATATAATATAATGGCGTCATCTAATTTATATAGGAGACCTCACCTAATGGGACAAGGTGGTTGTTGCTTCTATGGCTGGTACAGGGTTTAAAGCTGATTACATGACATTTCCTTTAATTTGATTTCTTTTCACCATTTTTTTCCAAAATATGTTCTTTAACTTGATTTGTTCTCACTGACCATACAGTGTGAATTTGATTATGTATGAAACTATTTTCATAATGTAGTTTTAGTTTTTACTCTTTATTTATTCATATGTTCATTGATCTTTATTTGTTTTCTTAGCATTGCTATTGGTCGAGAAGGAGGTGTTGCACCCTTGATTGCACTGGCACGGTCTGAAGCTGAGGTGATTTTATTTTCCTGTTTGGTTTATGTCTAGGAATATAGATATCTATGATGTGCAACTTCGTTCTTATGCTAGAATAGTTTCTTGTATTGTGGTATGGATTTGGTTATCCTAGGGGTGGTTCATTATTATCAAAAGTCTAGCAGTTTTCCCCCTGATTATATTTTTACCTTTGAGTCATTTCTCCTTGGTAGCGCTTCCACACACAATGATGTTATATTATGCTTCAAAAGTTTTGTCGTTAATTAAGATGCTAGTTGGATGCATATACAGACTACATCTATTACAGCAAAAGCTCTGGCACGATGTTGAACTAAGATAATTTCTATGTGGTGTTAGGCTGTTGTAATGATGTCTTCCTCTTGTTTTAAAGTGACTGAGAGTTAAAGCTTCTAGCCTTTTGGCATGCATGGGTTGTGCGGTTGTGCCCCCTTCATAACCTCACTAATCAATCAGATAAACTAAATTCTGTATTTTTTACACATTTCTTTTTTATACCAGTGAATTTGTGGCATAATTCCCACGTACTTTCTGTCTTCAGGATGTTCATGAGACTGCTGCAGGAGCACTATGGAATCTTGCTTTTAACCCTGGTAATGCTCTACGTATAGTCGAGGAAGGAGGAGTCTCTGCTCTTGTTGATCTCTGTTCTTCATCATTATCAAAGATGGCACGTTTCATGGCTGCATTGGCGTTGGCTTACATGTTTGATGGGAGGTAACTAGGCTGATTAAAACTTGTATTTTTACATCCTTCTTCATCTTATTTATTTTTTGAGAATGCTTATAATCTCTGATGTACATGCTATTGTTGTCCTTTATTGATGTTTCAATAAATAATAACCCTTTTAGGTTAAAGTTTATGGCCCGCCGGATGGGTTTGATTCTTAAACAAGTATAGAACTTTTTGTAGTTAGTGGGGATTTTCACTCTGTGAGATGTATCATTGTTATTCCTTTTATTTTGTCTTGCTAATTTTTTCTTTCTAGTTGATTTTTTGCCCCGCGTGGAGTCAATATATAAGGATAACCAGAGTAGATACGTGAGATCCTCATTGCAGAATTGTTGCAATGTACAAATTGGTGTGGACTCTCTTGAATCTACATAAACAAAGCGTTCAAGACCCTAGTTATTTAATATGATTCTAAATCTTTCGGAGGTCTCCTAGTTGGTGAAAAACCAAGCTTATCCTTTTGTACTTTTGAATCTGGCAATATGCTCTCTATTCTCTGGAGCTCAATAATTGATTAATAAGTTTTATTTTTTTTCTTTAATGATAGGCATGTTTTTTAGTGAAAGAAATTACATTAACAATATCATCATTATATATTGTCCACCATTTTAAGAAGGTTCTCATCATTTCAAATGGAACTTACTATGTGTTGTGCAGAATGGATGAATTTGCTTTGGTGGGAACCTCATCAGAAAGCATCTCCAAGAGTGTGAGCTTGGATGGAGCTAGAAGGATGGCTTTGAAACACATTGAAGCTTTCATCCTTATGTTTTCTGATCAGCAAGCATTTGCTGCTGCTGCTACATCAACAGCCGCTGCAGCATTGGCTCAGGTTTCTGAAGGAGCACGAATCCAAGAAGCAGGACATCTTAGATGCAGGTTTCTTTCTTTCTCTTAGTTGATAGGAAAAAATGCCTCTTTTTTAATAGGAAAAAGTGCACAATTAGTCATTTTTAGGAGTGTCTTTTCAGTCTTTTAATCTTGACTCCATAAACAAAAAATGCTGACATTAAAATTTTAAATGCTAACAAAACATTCTCATATGTTGATATATTAAGTTTAATTTTCAAAATAACAATGATTGTTACCAAAAAAAAAAAAACAAAATGATCATTTGAAACTAATTTTGTTTAGATTATGCGATTGAAAATATACTTTTTAAAATTAAGGGGTCAAATTGAAATGTTGTATAACCTTAGAGGATTAATGGTGCACTTTTGCCTTTTTAATATTACAAAAAAATTGGGAATAACTCGGACTTTTACGTTTATGCATGCTTGCTTCCAAAGACCACCTGCTATGAATAAATGCACATTTCTATTGGATTTCAGTTTTTGTGATTTATCATTAGTTGTTAATGGGCTATTTTATCCATTTGTTTCTTAGTGGTTCTGAAATTGGAAGATTTGTTGCTATGCTACGAAATCCATCATCTATACTAAAGGCTTGTGCTGCATTTGCTCTTCTACAGGTAACTGTACTGTCCTTCAGTTTTTTATATGGGCATCTCAAATCATTATGTTGGCATAGTATGCTGTATCTTAGATGATAAAACAGACATTTGGGGAAATAAGAAGTAATCCTCCGGACTTTAATAGACATATTTAGTTAATTTGATTAGATTAAGAAATTTAGTTGAGTTAGTTAATATGATATGTATTTTTCAAAATACTCTAGGCATCTTTCTTCTCTCTCTCCCTTAATTATTATTGAGAGAGTATTAATAGAGGTAAATTAGAAAAATACTGATAAAGATAAAAACTATGTCTTATATTTAAATCCAAGATCATCTCTTTAAATATATCTTTTGTTAGGGACTGGATGAGTAATTCCCATTTCAACCGGTCAAACATTGGAATAAGGCAAATTTTGTTTTTTGTAATGTTGAAAATATCCTTTTCATTGTTGAAGTTATGTCAGTACTGTTGCTTTTTAGATTTGAACTAGCATTTTCTTTCTTGTGTTAATCTTTCAAATGCAGTTTACAATACCTGGTGGGCGACACGCCATGCACCATGCTAGCCTCATGCAGAACGCGTGTGCGGCGAGAGTTCTTCGTGGGGCAGCCGCCTCAGCAACCGCCCCACTGGAAGCAAAAATATTTGCCAGAATTGTTCTTCGCAACCTCGAGCATCACCAGACAGATCTGCAAACCATCTAGAATAGTTCCAACATCTGGTAGCAATCCCCATGTCTGAAACTATTCTACAGTTTGCAATATATTTCATTCGTAGACAAAACTGCTCCATGTTCCGTAAGAACATTGCTCCTTGATGTAGATGAAGGAAATTATTAGATTCTTCAGCATACTTTCTTATCCTGCCTCAACAAACTGGTTAGCTGATAGTTTATTAACTCTTGAGATGTATTTCTTTCTCCTCTTTCTTGTATCAATCTTTTCAAATCAAGGCTGCAGAAGATAAGAAAATATCTATTAATACTGCTTGCCTTGGTGCTTTTCCTTTGTATTATTTTCTTACAGATATCCTGTGTAATTATAAACTTAGGCTATTTTTATGACACTTGTTGAAGACTGGGTTGAGTACCATTAATCATTTGAGTAAAATAAGGCATTTGATTTTATATGTTTTTATTCTCAGGGGTGTGCAAACCCAGGACCGGGATTTCCAAAATCAATCCTAGTCCCGGTCTCGGGTTTTTCTTTCTTTCTTTTTTTGAATTTTTTTTGGTTTTTTTTTTCATGTTTTATTATAAAAAAACAATCATTTAACAACTAATAAGATTATAATAATTACATAAATTGATCTAAAGTTTATAAATTATGTTTATTATTATTATTTTCATCTTCGTTATTATCATTATACAGTATATAGTTAAGTTTAATATCGCAATACATGAGGTTTAATTCCAGCTAAAAATGTTATATACATATTTTGAAAAGGTAATTTAATTAATAGGGATAAAAATACACAAATAAAAGGATAATTTTAATTTATAAGATAAAAAATAAAAAAAATACAAACTGAGACTAGGATCATCCTGGGATCCCTAAGGGTGATCCTGGTCCCCACAGGATGATTCTGGCCGAGACCAGGAAATTTCCGAGATTAAAATTTTAGGACTGGGTCGGGAGTACTGAGGTCGGGATTGTTTGTTCTTCTGCATTTTGATTTTGCCTGTTGGTAGGGTAGAAATAGGTTAGACTTCAAAACATGCATAAGCTGGCAACATATAACTAAAAGGGTTAAGATGCAAAAATAACCATAAATTGTTGTCGAAAGTGTAAAAATAACCATAAACTATTTTTAAGTGCAATAGTGACTGTAGCGTTGTTAATTTTTTTTAGGGGTTGCTACAGTAACATAACGGTTTTGCACCACTTTTTGCACCCAAAAATAGTTTATGGTTATTTTTGCACTTCTGACAACTGTTTATGGTTATTTTTGCACCTTAACCCTAACTAAAATCTTAAACTTGAACATGAGAGCTTGTAAATAATTTCTTTTAAGGGTTAAAGCCTTTAAATAAGTTAGGCCTAAATATCTACCCAAATTGTATGCCTTTAAAAGTTTAAATAGACTTAAAAATCCATGCTGTAAGAGTTTAGTATAAATACAAAAAAGAAAAGAATGCCTTGTGGCAAGAAGCAAATATGAATATTTGGCAAAAAAAGAAGCAGCAGCAAATATGAATATGAAAATCGATAATTTGATGATTAATAAGATATGTTTTTTAAAATTAATTGTGTTAAAACTAAATTTTACGTCTTTTATTTTTTTTACCAGATTATAAAATTTCATCAACACTAAAATAAACTTATAACAATGATTATGTTTCAATGAATGACACAAATGAGAGAGGGAGCTAGTGTTGTCTTGTCTTCAGGCAATTGAAAAAGATGAGAGGTAGAGGTGAACAATTAATGAATAAGAGGTTGAGTTCATGTGTGAATGATGAGATGTAAAACTTAGAGTTAAGGTTGAATAAATTAATTTTATAAATAAAACTTAGAGTTAAGGTTGAGTTAATAATTTTATAAAATTAATTTGTTATATATATAATTATATATAATATTGCAAATTCAAAGTAAAAATAAATTGGGCATACTTGTAAATTTATAGCCTTGGTCTTATGAAAACATGTATAATTTGATTGCCTAAATAGACCTACAATAGACTTAAGTTTAACATATTTACTAAATAATTGGATTATGATCAAAATAAACATAGGGGCCTAACATATATTTTCTTTTTGTTGCCTTACCTATTTATTAGGTAGTATTTTCTAGTAAAATCTTGTTATATTGATTATTCTTTATATTAAAAATTCATATTGATTAAATTTTAAAATAATGTAATAAAATCACACATAGCTAAGGTTAGAATTATCATACTGGACCGGCTGGTTAGACTCTATCCAATCTGATCCCATCTTTAGACTGTTGGCTGAATTAACTCGGCCAACTAAGTGAGTCACTCGAATTGCTGGGTCACTTTTTTGTTTATAAAAAAAAAACCTCAAAAGGACCTTTTAGAGGGTTTTTTCAAGAAAAAAAAAAACAATTTGGGTTGGGTCACCCACCATCTTCGTCTTCTTCTTCGGCTCTCCCACGGACCCATGCCACCCGGCAACTCTTCCTCCATTCCTTCATTCCTTTCCTCGAGCTCGACAGACAGCCACAGACACTAGCACTCACTCACCCTCACACACTCACTCGCACTCACATTCACAGTCACGAAGCTCATACACACTTACCAGTCGACGGCGAACGGCGGCGGGAGGTCACAATCGCACGCACTCGCACTTACACACTCATTCACAGTCGCAGAAGTTCAGAGTTCAGACACACACACACTCAATCACGCTGACCAGGGGACAACGGACGGCGAAAGGCGAGTTGGCAACGGGGGCAAGGCAAAGTGAGAACTCAGGCGAAACGACAAACGGACGGTGATCTCTGGAATTTCTGGTTGGTTTTTTCTTTGAAGTTGTAAATTCGAGTGGAAATCCGTGGCCGCCTACCCATTCTCCTAGTTGCTGCTGCCATCAATTTCGAGCAAAGAGGTCGCCGCTGCTATATTACCGGCGCTTAATCGTCATCGTGCGCGGGAGAATCTGTAACTGGTGAGCGTCTTAACTTTCCTCACCCTCCCTCCTTTGCTATCTGGTAATCTCTCAATTATGCCCTCGTTTCTGCCCTCATTCCCCCATTTCGATCCGCGCCATTCATGGTTAATAGAGTAAGGCCTGGATGTCATGTCCTTGTAAAAAGTCTAGCTCGAGTTTTCCAAACAAGCTAAGGTAAACGGCTAGGGCTCTGATCGTGACAAACGTTCTGTTGAGTTCTTAGTAGCAGTCGGCGACTTTCTTGATTATTTCTTTTACTTCACATTGTTGCTAGGCCTTCATTTCTGTGTTTTCTTTATCCAAGTCAACTGAATTCTTGGTCTGTTTAAATTTGCAAAATTTTGCTGCCCAATAATCTGCTGGGGAAGAGCCTGATGACTGAAGCCATATGTTGTGTTTAGGTCTTGAATGCAGGTGAGTTTATTGGTTAAATGGCTGGTTCTTTGGCTCTCTTTAATTTCCTTCCCTTTTGTGTGCCTTGGATGATGGATTGGCAACTGCTTCATTTTCATATTCATTGGGATCGTCTTGCAAAGGGTACTAGAAGTTTCTGCCTTTTGTGTCAGAACATGGTTTTGAAGTGACTTTCATTCATTTTTTTCATGTTTTCTTAACATATCAAGAATATTTATGCATTTGATAACCCTTCACCTTGAATATGCACCTCTTCTTTGCAAACATCTAAGTTGTGGCTTTGTTGAATTTCACTATCATTCATTAAACTAGTTTCCAAAATGCTTCTAAGTGATTTATTATATATTTGGATAAAGTTGTTATATATGTTGGCCAAAAATAGACAATTTTAATTCACTAGGTATATATTGACAGAGGTAATTTTGTCTCTTTAGTTTTTATTTCTATCTATTCCCATGTTCTTTTAATCCAAGCAAACATTTGCATACTTATGCTTCATCTTTTTTTAATGACAAACCAAACATAATCATGTAAACATCATTATGTTCCATTTCATTACATTCCATTATGTTCCCTATGATTCAGTATAAATGGCCTTTAGGGTTTATTCTTGGAGAAATATTGGAGGAGACTTAAAGGATTAGAGAAGAGTACAGTGAGAAGCAATAGAAACAAAAAAAATCTGAACAGAGCAGATTGGGAAGATAAAGCAAACAATTGGAAGTTTCTTAAAGGTAATCCTATTCATTTCACTGAGATTTAGTCTTCTGCATAATCTGTTAGTGATGCAATAGCAAAATTGATTAGTAGAAAGTGTGCCCAGAAGAGTTGAACCCTTTTGGTTTCAGAAGAGATGGCTGGACAATCTGATCCTCACCTCTCTCTGTTTTCAGCTGAGGAGGTATCTTTACTTGAATAGTTAAAGAATTTCATCATACTTTTGCTTAAATTACCTGCTGGCAATAATTAACGGGTGTGATTTTGTTTCTAAGCTTGAATATGTAGCGGAGGACGACATGGTTGAGATTGTACCCAATCTCAAAATGGATGCTCTCAATTTGATAAGTGTAAGCATTAGCTGTAGCTTATGCTCTTCCTCCTGTATGTGAGGGAGAAAAGATAATTGTTTTTAAGAGGTAACAACACTGGGATATTAACTTCATTTTGATGAAAATGGCAGGGAGATTTTGGTCCATTTGCCCCCCAAATAGCTACTCAAGTGCCATTGTGGTTGGCTGTGGCTTTGAAGAAGAGAGGAAAATGTTCTATTCGCCCTCCTGAATGGATGTCAGTTGGTGAGCTGCATTTATTTCTTGTTTATCAAGTATCCTTGTTCATTTTAATGATGATATTTCATTCTTTATTTCTGTTAAGGAAGAACTCATAATTTGTTACTTGCTGTTTATTTATTTATTTTTGGGTAATGTGTTGCTTGCTATTTAATGAGAAGAAAATAAGGGAAAAAGGGAAAGAGAGTGAAGAGGTCTATGAGTCAGATTTTATTAAGATCTACAATATAAACCGTCTCCAGAAAGAACCAGTTCTGTTCTAATGGATCTTGGTATTTCTAAATTCTTATGCCCTTATCCCAATTGAATGTTGTGTATATGTTACCTTGCCTTTGATAGTTTCAAACCTATGCATTGTTTTTAAATATTTCTCTGTGTTATTTATGTTCCTAAAATTTTCCTGCCATAGCCTTGTGCCACATTGAATTTGAGTCAGACAAATATGAAGTAATGTTAAAATTGATCTGGTAATTTCTCACCAGAGCAATCTAAGATATCATCAGTATTTAGGGTGGACAATAAATTTTCTTGTAAATTATCAAATGTTTGAAAACAAGGCATTCTATTGCAATGTTGATAGTGGCTCTATGAAATATAGAAGGGGTCCATAATTTTGGTGGTCTAAGCATGCCATTGAAGCATTCTTATGCAGAATAGAATTGTACTGGTATTTTGTGCTCTGTTAAATAAAGAATATTTTACTTTTGAGTAAGTATGCTTGACTTATGGTCTATAAACAGAGTTGATATTCCTGACACATACCTGAGCACACTATAGGTCTATTGTTTCAACTTGCATTACATGTTTTTTTTTCCCCTTTTTCTTGTTTTGAATTTCAGTTTTGTAAATTGTACCATGTTGGTAAATCCTATTTTTGTTTCATTTATCACTGGAAGCTTGTGTGACATGCCTTTTGGAGTTATATATACTCATATTTCTTTTGATATCTTGGCAATGATGAATAATTTGTTTTTTGAATATGAAAATTTGGTTTAATTCTGAAATTTTGCTTCTTCAGATTGTTTGTGTAAGAGTTAATAAATCTATGACCTTAACCATGACAGCCCCAGCACCAAGTCAAAAGTATGCAACTTAATAATTCAAACATCACATTGGAACGCCATCCCCTGCATTTTCCAACAGAAACCCAACCACACCCCATATACCTGTAAATGCTGACCACTGGCAACTTGGACTCGCGATGAAGAAGCCCCTGTATCTTGCCATCCTAATTTTAACGCCAGATCATAGTCCAGAAAATCATGGGTACTCCCATTATCAATCAGTATATGGATTACCTTGCGGCCCACATTACCCTAAAGCTGCATTGATTCAGCCCAGTCCACTCCATTAATCACATGCAACGAAATCAAAGGGGGAGGTTCTTCAGGTGGTCTGACTTCATCTTCCCCGATATCTATTTCCTCATCCTCATCAATCAACTCCATATACTGCAAATGTAGCCGTTGCCTTTGAGGACAACGATGATCCCTTGTAAACTTTTCATGGCAATAGAAGCAAAGGTTTTTTGCCCGATGCTCTGCCTCATCCTCAGCCGATAAAATACCAGATGCGCGCCATGGTTTGGTCGTGTTTTTTTTCTGTTGAGGTGGCGTTCTTGGTCGTTGGGTTGACCGATAGTGAAGAAGAATCATGTTGATTAGCCCCACTTCGGTTATAAAAATTCTTACTCACACTCGCAGATGACGTGGCTTAGCCTTGCAATGCCACTAAACCCTCTTTGACTGTGTTAACGTGTCTACTCCCCCTTTCACCAGCAATCTTGGCTTCACAGTGAGTCACCGATATTTCTTAAACCCTGGCCAGTCGACGTATTTCTCCTAAGCTTTGAGGATTGAATAATAGCACCGAATATGTAATCTCTTCCTTAAGTCCCGATATATAGATGTCTACCAGATATTCTTCAGACAACTCTAATTTGGCTGTGATCACGTCGAATTTGATATTGTACTCCGCCAATGACCCCGTCTAACGTAGTCGAGTGAGATCGCTCATAGGCTTCTCGAAAGAGGCCCCAAATGCTTCTGTGATTAATTGTACGTAGCCATCCTATCCCGATGCTTGTAAACCCCAACGTTTTTCCATCGCCACATGCCACGTAAATGTCTCATCGTCCAGATATATAGAAGCGATTCAAATCTTGGAGGCCTCCGGCGTCCCGTCAAACTCAAAGAATCGTTCACATTTAAGAATTCAGGTGCGAATATCCTTACCTTGGTACTTTAAGAATTCCATTTTTGTGAATTGAGTGGGTTTTGGTTGGCCATTTCCCCCTCTATGGCCGTACCTCAGATTTGCATTGGGTTGTGGCTCCTAGCATGCTAACATCGTCTACAACATAGTGTTGAATTCCCTTCCCATGTTGTGCAACTCATCGCGGAACCCAAGAACAGATTCTTGGAGTTGATCCACCGTGTCTAGCTTTTACAATTTCTTGAAATGCACTTGCTGCAATTTAGCGTCAATCGCTTGAACTCGGTCCTCTATCTTAGAATCAGCGTTTCTTGAACTCTTCGCACTCTGGCCCCAGGTATTGGCCATACATCAAATGATGGTAGTAGGAAGAGAGCCGAGGAAATAGAGCTTTGATACCACTGTTATACTATCTTTAGGTTTCTGAATTTAGGAAGGTATAAGAGAGAAAGAGAAGAACAGAGAGATAGAAGAGAATGAAATAATCCCTTTGGGAACCAATCTTATTACTGAACTTAGCACTCTTACATCAGAGGAATCTCTTCTATTTATAGGCTCTTATTGGCATTAATGAATTAAAACAGAAAACATAATTAACATAATGCTACAACCGTCAACCTCCTAACTAACTCGGTAATCCCTAATTCTTATCAATTAATCCCAATTTATATTTAATATTATTCCATAACAATCTATGGGCCTCTTAGATGAAAAAGATCCAATTGAGATATCCTATTAGAACTATTGTTATCTTCTCGATCATAAACAACATGAACAGAATTGCAAATCCTTTCAGTTTTCAGTAGATATAACCCTACCAATTCTTTACCAATTAGCTTGATCTTCCCATCTCGAAGGCCCTGCATTAGACAGAGATGTGGGGAGAATGAAGCCATACAATCATACTCCTTAGTAAATTTGGACATAACAATTAAATTGAAGCGTAGTTGGGGTGCATATAGGATATTTTGCAGAATTATACCTTTACCTAGTTAGGCACTACCTATGTGAGTTACTGGCACATGCTTTCCATATGGTATTTTAATGGTTTTGATTTGCCCATTATATTTAGTATAATCACACAACAAACTTAAATCTCCCACCATGTGTGTGGTTGCTCCAAAATCTATTATCCAAGTATCATATGCAACAGAAAGATTAGGGATAGCCAAACCTGTACCAGTAAGGGCATGGATTGTCGATTCCTCATCCTGCTTCAGCATTTCGAGAATCCTCTCATATTGAGTTTGTGTGAATGTTGGAGCCACAATCCCAGAAGCCCCCACCAATTTTTCTGTCTCTGGCGATGAATTGTATCCCTTATTTGTATTTTGGTTTGAATCTTGAATCTGCTTTCCTTTATTGGAGGGATATCCAATTAATTTGTAGCAACTATCCTTCGAATGCCCCTTCTTTTTGCAATAAGAGCATTCTTCAACATTATCCCCACGACCTCTGGCTTGTCCTCTACCTCTCACCCTTACTGCTATGGCTATGCCTTCCAAAGGGGAACTCTTTTCTGTAGCAGCAATATTGCATTACGTTTCATCTTGCAAAATCATGCCACATGTATCATTGATAGAGGGAAGTGGATACATTAACAATATCTGGCTTCTTGCTTGGGCATATGAATCATCAAGCCCTAGCAAGAATTGTAGTAATCTCTGTTCTTGAATAAGATCACCTTGTGCTTTGAAGCTTCACAGGTGCAATTGGGAGTTGAGAGAAGGCTCGATTGTTCCTCCCATAGCTCCCTTAATCTTGAAAAATATATTGAAAAGGATAGATTCCCTTGCCTAAGCGAATTGATCTCTTAGTGAAGTGCAAATATCCGCATCCCATTCTTCTTGCGAATCGCTTCTTGAAATCTGTCCATACAAGAGATGCACGATCGAAGAATATGATACTATTAGACAATTCTTTAGAAAGATATCCGATTAGCGAAGACAAAATGACGGTATTGCATTGCTCCCACTAATTATGCAAGGATGTGTCAAATGATTGCTTCGTGCAACTGCCGTCAATGAATCCAAGTTTCTACTCTCGAAGAGCGATCTTCATAGCATGGCTCTACATTGTGCAGTTCTTTGTGCCAGTGAGAATATGAGGGACAAGCATTGTAGCCTGCATATCTGATAGATGAAGAAACAGGGGATAGGTGCACGAAACATTCTCCATTTTCGTGTTCTCTGTGACTGCCTTCCCGTCGACGCCGCTCATCGCCATTGCTAGGTTTAGAGCTTCAAAATCACGATACACAGAGAAGCAGAATGTAAGATCTGAGTCGAGGTGCAATCTTGGGCCTTTCTTGGCCTACATGGAATATGTCTCCCACCGGATTGTAACATGGGTCTCTGGTACCATGTGAAGTCTCTTGGACCAACCTATGCACATCGTTTTGGGAGAAAAACTATTATTCTATTAAACTAAAGCGAGCGGGTCCTTCCCGTGTTTTGCACGGGGAGATCCACCTTCTGCAAATATTTACCAACAGTAACTTTCCTTCTTTGCATGCTAATTATATAAACATCCTTACACAAAACATCCCTGACAACTACACAATGCACAATTAGTTCATCAATTTAAACCAATGATGTGCACGCATTTTGTTACATCTGACAATGTTTGCAACAATTGATATTTTTCATGGAAAATAATCCCCGATTCATCTCCACCAACCACAATCCTTAGACAATCAATGATTTTTTACGTATAATTGCCCATATATGAAAACTAATTTAGAAAGGTGTAATCTAAAAAGGTGTAATGATTATCCTTACATTTTGTTGATTGTCATGGTAAAAGCTAATGTAATTAGGAACTGCCTCCGTTGCATGCAAAATAGTCCATATTGATTTTGAATGATTCATGTCCATTATATGAATAACTATAGATGAAGTTAATTTATTCCATAAAATTAAACAATAAATATAATAATTGATGGGACGATGACTGGCTAAGGCATAGTGGACACTACTAAGCATCAAGATGTAATTTGGATATGAAAATATGAAAGAAAACATGTTCAGAATTTAAAAAAGAATAATCGAGGCATCATAAATTAAAATAGTCGATAATATTATGTGGTAAAAAAGAACACATGCATTGTTTCCTTTATATCATAGGAATGAGCCTTTAATTGGTATACGTATGGCATTTTGTTAATTCAACATTTCTGTGGAATAATAGCCGTGTGATGAAGAAATCAATAACGGATGCTAAATTTAGGATGTTAAATATAAGCTTCAACAATAAAGTTATTATTCATGGAGATTAAGAATAAATGTTAGACAGAAAATCTTATAATTCTGAACAATAATTATGTTGTAATAGTAATACATTTGGGAACTTTAACTATTCAATTTATTAGCATACATTTTTATTTTATAAATTATTTGAATTTGTTGGGCTTATGTTATTTTTAAATTGAATGATACTGCTAAATATTGATCGCCACTAAATTTTTGTTAGATGGCTAATTTTTCAGCATTGTGACATAGGCTTTTGTGAGTGGTGCAAAAGTAACAGGGCTAAAAGGCTGCAAAACTCCGAACAAACAACTAGATCCATTGAATCCATTAGAAGGTGTAAAAGAAAGGTCTATTATATAATTTATGTCTGGGAGTTCCTAAGTGAGAATTAAAAGTGCTCAATTAGAAAGTTGATGATATGCTTATTATGTTTAATTAAAATAGTATTACTAATTTTTTTAGCATGGTACTCCTTCTAGAGTTAGTTGACTTTTTTTTTTTGGAGAATCCTAAAAAAGCTACTTACATTATTTTAAAACAATAAAATTTATAGTTTTTCTTTAAACTATGTTGTTTGACTTATGAACTAATATGTAATCTAATAAAACACAACATATGATAAGATTAAGTAATATAATTAGTTAAAACATATGTCAGTTTCTTATTAGAATGTTGTTTTTTATATTGTTGGATGCCTTTTTTAAACATATTTTGGTTTTGAGCAAGAAAATGAATTTAATTTCAATTATTGTATAATGAACATAGCACAATTCGTATAGAAGAGTGTGTGGAGATCATTTGCCCTTTTTTTCTTGATTATTGGCATGGAATGAATGATGTGACATTTATTTAAGTCACTAACACTTAAGATTCATGATATTTAATAATTGTAATTTTTGCCACCAAGTCAAAATTGATTTTAGGAAGTGTAGATCTTAGCTGCATAATGATTAGTTATATACTATCTGCATATGCCACCTGTTATACAATTATGTTAACACAATTCATTGACAGATAGGTTACGCATGGCATAATATAAATGTTGGTAAGTGTAGTATTTAGATAATAAGTGATCCATATATCTTAAAAAAAATGATAGGAGCAGTATATGATGTTCAATAGCTGTGGTATAATAATGGAACAACGATCAACACTTGAATTAGGAAAATATGGCCACTGCTTGGTAACAAAATGACATACATGAATTATTGAAAATGTAACGAAAGATGTGTTCAACTTAAAAACATAAGGAAAGAAAAGCGTGGTGGAAAATGACAACGAACAACTTCCAAGAAAGGATGCACACTACTCCTCCTACTTGATAAGTTTTAACATCATCCCATCATGCATTGGACTAGCTGATGGTTGGGACTCCTTTGTAGAATCATCTTTTGGTTCACACCTCTATTATACCTTTGCGCTTGACTCTGCAATCTGCATCTACATTTGTTATTTTGGAAAGAGGATGTTTGGGGTATTTACTCCCTTCAATTACAACTCCAATATCCTATTTACAAATGGAAACAGAAAAACTCAAGAATGAAACCATTAGTTAATGACTACAGCTAAATATCGAGATAAGTGAATTATAATATTAAATCTCCACTAGAACGTAGAAAAAATCACTTGGTCTTGTAATAAAATACTATTAAAGAGTATTTTTATTATGTCTTCTTGAATGAATGGACATGAAT
>JBAGKO010000003.1:11221979-11232573 GCA_037177275.1 Acacia concinna | reverse complement strand
TCAGTCCTAATGATGAACTTATTCCTCTCTAAATATTGGTGCCAATATTCCACAGCTTGCACTACCGCCAATAGCTCTTTTTCATAGATCGACAGATTCACATGCTTAGGGGCTAGAGCTTTGCTGAAATAAGAAATTGGCTGACCTTGCTGCATAAGAACAGCTCCAATCCCAACCCCACAAGCATCAGTCTCTACCACAAATTGCTTCGTAAAATCTGGAAGTGTGAGTACTGGAGCTGAAATCAGGGCCTCCTTCAATTTACAGAAAGCTTGACTTGCTGATTCAGACCATGCAAAAGAGTCTTTCCTTAATAACAAGGTAAGAGGCTTGGCTAATAACCCATACCCTTGAATAAAACGGCGATAGTACCCTGCCAACCCCAGAAAAGCACGTAATTGTTTGGCTGTCCTCGGTTCAGGCCAATCTGAAACAGCCCGAATCTTGGTAGGATCTGTTGCCACAGTACCATCTCTGATAATATGGCCCAAATATTCCACCTGACCTGCAGCAAAAGTACACTTACTCTTCTTAATAAAATAGTGATTACCCTGAAGAACTTCCAGCACCTCTCCCAAATGTCGAGCATGATCTGCTAGAGTAGAGCTATAGACCAAAATATCATCAAAAAAGACCAGCACAAATTTCCGTAAGAAAGGTCGAAAAATATCGTTCATTGCTCCTTGGAACGTTGCTGGTGCGTTTGTTAATCCAAAGGGCATTACCAACCACTCAAAGTGTCCCGAATGAGTTTTAAAAGCTGTCTTGTAACAATCATTTGGCTCCATCCGTATCTGGTGATAACCAGCTCGAAGATCCAACTTTGTGAACCATTTCGCTGCGTGTAATTCATCTAATAAATCTTCCACCAATGGAATAGGATACTGGTTCTTTACTGTCCTTTTATTTAACTCTCTGAAGTCAATGCACATTCTCCAACTTCCATCTTTTTTCTTTACCAACACTATAGGAGCCGAAAAAGGAGAAGAACTTTCCTGAATAACCCCTGTCTGCAGTAAATCTGACACTTGTTTCTCTATGATATCCTTCTGAGCTGCTGAATATCTATACGGTTTAAGGCTTATCGGGTTTGTTCCCTCCTGCAGAATGATAGGATGGTTATGGCCCTTACGTAATGGGGGTAGGCCCTGGGGTTCTTGGAAAATTTCCTCAAACTGATCTAACATATTCTGAATTTCCCACGGCACTTTCATATTACTGGCAGTAACTGCACAACATTGCTGCCCATTGCCTTCCCTTGGTTGCAACAGCTTTATCAAGAAAACCTGAGGTTCAATTGTCTTATCCATCTCAATTCTCGATGCTGGAACCACACGAAGGGAATTTGTAGGTGTTGCCTGTAATTTGCAGAGGTTTCCCTTATACCAGAACTGCATAGAGAGCTTCTCATAGTCCCAGAAAGCACTCTTTATGGTCCTTAACCATGACAGCCCCAGCACCAAATCAAAAGTATGCAACTTAATAATTCGAACATCACATTGGAATGCCATCCCTTGCATTTTCCAACAAAAACCTGACCACACCCCGTATACTTGTAAATGCTGACCACCGGCAACTTGGACTCGCGATGAAGAAGCCCCTGAATCTTGCCATCCTAATTTTAATGCCAGATCATAATCCAGAAAATCATGGGTACTCCCATTATCAATGAGTATGTGGATTACCTTACGGCCCACATTACCCTGAAGCCGCATTGATTCAACCGAGTCCACTCCATTAATCGCATGCAACGAAATCAACGGAGGAGGTTCCTCAGGTGGTCTGACTTCGTCTTCCCCGGTATCTATTTCCTCATCCTCATCAATCAACTCCATATACTGCAACCGTAGCCGTTGCCTTTGAGGACATCGATGATCCCGAGTAAACTTCTCATGGCAATAGAAGCAGAGGCTTTTAGCCCGATGCTCTGCCTCATCTTCGGCCGATAAAAACCCAGATGCGCGCCACGGTTTGGACATATTCTTGTCTGTCGATGTGGCGTTCTTGGTCGTTGGGTTGACCGAAAGTGAAGAAGAATCACGTTGATAGCTTCCACTTCGGTTATAAAAATTCTTACTCACACCCACAGATGACGTGGCTTGGCCCTACAGTGCCACCGCACCCTCTTTGACCGTATTAACGTGTCTACTCCCCCTTTCACCAGCAATCTTGGCTTCACGGTGAGTCACCGATATTTCTTGAACCTTGGCCAGTCAATGTGTTTCTCCCAAGCTTTGAGGATTGAATAATAGCACCGAATCCACAATCTCTTCCTTGAGTCCTGATATATAGATGTCCACCAGATATTCTTCAGACAACTGTAATTTGGCCGTGATCACGTCGAATTTGGTATTGTACTCCGCGGCGCCAATGACCCTGTCTGACGTTGTCGAGTGAGATCGCTCATAGGCTTCTCGAAAGGGGGCCCAAATGCTTCTGTGATTAATTGTACGTAGCCTTCCTATCTCGGTGCTTGTAAACCCCAACGTTTTTCCATCGCCACATGCCACGCAAATGTCTCATCGTCCAGATATATACAAGCGATTCGAATCTTGGAGGCCTCCGGCGTCCCGTCGAACTCAAAGAATCGTTCTCATTTAAGAATCTAGGTGCGAATATCCTTACCCTGGTACGTCGGGAATTCCATTTTTGTGAATTGAGTAGGTTTCGGTTGGCCATTTCCCCCTTCATGGCCGTACCTCGGATTTGCTTTGGGTTGTGGCTCCTGGCGTGCTAACACTGTCTGCAACATAGTGCAGAATTCCCTTCCCATGTTGCGCAACTCATCACGGAACCCAAGAACAGATTCTTGGAGTTGATCCACCATGTCTAACTTTTGCAATTTCTCGAAATCCACTTGCTGCAATTTAGCCTTAATCGCTTGAACTCGGTCCTCCATCTTGGACTCTGCGTTTCTTGAACTCTTTGCACTCTGGCCTCGGGTATTTGCCATACATCAGATGATGGCAGTAGGAAGAGAGCTGAGGAAAGAGAGCTCTGATACCATTGTTATACTATCTTTAGGTTTCTGAATTTAGGAAGGTAGAAGAGAGAAAGAGAAGAATGAAGAGAACGAAATAATCCCTTTGGGAACCAATCTTATTACTGAACTTAGCACACTTACATTAGAGGAACCTCTTCTATTTATAGGTTCCTGTTGGCATTAGGGAATTAAAACAGAAAACAGAATTAACAGAATGCTACAACCGTCAACCTCCTAACTAACTCGGTAATTCCCTAATTCTTATCAATTAATCCCAATTTATATTTAATACTATTCCATAACATTCTGTTAGTGTAGACTGTCTCTCACCTGCAAACTCTGTTGGATTCCTGTCAGCTCAAGCATATAATTGACCAACTTGTTGCTTTTGCTTATTCTAGACATAGTTAGGAGAATATGGTGGCAGTTCAAACTCATGCCCTCCATCACAAATCCAATTTTGTGCCATTTAACTTGCTTTATACTATGTTTGATCCTAATCTGCTTGTTATCCCAGTCTTGATCAACCTATTGCCTTTCGAAAGGGGAAAATTAAATGTTATCCCATCTCATTCTTGTTTCTTATGATCATTTATCTCATCTTTCTAGTTCTTCATTGCTTCCCTAGATACCATGTCTATTCATAAAATTTTCCATGAAGCAATATCTCACATTGGTTGGCGTGTTGCAATGAGTAAGAGAAGTCAGCTCATGATGGCAATGATACATGGACCAGTAAATGCAAGTGGGTGTTCACTATCAATATGAACCTTGATGGCATAGTTACATGGATCAATGCTTGCCTTATTGCAAAAGGATATTCTCAAACATATGGTGTGGACAGTTCAGATGTTCTCACTTGTGGCAAAACTTTTCTCAGTTAAAATCTTCATTCCAGTGGTCTTCACTTGTGGATGATCTTTACATTAATTAGATGTCTAAAATGCCTTTTAACATGGTGATCTGTTCTAGGAATTCTATACATAGCTTTTCATCTTGTTTTTCATGAATGCACCAAGCTTATTGATATTGATTGTCAATTTGTTCGTGACAAGACTTGAGAAAACCTATCCTCAAAGAACATGTCAAAACAAAATATTAATTGGGTGATACTTTTACAAAAGTTCTTAATGGGGCTTGGATTGAATATATTTGTAATAAGTCGGACATGATTAACATATATGTTCTAACTTGAGAGGGAGTGTGGAGTTAATAAATGTGTAGGCTATGTCATAGGTTATATTATAGAGTCTGCTAGAGGGAAATAAACAAGCATCTATGATAAGTTATATAGGATAGACTAATGTTCAGAGGCACTCAATGAGCCAGAATTACCAATCTCATCCTATGTCTCAAATGAAAAGTCAAGCATTTTGGCTGACGCTTGTCTACAATCTGAGTTTTTTTTTTCCCAAAAAAAAAAATGATTATCAGTATGTGGAAATTTGTTGTGAATGTGATTTTATATTGTTTTGAAGTGACAGGATAAAAGAAATTTTGATGTTTCCGCACACCTTTGTTTGTGAATAGATAATTTAACTCAAGTTCTGGAGGCTGAGCGAGAATCTCAGGAAATGTCTGAAAAATTACCGTTTCATTACGTTGAAATCTCAAGGCTTCTCTTTGATCAGTAAGTTTAGTGACATTAACTTTTTCTGTTTGTTATTTTTATGTGACTAACTAATATATTTGTGGATTTTAGTGCACGTGATGACATTCCTGATGTATATATGGTTAGTTTGAGAATCTTTTGCCTTCTGCAATTGTGCCAAACGTTTCTTCTTGATCTTTGACTTATATATCCCATTTTGTTCAGGTGAGGTCTCTAATTGAGGACATACGAGATGTAAGATTTCATAAAGTAAGGACTGACTTGGAGGCATTCAATGGTCGTACAATTGCTGTCAAGGTAATTTCTTTATTATATATTTGAATGGCATCATTTTGAATGTTTTTCATGTTAAACTTCCAAAAGCAATTGTATGAACACTCTCAATCGAGTTATCCAGGGAATCTGTTCCTTATGATTATGAGAATGCAAATATGAAAGATGAAGAGAAGATGTAGAGGAAAAAAAAAACCTTGTTATAATATGCACCAAATTTTAACATTTAGTTCAGGGTGAAGGATAGACTTTATATGTGCTTTTTAATCTGTTTTTTTTTTTTTGGTTGCGAGCCTAGAGGATTTGAAGGTTCAAATAAAAGCACCTATTTAGGCTGTTTTTAAAAAGGAGAAATCATCTGGTATCAAGCATTGCTCTGATTAATTCGGATTTAATTCTAGTTATGCTCCAATTAAAAGGTTCTCTCAATATTTTTTTTTTCACAAGATTCAAGATTTTTGCATATTATGATTTTGCCCCTCCTAAAAGCTATACAGGATATATTTTTTACTTAGTTATGCTCCAATTAAAAGGTTTGGCATTTTGTTATTATCGTTTTTTTGACTATTAACAATAGCATTGAGTAGATCCTCTTGACTCCAAAAATTGTATGTTATTTTAAGAATGCTTGGCGTGAGAGGGAGTGAGGTATGAACACTTCACACACAAAAGCCCTACATTCTCATTGATATTCTTGTGTTTATGCTCAAGCATGCCTGTGACTTTTGGGATATTGCAGATTAAGAATTTGTCCGCGATGGAGGTGAATATTGTTCGCCCATTCATCAGAAGAGCTTTGCAGGCATTTTGTAAGCATGATAGTCCAGAGTTGATACCAGAACCAGAGAGAGTGGCTGACAAACGTCCACAAGTTGTGAACAATGCTCCAAGAGTATGTTTTTACTTCTGCTACATGTTTTTTCAACCATTTCCTTATATTATTAATCATATTACTTTGCATATTCTTGCAATGACATCATATTTCTGTGAAGCTATAGATTTCCATCTGTCATTTGACCATCTTTTACGGACGAACAAAATTCTTGATCAAATCTTTTTATTGTGAAATGATATTCTAGTCTATATCATGATCATGTTTCGCCTAACAAATGGTTTTTAAATTTATCCTCCTTTTTCTTAAAAAAAATTACAGAGGCAATTGCGACGATGATAATTATCATGCGGCTGGCTTTATCTGGAGGTGTCTTTACAGTGACCTTTGCTACTGTGTTCATCCTGTATTGGTATCTTGAGCTGACTCTTCACAGAAATGGCTGTTATCTCTATAGTTTTCTGATCATAGTTAACAATCAAAACATACTTTATTGACAATTGGCACTCATGTATGCTTCTGTTATGTGGTCATACTTATTATGCCCTACATTATCATCACACTTAACTCTTATGTAGGTTATGAACATTTCAGGGTCGGTCACAAGTTTTAATTTCAGTCTCTTAGATAGTTCAGAGAGATTTCTTGGAGGGACTGGTTTGATTAGGATATAATACTAGGTTAAATTATTAGAAGCTTCAAATTTTGGAGGATAAGTTAACGGGTAAAATTCTATAATTTGAAACTTTTGGATAAGTGGAATGTTGTCTAATTGATTTCACCCACTCCTCTAAACCGCCAAATATGCAAAGATGCTCGTCCTTTGAAATGTTTATGGCAAAGAACTTGAAGAGTATTACTTTTCATTAGAGCTGGTAATATGGGTCAACTCACCGGGTTTGGGCCAGCCCGCCACGAGTTGGGCCCATATAGGTTCGGGCCTAAAAGACCTGTATTTATATGGGCTGGCATTTGACCAACCCAACTTGTACCCGCTGGGTTGGTGAGTTGGGCGGGGCAGCCCGTTTTTTTTTTTTTGGAAAAAATATATGATCAATTTTTTTCTTTACATAAATAGAAGTGTATTAACATAACCAAACATCCAAACCGTTCACAATAACTGAAAAATCTACGGTCCACCTAGCTGAACGAGATAATACATTAATTAATTTAATTGCCCAAAAGCTTAAATTAAAAAAGAAGAAGAAGAAGTAACATGATGACTTTTTAAAGTTAAGCTTCATCTATTAAACATGAATCATCTCCTAATTCTCCTCTGTCCATTTGGCATTTTGAGCTTTAAAAAAACCTTTAGAAAAGTCAGGGGGCATATTTTTTTTATATAAATATGGGCTAACCCGTGAACCTGCTAGGCCAACCCGTCACGGGTTGGGCCCATATGGGTTCGAGTATAAAAGACCTGTATTAAAATGGTCTCACTTTTTCTAAACCCATAACCGCAGGGTTGGTGGGTTCGGCCCACGGTTAAAACCCGTATTACCGGCTTTACTTTTCACCATTACTTGCAAAGAGCACCGAGTATTACTTTTCACCATTACTTGCAAACAAAAAGAGCACCAAGTATTAATTTTCACCAAAGTATTAAAGATTGGACTGGTCGAGGCAGTAGGTCAGACCATGGAGCTAACCCGGTGAGAAAGTTAATTTTTTATGATTAATATTATAAAATTCTAAATGAAATGAATTTTTCTTTCAAAAGGGGGGGGGGTGAACTAGTTCACTACCAAATCGGTCCTAGTCACCATGGGTTACCCTCGAGTCAATCGGTTCAGTTCTTCCTTAAAAAAAAGGGGAAAATTGAGTTTTAGTCCCGACTAAGAGATTATACGATAAAATGGTCCTACGAAATTGTTTAATTGCAAAAAAGTCCTGTGGAACTTTTCTGTAATTAATTACCTTAATAAAATAATTTCTCTCTCTCCTCTACATGACAACTGACACGTGTCAGTCAACTCCCTCTCTCCCCTATTGACAACTTCATCTAGCCCTATTTGACAATTTCGTCTGTTTCCATTGACAACTTCGGGTGTCTCTATTGACAACTATAGCGCATTCTCTCTCTCCCCCTCTCCCGTATTGACAACTTCATCTGGCCCTATTGACAACTTCGTCTGTTTCCATTGACAATTTCGAGTGGTCCTATTGACAACTATAGCACACTCCATGTGTTTGTCAATGGGGAGGGAGAGAGATTGCACTGTGGTTGTCAATAGGGCCACCCGAAGTTGTCAATGGAAAAAACCGAAGTTGGCAATAGGGCCAAATGAAGTTGTCAATGGGGGAGTGGGGGAGAGGGGGAGAGAGAGAGTGTACGCTATAGTTGTCAATAGAACCACCCGAAGTTGTCAATGGAAACAGACGAAGTTGTCAATAAGGCCAGATGAAGTTGTCAATGGGGGAGAGAGAGGAGAGAGGGAGTTGACTAACGTGCATCAGTTGTCATGTCAGAGAGAAATATTATTTTATTAAAACAATTAATTACAAAAAAGTCCCACGGCATTTTTTTCCAATTATGCGATTCCGCTGGACCATTTTGTCGTAAATTCTGTTGGTTGGGACTAAAACGCAATTTTTTCAAAAAAAAAATATTCAACTAAATCAAATAAGGGACCGGTTTTTGATCTAAATCGGCCAATCTAGTCCAATTTTTAATGCAATGCTTTTCACCATGCTTCAGACCTAAGGTAATAATTTTGGTAATTAATAATTTGTAAGTATTTTTAAAAAGAAAGATGCAAACCAAGTAGCATAAAGACAAATTGGTAAAATTAACAAATCCATAAATCTTTAATTAGGCCTATAGGCCTGGTTAGGAATTTATTAAAAATGAAGGGATAATTCTGGATTCAGAAATGGATCTAAATGAGATTTTTCCTATATAATATGCCACAACCAGTCCTAAAATAGAACACTTTTTACGTTTCCAACAAATCTGAGCCTTACATTTGAACTAGTTGTTTAAACATGGAGGTTATTTAATGGACATATACACACAAATTTCATGTGTATAGATTCAATATATTAGAGTGTTTTGCATTTAGTTGAATCCAACAAATCTCAACCGAACATTTAATTTTGTAGTCTAAATATGGTGGACATTTAATGTTTATAACACATATTTCATGTGATTACATTCAACGTATTTAAGCGTTATCCATTCAGCTGAATTCGACAAATCTTAGCCTTACATTTGATCTAATGGCCTAATGGTTTTATTATTGCTTCTTGTTTCACTTTCTAGTATATTTATATTGTTGGAATATTGGGTTAATTCATAGGGTTATTAAAAGAACATTTTGTGTATGTGGAAGTATTTTTTTTGAGTAATGTCACCATGAAAGTACCAAAATCAGCAATGTTGCTCTAAATAGGCAGACTCCTAATAACGTCTGCCATTAAGTGACAAAATGTTACCACAACATGCCATGCTGGCAGGTGATGTGGCACTCAATACACTAACTCATTGTCACTGGCCTCATCAAGGACAAGAGCAACAACACCGACTGTTGGTCTAGCAAAGGAAAACAGCAAGCAATATGAAGAACTTGAAAAGTATTTTCGTAATTATATATGGGTTGTAGTAAAAATAGTAGTAGAAGATTGTGATAGCCACGTCTGTTAAAAAGAAACGGATGTACCAACATAAAATTGGTTTAGCGGTGTAAGGCCTCAAAAGATTTCTTTAAAATTTGAATTTAAAAATTTTATGCTCTGAATAAAATTTAATGGCCACTTCTAAGAGCTCACGTAGTATATTCAAAGCGTGGAGACCTAGGGTATGCATATAGTGGTTATTCAATGTTCATACACACATTTCATGTGTATAGATTCAATCTATTTGAGCATTTCACATTAATTCAGGCCAACAAATCTCAACCTTACGTTTGATCTAGTGGCCGGTATAAATAATTGTGGTTATATATTTAATGTGCATACATGCATTCCATGTGTATAAATTTAAAAAGAATTATAGTGTGAACCTGATTCGCCACGTCAATTATGGTATGACCAATTAAAATACAATATCTTAGTGACCATTAATCCTAGTTGGATACTTGTGATTTTGATTTTTTTTTATTTTTCTCAAAATAAATGAATACATTAATTAAGATTTCATAAATAATAAAAAGGTAAATATTGTGAAATCTTTTAATTTTATTAATATGCCAATTAATATTTAGGTGATGTCAAATCATTAGTTGAATTGTTGTATTTTAATTAGTTAGACTATAAATGATGTGACGAACTAGGTTCATATGGGAATTTCTCCAAATTTAATGTATTTGAACATTTTACATTTAGTTTGAATCCAGCAAATCTTAACATTACAGTTGATCTAACGGTCAAAATATCGTAGTTCTATAATGTATGTCCATGTACTTCATGTGTCTAGATTTAATGTAATCGTGTGTTTTATATTTAGTTGAATCTAACAAATCTTAGCCGTATATTTGATCCAGTAATCTTAATATATTGGCTATTTAATGTGCATACCTGCGTTTCATAGTATATATTCAATATATTTAAGCATCATACATTTGGTTAGATCCAACAAATCTCAACCTTATATTTCACGGGAGAAATCTGTCATTTTCACTTTCTATACATATAATTATAACTTCATTTGAATAATAGAGCCATCAATAATCAATATTAAACTATATTTATGAAATAAAACAATCTAATTAAATGTGTAAACTTGAAAATGGCACAATAAAGAAAGGGGGTTAAAAATCTTTGGAAAAATTAGAATTAAGGACTTGGAGAAAAAGATATTTATTGAGAAGGACCATAAAAGTTGTAATTATTTAAAAGGATCAAATATAAAAATTAAAAATTAAAAATACTAAAATATCCCTAACAAAATTTATGT
>JBAGKO010000003.1:11203990-11220990 GCA_037177275.1 Acacia concinna | reverse complement strand
AAGAAACTGTGAGATCCAATGGCCGGCCTTTAGCACACAATCCAAAAGTTCCAATTCTTATCAGTTTAATCAATTGATCATACCATAGTTATATTTTAATGCATATATTCAAAAGGAATAATATTTTTTTTTTTTTATCTCTCAAATTTGCTCTCGTTTTAGTTTTGGTTCGTCAAATAGTAAAATGGTCTAGATTTATATTCCTTCATAGGGACCAATGTTTTAAACAATATGAAACTTGAGGATCAAAACTAAAATGAGGACAAACTGGAAACGTTAAAGATTATATTAACCATATTCAGAAATAAATGCTCGTCATGAATCAGAATCACAACCTCTATAGCTTCTTTTCCTTTTATCTAGCAAATGTTGCTATATGCATATTATGTGTGGGTTAATTTCTCAGTGAGAACTCAGAGATTGAAGCAGGCAAAAGAGGAAGCTGAAAAAGAAGCAGCTCTGTACAAATTTCACTTGGAAAGCGAATACCAAAAGACTCTCTCAGAGGTATTGTCAATATAAAATGTGAGAAGATATGGACAGTGCAACTTATTTTGAGTTTCCTGCAAATGTACACAAGTGGTTTTTTTTTTTTTTAAACTATGCTACACATTTATTTGAGTTGCAAAACCCAAAAAAATTAAAGGATTCACAGGCTGAGCTTTCAAAATAACAGACACATTGCACATAGTGCTTTGTCTAATATCAAGTGATGGATTAAACATGAAGGGGAAATAGAATGTGTGATGCGCTTTTTTACTTGGTAACTACATGATTTTTGAGGAAGTAATGCCTACACAAGCTTAAGAGCTCAATATCTGAATCATTATTTCCTGTTTTTTTCCCCTGCCTGCCTATGTTTATATAGACCGGTGGGAACTCTATCTCTAATGTGAAAAGACTTGAAGAAGAGACTGAAGAGAAGATCAATAATCTGAAAGCATCAGCTTCAAAGGTTTCTGCAGAAATTGTTGACATGCTGCTCAACCATGTTACTTCAATCAAAGTCTAATGCCTTACAAGGTCAGTAAATTGACTTAAGACACTTAGTTCTTCTGAGCACATAATTTTTTAGCAAATGTATGTAAAGGTGTGACTATATAATTGACAAAATTCAAAGAATCTCAATGTAATTTTCTTTTATATCATCACGCCAATTATGAAATCTAATTCAAGACACATACTTGATTGCTTCAAAAATATCAATATAAGTAGGAACAATATGTAATGTCAGTAGGCGTAAAGTTTAAAATAATACAGTAAGACATCAATTTTAAAATATCAGATTTCCAAGTCATACAATTTCACATGTCAATTATAATCAAAGAATCTATATATAGAGCACTGCATGACGGTCAGCATAAGATAATTTGAGAATATAAAATTGTATTATTGATTTTACATTTCTTCGATTTTATATTTCCTTGTGTGATTCTAATAGAATGCATGAAGTTCCCTATCCACCTAACCAATTCTCTTGATATTCATAATCACAATGTAACAGTTTGTGCTTTATTGTGATTCAGAGATAGATAAAGAAGCCAAAAGAAGGGGTCACCAAAAATACAAGCGGCAAAGCTATTGAGATCCAATTACAGGAGAATTTACTCATTCAGTCATACGGTGTGTTGTTTTGGCAAAAAGACCTGATTACAGGGTTTTCTTTAATCATAACTCTTAGTAATATCAATCTCCATTTTTTGTTTTTAAATAATTTCTTCAAAGGTTATAGTTCTATAAGTAACTTTTAGTTCCTGAAGCCACATAAATTAATCTGGTTTTGTAGTCGTTTATAAGCTGAGCAGCAGAGAATGAATAGGCTAATTACATGGAATTCTATAGCACAAAAGAACATCAACTTCAATAGCTAACAAAACATTGTTACATATACACTTTTCAGACTAAAATCAATGTATCAACTCAATGCATACATATATATAAGGAAGTTAATATTTTCAAGTTTTGTCTCACTAATTCAATCCTAGAGCCATTCCAATGACTAGGTCTCACTATCCTTCCAAATCTGAATGCTTCTATAACGTTTCTCTCATAAAGAAGACTGAGGCAAAATAAATGCTCATGTAATGATTACTATTGCGATGTTGCTTGTATCAAAGATGTCAGAGATGGATGAACACGGGCCCTCTTTATGGAGGGAGCTTCACTTCTTCCTTCAGCATACTCTTCGCCTAAGGGCCACCTTGGGCGTACATCATACTGTAATGGATACCAAATGTCAAATTTTAGCTCATACTCAAATGTCAAATACTATAAATCAAATCTTTTAACAGAGTGATTTTAATGATGAAAAAGGAAAACAGACGTTTATGACATTGTCTTGACAAAAAAAAAAAAAACTTGGATAAAAACTGTTGAATAATTATAAGAATAATATAACTGACACTGCAAAAAAGTGAAAGAATGAGCATTTTACTCTCACAGGGAGACCAATCAAGGCCTCATAGGCACTACCTAATTTATAACTATAAATAAATCATCGTCCTAGGTTTCATGCTGGGAAACCAAACTACAAGGATGGAAGGAAGTTGCCTGATGAAACACCTTTTTAAGTCAAGTTAGATTGCCATTAGATTTTAACAACATGACATCTTACCCAGAAAATTAAGAGTCACAATGGATCAGTTCATGTAATGTCACTGTTTGCAAAACTTACCACAAAGTCTTCTGGTTCTTGTGGAGGAGGAGGAGGGTCATATCTTCCCATGCGAAAGTGCTCAATGCCAGTCCAAGCAACCATTACCCCTAAGTCGGTTCAATAGCAATTGGATCAAGAAAGTTAATGAACAAAACTAAAATATTTTCAACCAAATTAGTTCATCGAAGAAAGTTCCGATCGGTAGGATTTGTCTCAAAAAATAAGACCAGTTTCCTTTCTTTTCTATTCTTTTTTTTTATTGGGGGGGAAATCTCCACAATATCTTTATAATCAATGTTCAACAATGTTTACTCTTTCTTTATTGTGTTTTAAAGCACAGGTGTAAAGGTCATTTTCAATCTTCAAAACCACTTTTTAATTTTATTTTCCATTTTATTTTAATTCATTGTGTGTGTTAAACGGGCCCTGGATTCTAGAGGATAATTATAATTTTAATTCTTGATAAACAGACGGATGTTCAATCTAATCCTTCCACCCCATTTTCAAGAGTTATCAGTGTCAAGTAAACTAAAAGGTTCACAATTCAACAAACAGTTAGGGAGACAATGCGAGCATTTAGATGATTGAGACTAAAATGTAAAAGAATATTGGCATAGACC
Organism: Acacia concinna; assembly: GCA_037177275.1. Taxonomy (NCBI): domain Eukaryota; kingdom Viridiplantae; phylum Streptophyta; class Magnoliopsida; order Fabales; family Fabaceae; genus Acacia; species Acacia concinna. Next base: position 11,217,714 of record JBAGKO010000003.1, on the reverse strand, counting down.
AAATTGAAAATTTACATCTCTGCTACTAACAAAGCTAGAAACAAATTGTTACCATTGTCAGTACAAAGGCTGGGAGGAGGGCATACTAGTTGTAGGCCATTCTTCTTTACAACCATATCAAGCCGAGACCTAACACATTGATTTGATGCAACACCTCCTGAAACTACCTGCAAAGTATAAAAAAGAACAGTATCCTAATTTCCAAGTTAAAAATTAACCAAAAAAATAATAATGAATTGACATTGACAGAAATAACTACCAAGTATTTTATAGAAGGCTCCATCTTCAATGCCCATTGTATCGCTCGTTCACATCTTTCCTCAAGATGTAATACTGCAACCCGCTGATCGACGTACAGTAAAAGTCAATTAATAAGGCATAAAAAAACTAAACCACCAAAGTTAATGGGATATAAAAAGAAGGAAATCATAAAAGTGAGATCCCATATACTAGAGTCAATTTACTAGAATCAAGTAAAAGTAAGAGATATTTACATTTTACTTTGCATAACTTATAAATCATAATAACTAACCTGAAATGAAGCAGCAATGTCAGCTCTAGAAGCTCGGTCCTCATTACTTGCAGAAGAAATGGGAATTTTCGCATCACTGTCCATGGCCCGCATTATAAGTAGGTGGATTGACAAAATGACGAAAAGCAAAATTTGTCTTCACATGTTACTATTATATTACCAGATAATTCTTTAAATGAACATAATATTTACTCATATGTTAAAAGCTTTGGCTGATTGCTCATATTAGAGTCAAATCGATTATATAGAACAAAAAGTAAACACTACTTATGTAAAGTACTCAAGGTATTCAGTCCATCACAACATACAGGACTTAAACAAGGAACACTAAAAACAACATTGTCCAGAATGCCATGTAAAAATAAATTTAGAAAACGCGTGCTACGCCTCAGTCAATTATATTTTTTTCCAATTACATAAAAGACATTAATAATCACAGTTTGAAATATTTACATACATCTTTTTAGATTCAATTGCTAGCCTCACTTGGGTTTTCAAACCAGCATATGAGAAGTTGCAATCTTTGTGATGCTTCATTGGAACCTAGAAACAAGGCAGTAACAGATTTAGGTGACCACATGGTAAGGCATGGGCGGGAAAGCATATCAATTTCTGAAGTGGATCAACAATCAAATTTTTACACATCAATCAATCAATCAATTTATAGTGAGGGGAGAATGTAACTTCAAGCATCTATCATCTATTATGCACATATATGGGCATCTTATAATATTCATTTAAAAAGAAAGAAAGAAAATAAATGTACAAACTGACACCCGGCTGTTTTTGTATCATAACATAGTACTTATGATTGTGTTTGCCCAATAAAACAGCCCCAAAACAGCTCAACACTCTCTAATCATGCGCTTCTGGATTTTTATTTTTATTTTTTAAGAAAAAGGGGGGTTACAAAAGAGGCCTGATGGCCATTGTCATTAATAATTATAAAATATATATCATGTCCTAAACAATCCTCAAGAAGAATACATATAAGACCTGTGGGAAGAGAATGGACCACATGGCAACCAATTTGCTTATCCTGACCATAGTTACCAAGGAAGTCGGCCCTTCTATTGCTTTACGCAGGGGATATCTGCACTTGTCAATTATGAGCTAAAGGAGCCTTTATGTCATATGAAATAACTCATTAGGCTTACGAGCTTTTGCTCAATCATTGTTGCTACTTTACTATTGCTTTGTAGCTGAATGTTCATGACACATCAAGCAAATCCGAAGAACACGGGGATATAAAGAGGAGGTGACAATGAAGAGCAAGAGAATGGAAGGTAGGAGCTAATATTGATCTGAAAATACATAATTGAAAATAAGCATGAAACATGTTCCCATGTTTCGTCACATGAATCATTCTCTCGTGGTTTTGTTGGTCTTTCAATTTTCACTCTCTGTGATCCTCTTTTAAACGCTGTGTGCTTGAATGATTCTTGGGCTGTTCACACAAGCCAAATTTCATCTCTTGCAATCATGCTTTGAGGTCCTACGTGCCAGTGACATGGTGCCCTTGCAAGTTGAAGGACATCACGTATCACCCATAACTCAACCTTTGTGATACTCCCATGGCCAATGTTGCAGCAGACTCCAGCTATCCATCTCCTTTCATTGTCTTCTGGATAAATCAGTCACTCCTAACTGTATTCCTAATCTGCCTAACTGTCAGCTCATCATTAATATTCTTATTGTCATACCTCATATTCTTCCATCAACATACCATTCCCACTCATTATTTTCCTCAGCCCTATTATTCATTCTCCCGTAAAAATGACCTTCTTAACTGTCAAGTCCATGATATATGCTTATCATGTTTTCATTAGAGAACTAGATAATGATATAATAATTGCACAGAAGTCTACTCCTAGAATAAATTAATCATGCACGTCATGGGTCATAAACTAATTATAGGAAATAGCTTACTGAAAAACTAACTGATTCTGCATCACCCTCCCGAGCAAGCTCCTCTATAGCAGGACCACCACTCCTCCTCATGTCTAGTCCGAGCCATTTAGCTATTTTGTCATATGCCTCCCCAATAGCATCATCTATGGTAGTACCAAGTTGCATGTATTGCCCAAGATCACGAGCAAGTATGAGTAGATTGTGCCCTCCTACGAATTGCATAAAAAGTTTACCATTAACAGAGAATATATACAGTAGAATATATTCGACAGTGGCTGTGTCCAGAAAAAAGTTAGTCATTGACTGGACTGATCAGAAAGTATGTAACAAGAACCATCTCTGAATTACAAGGAAATATCTCTCATGTCATCACTACTGAGAAAAGATGACTCTAATCTGCTCAAGGGGAGAAGTTGCTTACTGTTTTTCAAAGTACTTATTTTGAGGTTTTCTGTTTGGCCTAGTTTGTTCATAAAAAATAGTATAAAAAGTTGCTTCTGAGTGAAATTCCTGCCCCAGGAAAGTAGCATAAAATTGGAGCTTCACCTTGGAAGAAGAAAAAGCAGATTTTTTTTCAAAGACAAATAATATTCTATATTCTAACTCAAACTCCTCAGTTATCATACTATCCTTTACCATTTAGATAACCCTTTTCCATTCACATTTTCTTCTTACTCGTACTATTCATTTTGATTAAAATGTTCGATATACTTATTGTGATATTATTTTCAATTTCCACTATGACATCACTTCTATGATTTCAACATGTTGAAAGGGATTAGTCTTTGGCTATCAACTTGGCGATACCCTTGGTACATCCAAAAAAAAACAGAAAAAGATTAGATTTAAACAAAAACTAACCAATTATTAAAGTCATTTCTCCATTGGTGAGCCAAATATGTTGATGCCATATAGAGTTCATTTATTTTACGGGTCATCAAAACTTGATTAACAGCCTGGTGTGCAATTTTACAATGCAGCCCTTACTAGCATAAATCTAAGATGGCCACATCATTGACTTGAGCCAAGATAATTGATCTCGTGATCAAAGTAAGGAGAAACAAAATAAAAAGTGTAGCCATTAAAGGAAGTCTAAGGAATAAAACTAGAAAGATAAATAAATTTACCAAACCAGAAAAGAATTATTACCAGAAATAAGTAGGGCCATGAATGGAAACTGCAAATCTCGCTCAATTAACCTAAAAAAAATAAATATGTATGTCTCAGAAAAATAATATTTTCCCATATAAAATTGACAACAAAAAGACAATGTTTGAAGCATATTAACACATACTCCCTCCGATCGTAAATATAAGATCCAGTTAACTTTTTTTAGAGAGATTAAGAAAACTAAATAAGTTACTTAATCATATAATATATGGTGTAATATTATATTATATATAAGTTTATAAGATAAATAAATTAGTTTGGAGTAAAAAAATAAAAATATACATTACTTTAAAGTAATTTAATTAGCTTCCTTAGTTTCTTAATATAGTCAACTGTATCTTATATTTAGGACCAAAAATAGTAACAATTAAGCTCTCAATTCGAGCTTTTAATTTGCAAGTATACATCATCATATGTGGATCAATAAACTAAAGCCTGATATGAAGACATTATACCTTTACCTGGCCACTAGAGCATGAGCTTCCATGTGATGTATGCCAACAATTGGCAAATTAAAGGCTCCCGCAACTCTCCTTGCTTTTTGTACGCCCACTGCACCATGCAAGAGGTAGACCAGTGGAACTCATGATTGGTAGCAAGAATTTTTCCTAAAACTCAGCAATGGCCTCATAGCAAAGTCATGCCAGTTTTTTAATTGTCATGAGCTATATTGAATGACATTGCTTGAAGTTTGAAGAAGACCGAACAGAAAATTATAGTGCTCGTTTGGGAACAGTCAGAAAGTGCTTTTTTAAGTACTTTTCAACAAGTAGAAACAAAACACCTCTCACATACTTACCTTGTAAATCGTAAAAGCACTTTTATAAAGTTAAAACAAACAGGCACAACCCACAATTGAACCGAATGTCGAAACCCCGCAACTTCTTTGCATTGCTTAGCATGCAGTACAACAAGTAAGCATGTTTCTCTTCTATAATTTAATGCATAAACACACTAACAAAAAGAAGTGTCTAATGCCTTGCACTCATTTTATTAATCTTCTCATTTAGAAAATTTTGGCAATATGGTATCTCTGACTTGCATTTTAATCATATTTACACAATGATACTGTCTTTTTATGCAAGAGATATCTTATTTGTAACTAGCCCTTTCATCACACTCAATAGGATGTAAAATTACATACATGGAAATTAAATTCTACTATCTTCAATCCTAAATATAAAACCCAATTGACTTTTTTTTTTGACAGATTAAGAAAGCTAAATAAGTTATTTTAAAGCACTTATAATTAACATTTTTCCCTAAACTAATTTGTCTGACTTTTAAACTAATCCATAATCTAATAATACACAATATATGTTATGATTAAGTGGCTTATTTAGCTAATCTCTCCAAAAAAGTCAACTGGTCTTATATTTAAAACTGGAGGGAGTATCATTTATTACCACGAAGACAGCTTCAGCAAGGACCATAAGTAACAGCAACCAGGGAGGGGAAATCTTCCTCAGCCAAATAAATTTTATCAAGTGCTATGTTGCTTACTTCTTATCTCGTTTTTTTTTTTTTTTTTTGTGTGACAGTACTTCTTATCTTTTTTAAAAGAAGAAAACGTACATAAAAAGAAATATGCTGAAAAAAGAGCATGTCTTACCACGAAGGCAGAGACTTAAACCAGGACCAATAGTAACAGCAACCGCAGAGAGATCCTTCTCAGTCAAATGAGCTTTATCAAGGGCATCTTGAACAACCTGTAATACATAATCTGCCAGCTTAATTCTGGGGCCTTAGATTAACCCAAGGATTAATTTTCATTCTACCAGAATTATGTTTGGGAACTTCCACTGAATCCCAAAAAAAGTCACTAGGTCGACCATGACAATTGAATGGTTTGAACAGAAGATCCACAAAAGAAGGAAAATACAAACTCATACAGGTGACTAATAGGAAAATGTGGTTACATATACGACTTGTATAGTTCTGGTATGTGAGAAAAGAAAGGATATCTCTCCCTTAACCTAGATCAGAGATCCTCAAACAGGGATATAAGTCAGAAAGTCAACGCATGTGGGGATATAACACCAGAAATCATGGACTTAATAGAATCAAACCACTGATCCATGATCACTGCTATCAGCCTCATTATTGTTGATTCTGCACATTTATTGCACTGATTCTTTCAACTCATTGAGAATATAAACAATGTACATTAACGGAGTAAAAATGAGAAAAGGCCTCAAATTCTCCCTGCTTCTCATTCCCATGTGTTTTCAATATTGCTGTCAACTTCCATTTTACAATAAACTACCTAGCTACATAATTAACGGACTCAGATACAAGGAAAGGAATACTATACCTGATCAATCACTTGTGAGTGAGCTTCTTCAGCCATTTTTGGAGCAACACCTCCATATTTTACAAGCAGGTCAGCCTTCATTTGTTAAATAAGTCAGATACAAACAAATGCCTATAAGCAGGAAAAAAAAACAACAACCTAAAACATGTCACATAAAATCAAGTGGCAAGTGAAAATAAACTTATGCCTCCCCATTGTTACAAGGCATTGTTAGTACCTACAAACTTTAGCAGTATGGACAACATTCATGGTTGTGAAGCCAGAGTATTTTCCTTCCATTTATATTTGCAACTATTTCACATCACACTCTTGATGAGAAGATGTGGAATGATATTTTCACTGTAAATTATCACATGGAAGCTTGAATGAAATCATTGCAATTTATTATATCCAGTAATTTTAGCTCGAAGTATTATTCTTGAGTCCATGATTATTGCAAGAAAGTAACACAAGCTAACATTTATAAAATCAATGTATATTCCATATTTCTCTTCAGTGAAATCAAACAATAAAACTAAAACTTTTTCTTCAGATCACTGTGTATAATGAAGAAGCAGTTAGAGTAAGGTACAAGGCTCAACACAATAAATTCCCTTGGTGGAATTATATTATACAACAACAACAACAACAACAACAAAGCCTTAATCCCACTAGGTGGGGTCGGCTACATGGAGCGCACGACGCCATTGTGCTCTATCAAAAACCATATTTTTAGAGAGGTTGACTGTTCATCTGAATAAATATTACTTAACTCCTTTCCATAACTTTCAGGCGTTCTGGCAGCCGCATAATAGAGCGGTTGCCAGAAGAATACAAAACATGGGATGGAGAGCTGATGGTGGCCTTTGGCTTCTGGTTCGTGGAGGGGGGCTTTACCTTAGCAAGGGGACAGGGGTATGAAACACTAAGAATGTCATTATAATGTAGCAAGAAGTATGTTGGGAATTATTCTGAGCGTACAATAAATATTTAAATGTAACTAATGAAGGATTGGTTAATAACAAGTAAATATGGTGTTTAAACAAGAAATAATTGTTTTCACCTACTTCTCTATCGTAGTGTAAAGCTTTCCCTTGATTAATATATTTAATTTAATACCATAAAATTGACCTCTTCAACTTTGGGGAGTTGATCAATTGTTGCTTTTAGATTTCTACCATGTCTTTTGATATTTTCTTGCTTGCTTCTGAGAAAAGGAAATGAATTTGTTTTAGATAACCGAAGAATTTGAGGAGGTCCCAGTTCAAAGCCGAGGTTTTGGCATTCTTGATGTGGGGTATCGCTCAGCGGTAATGAATTCCTGCAATCAGAGAATTTCCTTATCATTAACCATTTCTTAGCACATCAGTCTCATCACATATTTCTCACTTGAAGCAAAAAGTTTACTATGTTACTAATAAAGAATCAGCTCATGCAAAATTGAATGCCTTAGAAGGTTATATAAAATATTCACATTTTCTTTTTGTATCATCACCTCTGTGATTAAAATAGTTACTGGGCACCCTGAGGAGTTGGTTATCCAAGCAAGTCCATGAATATGGAGAGCTGTTAAGGGTCATGGTAATGTGAGCTGAACATACCTTAGAGTTGTTAAATTGTATGGCAGCTACATTTGTGTTATGGGTGTGTATTTCTCTTCTGTTTAGCCCATAACTAGACTTGTTGAAAAGTAAAATGATACCTATTGATGCAGAATGATAAGGGAAGACTATTGATTATTTGAATGAATTGAAAAGTAATCAGGAGAAGTATGGTCTTGTTGTTTGATCCGGTGACTTTAGCATCAGTAATAGTTATCACTAAACGCATTTGAGTGTAGGGATTGTTGATGAAAGTATATCATATGAATTTAGGATTAATTCTTTATGTTTCTTATAAATAACCCTCTAATTAGCAAACATTCCCATTCCTTTTCATTGATAAATAATTGATGATAATATCAGAAAGTGGGAGGAATGAAGTTCAATTCACAACAACACTAACAAAGCCTTATCCCACTAGGTGGGGTCGGCTATATAGATTAAAATTGCACGATATCATTATGCCCTATTGCAAACCAGATCTTTAGATAGATTATTAACCAAAAGATTCCTCTCTATAATCTTATTGAGTATCCTCTTCAGCCGTTCTCGACTTCTTTTTATAAGATTCCATATTGTTTGATCAAACCTCCTCACCAGTGCACTAAGTGGCTTTCTTTGAACATGTCTAAACCATATCAAACGATTTTCTACCATTTTCTTTGAGGAGATTCATCTTAGTTGTAAAGTCTTGATCTGGATTAATCGGTTATTCGGTTACTTAGTAATGGAATCCAAATTGAATACCGGGTGCAGGTAGCCTAAAGGGCTATAACAAAGTAATTATGATAATATTTTGATTAATTGTGATTGTTCTTGTTCTTGTTTTGTGTTTTGTACTGCACTACCCTCATTAATGCCAAGTATAGAATAATACTGAAGCCTCTAGTTACAATCTTATCAATTATGTATGCAGGACGAGGCTTGGGCAGCAGGAGGAAGTGGTGTTCTGTTGAGAACCACTAATGGTGGCAAGTCATGGACCCGTGACAAAGCAGCTGATAACATTGCTGCAAATTTATACTCAGTGAAGTTAGTATTACTATTACTAGAGCAAACACATTCTTTATTGCGTATATTAATTTAAAGCTGGTCACATTGATTAACTTGCGAGAACATTCCTTGCAACTCTACAGTCCTTCTCAATTGGTTGATATATTCTCCACTTTCTTTTTTAGGAAAATTACTTATAAGTATCATGAAATTAAATTATTTATTCTAAAAGACATTAAGCTTGAATTTCTTTACATGACGTGTTTTTTTTGGGGCAAAAAATTGTTCTTAGTGACAAGTACCTCTTGGAACTTCAATGGAAATAATTTTCCATTGTAATTTGTAACTCATGCAAGTAATATAATACTACTGAAGCTTTACATACACTACCAAGTCACTTCAACAATGTTATATTATATTAGATGTAAATGTGTTATAATTAAGGAAACAAAAATGTGTTATAACTTATAATTACAATGAGTTAATGTTCCCATTAGATCTTCCAGACTTCCAACGGTTACTTGTCCTTTTACTTGTATATGCATGTATATTTTTGTTAAGATGTAATTTGTTACTCATGCAAGTTAATATAATACTACTGAAGCTTTACGTACACTACCAACTCACTTACAACAATGTTATATTATATTAGATGTAAATTTGTTATCATTAAGGAAACAAAAATGTGTTATAATTACAATGAATTAATGTTCCCATTAGATCTTCCAGACTTCCAATGGTTACTTGTCCTTTTACTTATATATATGTATATATATTTTTGCCAGATAGTCCTTTTACTTATATACTGCCTAGTTTATTTATATTATCATCCTATATCATTAAGCGCATTTTTCCTTGAACATCCCAAACATTAGATCTTTAGGTTTTTAGTTCTTTGTAATTTTAAAATTTAATTTCAGATAAATAATTAATTTCATCGTCTATAATAGTGATTCCTCCTTTACCTATCCACCTATCTCATGATATTGCTCCTTTTAATTTGTCGGAGAGCAAGGGAAAATATAACTAAAAGTAACTGGACCATAATGTTTAATCATGGTACTGGATGGAAAGAAATCCAGCAGATGAACTTCTATTGTGCAGATGTTATGAGAATGGAGAAGATTATTTTTTAAATCTTATAGAACTTATTACCAACAAAATCTTAATTTGAATGTGCTGCAGGTTCGTTAATGATAAGAAGGGATTTGTATTGGGGAACGATGGAGTCTTGCTTCGCTATCTTGGATGAAGTTCTAATTCAGCATGGTAACTATTGATGTTCTGTTCTTGGTTGACTTAACTCCTGTTCGATTTAAGACATTGTCATGAGACTAAATTTTATCTTAAAGATGCCTGCAGAAAATCTTTCTATCTTTATGAATTAATTTGATGTCTAAAGAAAAAGATAAACCGGAAAGCGAAAAAAGGAGGTGGGAATGTTAATAATAGATTGAGAAGAAGAATGGTTTAACCTGGACAAGACTAAATTTGGAAGTATCTTGAAAGCATTTTCAACTGTCAGGAACAGCCTATATGAAAATTACTCGTGTCTTCTATGGATGGGCTACCCAGGCGCTCAAATAGGGGATCACGGTCGCTCTTAACAATTATAGCAGAAAGCAAGCACGAGTTGGAAAATCAGTTTAAGTTGTTCTGGATAGTTTGATAATCTGAATATAATTTAGAATTTACAGTTTGTCAACTCAGTGCTTGCAATTTTGTGGCAGAATACATGTCCACCCTTATCACCCGTTGCTGTGGAGTGAATTTTCAAAGAGAGTCAAGTTGGTTCTGATTCTGCCCAGAAACTTGAAGTGGACAAAGAAGATGGAACTTCTGCTCTGTAGGGTGTTAGATTAGTTCAACTTCACACTGCAATGGTTACTTTACTTTTATTTTCGAATGCAATTCCAAGTCACATGTGATCTACTATAGAGAGAATACATTGGTTGCGAAGTCAATGACTGAGAGGTCATTCCAAGTCAACATAAATACTTCCAGGAGTTATATATGCACACGGTTTTGCTTGAATATCTGTTCATATGCACATCGTTATTCCAGGTAACAGTATTTTTTCTCTTCCCAACATTCTGATGCTCTCACTTTAGGTTCCTTTATCAACTGAACATTGTTTTTGGTGATGATCAATGAAACATTTCTGATTCAATCCAAAAAGAAAACAGCATTTGTGGCTCATTTCATGTCATTATCTTTTTCTTTTTGTTTCACTCCTTAAACTATTACTTCATGTTTTCAATATAAGATCTAATTGAATTTTTTTAAGAAAAATATTAAAGAAGCCAAATAAATTACTCAAAAATATTTATGTTCATCTTTGTTATACCAAACTCATTTGTCTTATTTACAATCAAATGACAACGAAATATTATATTATTAACTAACTTATTTAGCTTCCTTAGTTTTTTTTTTTAAAAAAAGTCAATTAAATATTATATTTAAGATTAAAGGGTGTATATCAATGAAATGAAAATTTTTAGAAATTTATAACGTTTTACATTTAATGAATTTTCTAAATTTTATGAAAATACTCCCTCTGATCCTTTTTATAATCAACTTTCTTTTTCATTGTGGAAAACAAACTGATGGTTAAAATTAATGAAAAAAAATAATGTGTCAAAAATGTCGTGTTTTTTTTTTCAAATGTGCCCTTCTTTATGAAAAAAAAGTAGGAGAGAGAGTGAATATAAAATATATGAGAGATAATGAATGGAAAATATAAAAAAGAATGTGTAATAACTAATAAATGGTTATACGGGAAAGAATTAGTAGTGAATGAGGGACAATTATTATAAATGCATCTAATAGGGGTAGAAAAGTAAAAGGTTGTTGAAATTTTGAGAAAATGAAGAAAGATACTTGTATTAAGTACCAAACATAGTCTAAGCATAAGATAAAGAAATTTGCTTATAAAAATGATAAGAGGAGGTAGTTAGTAAAGCTTTATGAAAAATTTAAGGGAGTATTGTTTAAAATTCAACCTTTTAAATATACAACGCAACCTCTTGTATTAATAAATGGGGAAAATGGAAGAGAAGAAAACATTTAATAAATTATAAAAAAAGTTGAAGAATCAAGCTTAAAAGTTTTTAATTAATTTTTCTTACTATTTAATTTTATATATTCTCTTTATTATAATTTATAACTTCATTTCTTTTGAATATGAATTTATTAAATTTTTTCCTTCCCTCGTGCCAAACACTATTAGATTATCAAATCTGTTAAAAATTATTAGTATTAGATTATCAAATCATTTTTAAAAAATTTACCAGCTTCAAGCTTTATAAATATAAACAATATTTCATTTGTCTTTTGTTAGTTTAGTTGTTTATGCATATGAGACTTTGTATCTTTACTTAGTTGCAATATGATTTAGAAAAAAAGACAGATAAATATCACTTAAATTTTAAAATATTAAATTAGTTTTTTTGTTTACTAGAAGATTAACTAAATTTATAAGGCACTTAACAACTCCGCTTTAATGGAGATAATTGATTTATAATTTTGAAATTCAAATGATATTTTTTTTGTATCTTTTTCTCTATCATTTATATCCGTGAAAAGACAAGAATATATAGATAACTTAAGTATGGAAGGTTAATTAATAAAAATATAGAATTATTAATGTTTTAAACATTTAATTTTAAATATAGAATTACTAATGTTTTAATAAAAATATATTTAAAAAAGGATCATATTTACATTAAGTTTTTCATATCCATTTCGTCATGTTCTTTAATCACATGTAACCATGTGTCATATTTATTGTATTTGAGTTTATAATTAAATGATAATAATTCAAATATAGAACACATAGTCACATGTAATTAAAGAACATGATGAAATAGATATAAGAAACTTGATATAAGTATTTTCCATTTAAAAAATAGTACTACCTTCCGATTCTAAATAACTAATTTGTTTGACTATAAACTAAATATATAATTTTAATCATACACTACATATAATATAATTATATAACTTATTTAGTTTTGTTTAAAAAAATTTAATTAAATCTTATATTTAAAATGGGAGGTTGTAGTATTTTCATTAACTAATAAAGGACTATAGGAAAATGATGAAATTAAAGTAGATGGCCACAATGTTTTAAAAATATATGTGATATTAATTATTAATTAATTTAACAAAATGAACAGTAAGTAAATACATGGAACAATTCCATTTAAATATCAAATAAATTACTAAAACCCTAAAAGGGAGTTAAATTTGCAAAAAGACACTTTGGTTTTAAAGGAATTTGGGTTGTCAAATTTCTTCTGACGTGACAGCTGATAGAGGAGAGAGATTAATGTGTCGATCAAATCTGCCTTGGTAATCTCATTACGAATTTTGTCATTTACGTTATGAATCTAGTTATTTCTACTATTTATTATATTAAAACACGTTTACTAACTTACAATACAAATCTAGAACGAGCTTATGAATTCCGTTATGAATTTTGTTATTTACGCTATGAGTATTGTTATTTCCACTATCAATTATATCAAAATCATGGGTTGTATTTTAAGTTGGGTAAACACAATAGGTGCTTGTATGTTTTAACATAAAAGGTAGTGGAAATAACTAGATGTATAAGGTAAATAACAAAATGTGTAGCAGGATTAACAAACTTGTTATAGTTTTGCATTTTATGTTGGTGAACATGTTTTGATATAATTAGTAGCGGAAATAACAAAACTTAACGTAAATGATAAAACTTGTAACGGGATTACTAAAGCAGACCTAATCAGTGCATCACTCTCTCTCCTCTGTCAGCCCCTCCCTCTCTCCTCTATCAGCTATTGCGTCAGCCCAAATTTTTTTTTAAATATAACTGGATACTAGATTTAGTTACAACAAACTAAGCATTACAGATTCTGAGCTAAGTGATCCTGTCGTCGTCCTAGCTCTTCCTGGATCCATCTTGGTGGTTGCTGAAACACTTCTAATGGTATCTGGATTCCGTGGGCATATTTCGCCATGCTATCAACAACCGAATTCCTGTCCCTATCAACATACTGAATGAACACTTGCCAGTCTCTGCTGATTAAGGATCTGGCCTCTTCCACAATATCTAAGAAGGGGTGCGTTTTGTCACAACCCCTTGTAACCAAGTTTATGGCTTTGATGCAGTCTGAATTCACCAGAACTTTCCTGTGACCTTTCATCCAGCAGATATGGAGTCCTTGGATTAAACCTATGA
>JBAGKO010000003.1:11190970-11201978 GCA_037177275.1 Acacia concinna | reverse complement strand
CGATTTAGTAGCGGTTTTTTTAACTGCTACTAAATCAATTTGTAGCGGTTAAAACCGCTACAAATCACACATTTTAAACGCTACAAATGTGTGTTTTTTTTGTAGTGGATGAGCTTCAGTGGCCTTGCAACCCTTTTGATGTCCATCTAAATGAGAATCTAGGAGCAATTCTCGTTTCACCTCTGTTGTTCGGCAACAACTATCACTTGTGGTCTAGGGCTATGATGATGGCTCTTGAATCGAAGAATAAGATGGGCTTCTTCAACAGATCTATTGTTCTGTGTCGATTTCTGATCCATTGATTCCAAAGTGGCGTCGTTGTAATAATATGGTTCTATCATGGATTAATTGTTTCCTTTCTCTAGATATCTCTCAAAGTGTTCTTTGGATTGACAAAGCTTTCAATCTTTGGTCCGATCTAGCCGATTGCTTCTCTCAAAATGATGCCTCTTGCATCACAGAGATTTAGGAAGAAATGTTTGCATTACAGCAGGGCGATCTTACTATTGGTCAGTATTTCACTAAGCTAAAGATTCTTTGGGACAAATTGTAAAATCTTCGTCCTCTTTCCTCTTGTTCTTGAGAAGCTCGGACGTATTCTCAGTAGGATTATGTTATTCATTTTCTTCGTGGTTTGAGTGATCGTTTGCTGGAGTTAAGTCCCAAATCATGCTTATGGATCCTATGCCAAACATCAATCATGTTTGCAATCTTATCTTGCAGTAAGAGTGTGAGCTGTTATATGATTCTAAGCTGTTTCTTGCTAATCGAAGCTCTTCTCAACCTCAGTCATTTGATAATTGGAATTGCTCTCAACCTTGACCATCTTCTATCTCCAATTCTTCCTTGACCACGAAGCTTTGTACCTACTACAATAAGCCATGACACACTAAAGATACTTACTTTCATAAGCATGGCTTCCCTCCAGGTTTTAAATTTTGCAACAAATCTCACTTGGCCAACAATTTTGTTTCTGAAGTTTTTGCTGCTACGGTCTCCTCTTCTTATGATGCTAAAAATGGTCTCACACCTAAGCAATATTAATAGGTTCTTGCATTGGTTCAGAGGGAAAATTCTTCTAATTCTTTCTCCTATTCTTTAAATCATGTCTTTGCTTCACCGGAAGGTATATCACACATTATGTCTCCTTCTTCCTCTACTTCTTAGATCATAGATATAGGGGCTACTGATCATATTGGTTGTGATCTTAATTTGTTCTCTTCCTATAATTCTATTTGTCCTCTGTTGTGTCTTTACCTAATGGTAATTATGCTACTGCTTCTTATTCTGGCACTATTCATTTTTTTTTTATACTTTTCACCTTACAAATGTCCCTTTCATTCCTGATTTTTAGTTTAACTTGATTTTTGTCACCAAACTTACTAGTCATCTCAGTTGTGTTCTTATATTTCTTCATTCTTCCTATCTCATTCAGGACTTGATCAAGTGGAGGATGATTGGTTCAGCTGAAGTTCATAAGGGCTTGTATATCATGCAACATCAGGCTCAACCTTCTGTTGCTCTCAATTCTCTGTCTGGCCCCCCATCTCCTTCCTTTGATCTCTGGCATTTCTGTCTTGGTCATCTATCACATGGATCTTTTCAACAGCTTCATACTCAGTTTCCTTCAATTTCTTGTAATTTTCCTTCTTCCCCTTGTGATGTATGTCATTTTGTTAAGCAACGCAAATTACCATTTCCTACTAGTACTTCTAGCTGTTCCAATGTTTTCGATCTTTTACATGTAGATGTTTGGGGCCTTGCTCCTACTGTTTTTGTTTAAGGTTTCAAATATTTCCTTACAATAGTGGATGATTTTTTTCGTTACATATGGGTTTTTCCAATGATGAATAAATTTGAAACTCATACTTTGTTGCAAAATTTTCTTACTCTTCATGAAAGGCATTTTAGTTTGAAGTTAAAACCATGCGCGCTGACAATGGTTCTGAATTTGCCATGGACTCTTTCTTTGCATCATACAGTATTATTCATCATAGAACATGTGTTGAAACTCCTGAATAGAACAGTGTAGTTGAACGAAAACATCAGCATCTTATTAATGTTGATCGTGCATTACTTTTCCAATCTCATCTCTCACCTTCTTACTAGTCATATGCCTTGCTTCATACTACTTATCTTATCAATTTATTCCCCACTCCTCTCCTAATGAGCTTTTCTTTCATACTCCACCTGATTATACTGCTTTAAGAGTCTTTGGTTCCCTCTGTTATGCCTCTACTTTATCTAATCATCATCACACATTTGATTCTTGTGCTCATAAATATCTCTTTTTGGGCTTTAAGCCTGGAACCAAAGGTTTGTTCTTTTAAATATTCATATCAGACAAGTATTCATCTCTAGAAATATTCGGTTTCATGAACATATTGTTCCCTTTTCATACTCTTCCAATCTAGATACCTCTTCCTTTTCTTATCCCCAAGACCAGCCTCCTCTTGACTATTTTTCTCCACCTTCTGTTCCTTCTTCTTCTCCTATCTCTTCCTCTCCCCTTCCCCCATTCCACCTTCACGCCATTCTACCAAACAGCGCAAGGCCCCTGCTTACCTGCTGATTTTCACTGTTCTCTTATAACTTCAGCCGTCACTTCTTCCACTCCTTCAAGTTCTAAGTCTCCTCTCTATCCTCTTTCTTTTGTTTTATCTTATGATCGTCTTTCTTCTACTCATAAACACTTTAGTTTGTCTATTTCTATTGATTATGAACCTCGTACATATGCTCAAGCCATTAAGCATGATGAGTGGAAGCAGGCCATGGTTGCTGGAATTTTAGCTTTAAAACAAAATAAAACCTGGATATTAACTGATCTCCCTCTTGGTAAGACACTCATTGGTTGCAAGTGGGTTTTTTGAAATAAATATAAGTCTAATGGTTCCCTTGACAAACACAAAGCACGTTTGGTTGCCAAAGGTTATACCCAAACCGAGGGTGTAGATTATATGGACACTTTTTCTCCAATTGCCAAAATGACCACCATTCGCTTATTATTGTCTCTAGCTGCTATTAAGAGTTGGAACTTATATCAACTTGATGTCAACAATGTGTTTTTGTATGGTGATCTAAATGAAGAGGTATACATGTCTTTACCTCCTAGTTTTTCTTCTTCTACACCTAATCAAGTTTGTAAGTTGCACTCTCTATGGACTCAAGCAGGCTAGTCGTCAGTGGTTTCAGAAATTGTCTACTGTTCTTATCTCTTTTGGCTACACTGAATCACTTTTAGATTATTCTTTGTTTGTACGAAAGGTGGGTGACTCTTTCACTGCTATTCTGGTTTAAGTTTATGACATTATCTTAGATAGCATTAATCTTGCTTATCACCTATATTAAACTTCTTCTTGATGATGTTTTTAAGATCAAAGATTTGGGTGTTCTCAAATATTTCTTTGGTTTAGAAATTGCTCGTTCTTCTTAAGGTATTTCTCTCTACCAAAGGGAATTTGCCTTGGAAATACTTGCTGACAGTGGTTTTTTGGCTTCTAAACCTCTTAAATGTCCTATGGATCGTCATGTTAAGCTTTCTCGTGATGTTGGCATTCCACTGGATAATCCTACCACTTATCGCAATCTTGTTGGTCGCCTTAATTACCTTTACACTACTCGTCCACATTTATCTTTTGTTGTGCAACAACTAAGTCAATTTGTATCTTTACCTACTACTTTTCATCTCAAGGCTACCATAGGGTGTTAAGATATCTCAAATATTCTCTTGCTCATGGATTTTTTTTCTCCTCTGCTTCTACTTTTCAACTCACTGGCTATTGTAATTCAAACTGGGCTAGATGTCCTGATACATGCCGCTAAATTACTAGATTTTGTCTTTACTTGTATCTGTCCTTGATTTCATGGCATGCTAAGAAGCAGGTTACTGTTTCTTACTCTTCTTCTGAAGCTGAGTATCACTCTTTGGCAGCAACTACCCGTGAGGTTCAATGGTTACTTTATTTGCTTCATGATCTACATATTCCCCATCCAAAACCTACTACTCTTTACTGTGATAGTTAATCTGCTTTGTACATTGCTGCTAATCCTACCTTTCATGTACAGACCAAACATATAGAAATTGATTGTCACATCGTACATGAAAAGATCAAAGCTAGCATCCATCATTTACTTCCTATTTGCTATGCTGACCAAGTTGTTGATTGCCTCACTAAACCTCTTGTTGTTGATACATTTTTTGACTCTATATTCAAGTTGGGAATGGTTAACATTCACTCTTCAGCTTGAAGGAGGTGTTATAGTGTAAATAATGTACATAACTAATTATAAATGAGTTGGCATTTCAATTGTATAACAAATTGTACTTATCTCACTTGTATATATACATTAGTACGGAATAATATGAAGCCAAGCTTCCAGTCTTACCATATTGTAATTTGCGTAATATTGTATGCCTCGTTTTAAATCATTCAACAACCTCCTGAATTTGTATTGAAATATATTTATAGATATTGTTTTTTGATTTAAAATTCATATCGAAAATAAAGGGTTAGTTAATACAGAGACGGAGGAGTGAGATGCTTATCGAGTAGAGCAATTATCGGAGCTCACGCAAGAATTAGACTACTAGAACTGAATCTGAATGTTGCATAACGGTGCTCTAGAACAAGAAGGATGGTAGGAAAGAAAATATTACAAAAAAAAATCCATTAATATGATTTGTCTTCTCAATCAGCAATCAATGTTTAAATGGTGATTAGTCTTCTCATTTGATTTAGGTTAAATGGTGATTAGTCCTCTCATTTGATTTAGGTTATTTGATTATTTTTTTTAGTCTAATAGATCAACCCATTAAAGGCAAACCCAAAGTCTAACATAAAAGAAAATTTTCTTTTGTAATATATGACCCGATTTAATTTCCACAATCGTTAAAATTCAAGTTCCCATTGAAAATATATTGCATTCATTAATTAAAGTAATCATTATCGATTTTCCCCTACAACAAAAGAAGACAGACTAAACTAATAGACAATGTTATCAAATCGATATTCGAATCGTGAATTGGAAAGCTTATTTTTAGAATCGTGAATCAAATTGTATCATGAATTATAAGATTCATCATCAATTAGTATAGATGACATAAACATAATTTTCATATAAAAAATATTAGAAGTTAATGTTAAAATTTGTAGATATTAGCAATTTAGCATTTAAAAGACATATCATAAAGATAACATTTTAAAAAGGAAAAGTGCAAACATGAAAATCACAAATAGTCCTAAAGATAAATTGAAATTAGTAAAGTCACGATTACTTCCAAACTCTAATTTAAAAAGACTAAACATATCATTCATCACTCATCATTATTTCTTTCCCAAATCAATGTCACTCAAATTATCATCATCTCCCATTAACAATAGCGCTTCTTCTTCCATCTCCTCTTCTTCATCATCTGCAACATTCTCTTCATTCTCATTCTCTTGTTCTAATATAGATTTCCCTTTGTTATTGGCTTTGGCATTCAAGTTTCTTGGACCTAGAAAAAGAACTTAATAAGCATGATGGTATATATTTAAATTGTAAACAATAATCAACCTAACTTAGTTTTAAATAAAATAATATACCTCTTTTCATTTTATTGCTTGGAGCTCCCTCTTCAAGAGTAAAACTTTCATGTATGTCCATCCATGACTCATCAACTAGCAAGCAAGGATTTTCTTTCTCAATAATCCACTCATCATCAGATTTAATGTCAGATAAACATATTGGTATGTAAGTCTCTCCTTTCTCCTCTCATTTCTTTTGTCTCATCTCAAGTTGAAGGTTATACTTGACAAATACGAGTACACTTAACCTTTGTTACTCTAAGCGATTTCTTTATTTTGTATGCACTTGATCAAAGATGCTCCAATTTCTCTCACATCCCGTAGCACTACATGTGAAACTCAAAATTCTCATTGCTAACTTTTGTAAATCCTTACCTTCTCCTCCGTAACTTTCCCACCAAAGAGCTACCAAGATAAATGAAATAATATTTTAAAAATGCTTTCCAAAACTTAAATTTATTTAGGATTAATAATTAAATTTGAAAAATATTAGATAAAGGCAAAAATCTACTTGGCTATTTTCTTTCTATTGAATATATTGCCATACTCTTTCCTAAAAGCCCCTTAGCAGCCTTGAATGCTTCAAGTTGTTTATCAATTTGAAATCTTATCTTTCTATTTGGAACCATTCTTTCAATGGTTTCATATAAACCATCCATTACTTTGGAGTCTACATTAAATTCTTTACTATAATGAAACCTAATAAAAGTGATTAAACAATTAAAAAAAGATCAATTTTATTTTTCAAACATGCATTTAAACAATAAATATTTAAAGTTCATAAAACTTACTTAAGATTGAGATAGTATGTAGCTAGATGGAGATGACTATGTAGTTGTCGTGCCCAACGAATATCAATGATCTCTTACACCTTAGTATACCTTAATTCGTGATTTTGAAAATTGTTAGCAATTTCTTCTTTGGCTTTGTCTATTACTTCATAAATATATGGTATGCAGGTTTAGAATTACCATTCACTAGCCTCAAAACTTGTACAAGTGGAACCACGCACTTCAAGCAATATATGATGGACTTCCAAAATCTAGCATTACTAAAAACCACTTCATCCACTTGCTTACCTTCACTTTTACTAGCATGAGGACTAGAAGTCCAATCATTTGAAGCAAACATAGTCTGGAGAGTATTCTTTTGCTTCAATATGTAACTTAATATAAGGTAAGTTGTTGCAAATCTTGTGACTGTCGGTCTAGCTAATTCCCTTCCCTTGAATGTTTTCTGTACAAATTTAAAACCCATGTATGCCTATAAATGAGTGTTGTTATTTTTTTTGCATTTGCAATGGTATCATGAAAAATTGGAAGCTTCCCAATGTCCTAAAGGATTAAATCAAGACAGTGTGCTGCACAAGGGGACAAAAATAATTTTTTTCTCTTTTCCTCTAACATCTTCCCTGTTGCCACAAGATTTGAGGCACCATCTGTCACAACTTGTACTACATTATCCTCCCCAATTTCCTCAATGATGTTGTCTAGTAATTCAAACATTTGTTAAGCATCTTTAATCACACTACTTGTGTCCACTGATTTTAGGAAAACTGTTCAACCAGGGCTATTCACCAAAAAATTAGTAAGAGAACTCCCTTTACCATTAGTCCAACCATCACACATCAAGGTACAATCCCATTTTTCCCATTCACTCTTATACTTCTCTAGACTTTCCTTAATTTGATCAACTACTTTCTTTAAGTAAGAAACTCTCACCTCATGATAAGTAGAAGGTTTCAAACCCCTATCATATTCACCAACAGACTTTAACATCTGAATAAACAATGGACTTCTCACCAAATGAAATGGCAAAGCATTACCATATATGCATTTACAAATATCATGCATTACTAACTCTTTATCTTTTATTGTTCTTTGTTTGCTTGATTTTGATGTTCCTTCCTTACCCTTAGCAACAAATGAGTTTATTGTACCCTTGTTTGCATTAACATCTTGGGTGGCTACCTCTTGAAAAACTTCAAGACTATTAGCATCTTTATTTTTTTTTATTATTTTGTAGCAATTGAACAAACAACTCCCTAACTTCATCTGTAATACTTATACAAGGAGCCACATTCTTTCTAGTTCCAGCCAAATGGTGTTTCATCCTAGCTACACCACCCCAACATATATGTTTACGATGTTTGCATTGAACCTTATACCTATGAGAATCAACACTTACACAATGATTCCATGTAACATCAATATCCTTCTTTTGTTTCTTATAAGTCATTGTCCCCCTCCAAAATAAAATTGAAGCATAGAACTATAGATTATTAGATTATAGAATAGATGGGATGAAGTAAATAGGATGGAAGTGTGGAACAATAGGAGTAATAAGGAAAAAAAATTACTAGGAGGATTGCAATGGACTAGCGAATTCCAATATGTGTGCAGTGTGCACTGTGCAATATTGCAGTGAGGACTAAGGTCTATTGTAGAATTATACCTAAAACGTTCTCTAAAGGGATCTATATAAAGCGTTTCTAGGGTACAAAACTTACAAACTAAGAAACAAAATAAAGATAAAATCTAGTTTTTGATATGTTATTTCTTTTAATAAACATTTTTTATATTTGATTAGGATAAGTAAGAACCAAAATAGAAATAAAGTACCGTATTTTATAATATTTTCTTTTTTAATAAAGATTTTTTATATTTGATTGGGATAAGTAAGCAACAAAATAGAAATAAAATCTATTTTTTTAATTTTTTAAATAATTTTTTTATATTTGATTAAGATAAGTATGAAACAAAATATAAATAACATATAGTTTTTGATATTTGGTTGGGATATATTTTTTTGTGATTGATTGGGATATGTAAGTGAGAAATATAAGAGATTATATTTTATTGAGATTTTTTTCCAAAATTGATCGGAATATAAATAAGGGAATATATGTTTTCAAAGATTATATGAGATATATAAAAGGATATATTTTTATATTATATCATGTTATTAAGAAAAGATAGTAGGCAAAAAGTAAAAAAATGAAAAAAAAAGAAGGTTAATTGCGTGTAAGTTGTAACTGCGAAAATAGGCAAAAAAGGCTACTCGTGATTCATAGAAAACAGTTAACTGATGGGAATTTAAAAAAACAAAAATACGTCATATGACAGAGGGTTTGAGAACCGGGTCACACAAGACCTAACCCAGATCATTGCGCGACCCATATATGCAAATCCATTTGCAAGGTCTCTGCAGAATCGCAAACATGATGACAAAGTTGCGATTCACGTGATTTCAGCGGGAATCACATGATCCTGGGATGATTCTCAGTAAAAAAAAGATAAAATCCATGATCTGCATCTTTAATCTGGAACTTCTCTACGATTTGTGCGATCCATATAGTAGATCGTACGATTTCTACTACCATGCTTAGAACATGTCAAATAGAGATTGAAAGAGAGAGAAATGAAGGAGAGAAGTTGGTGGATTGGATTTCTGTCACTACTGTTCATGTGCATTTTCACTCAGAAAATGAGATTATTTGTGAACATAAAAGCCAAAAAGTTGTAGTTCTTTCTACAATGATTCCAACAAGACCAATAACATGAAAAATGGAGCTAAAATAAGGAAGATATGACCTTCCGAAGTTGGCGGGTCGCGATGACCTGCTGGAGCTCCAACTGGGTCAAGATGACCCGACTGGAGGTTGAAGATGATGATGTAGTAGCAAATGCCATGTTATCAGTCAACCTAGACAAGTGGGCTACTCATAGGGTGCCATGTGTCATTGTGTGCCACCTTAGGATGACGTGGTGTCTTGGTAAGCATGCCATATCATCCGATGATGGAGCATCCACGTCACCCACCAAGTGTCACTTTTTGATACGTGGATGAGTCAGAGTTCGCCACATCGTTGAGGGTCAATAGTCAAAGCTGAATGTTGACTGGTCAACATTGACTGTCAACTAGCTATTTCCACACAAAAAATTACAAAGTGGCACGTGGGGTCCACTGGGCCAATGTGTTGCCCTGTGGTAGACATGGTCTGACTCAGAATGATGCGTAAAAAGGATGTGGTTGGCGCATGACATTGGCCGACAGCTCTATAGTGGTGTGTAGTGGTCACGTGCTATCACTGAGAGTGGGTATAACTGGATTTTTTCAATTTTTTAGGATTTTTTATCTAGATATCTTCTCTGGGCACGTGAGGGCGCGTGGGAGCTTGGATTGGGACACTATTTTTTTTCTCTAAAAATCCATAAATTTGAGAGCTTCAATTTGATATATAATTTGTATATATTTGAAGCAAGCTTGGATCTGTTTGGAGTCAAGAAAGTGTTTATGTACACTTGAAAATTCCTGAAAAACTATTAAATTGAATTTTTGAATTTATTCTTTTGGTTTTGGAATTAGTTAGTGTAAAAAATCATTATATTTTGGTTAAAACCCAAATTCAATATTGAATAATTTTTGTACACTTGAAAATTTCTTAGAAAATTTTTCAATTGAATTTTAAATTCAAATATTTTGTTTTGAAATTAGTTGGTGTACAATGTTAAGAATATTCAATATTGAATAGTTATTTGTATTTGAAATTTATTCAAATGATTATTTATGAATAAGATAAATACAATATATCGAATAAAACTTGAAAATTTGTGGCATCTTAAACTTATAAAAGTAAGATCTCCCATGTTATTTCAACCATAATTGAGGTTGAAATAATGATTAGTTTGTCAACCCTTCTTCACAAAGATTGTGATAAAGGATGAGACATGAAGAAATGAATGAATCATTTTATCCAATGGGAGGTGTGCCACAGATATAACCAAGTAAGTGGATAAAAGACATGGCTTAGAAGAAGCTTAACAATGTAACATGAAGCTACGTGTGTTTAATGATTATGCCACAAATGCATCCAAGTAAGTGGATGAAAGGCATGGCTTAGAAGGAGCTTAACAATGTAGCATGAAGCTATGTATGTTTATATGACTATGCCACAAATGCATCCAAACAAGTGGATGAATGCATGGCTAAGAGGAGCTAAATATTATAGCAAGATGCTACATGTCTTTGAGATGGCTAAAAAAGAGCCTATGAGAGAGGGAACCCAATCAAGATACGTCAATATGAGACGCAATCTCATATATCCTAAGTGTTCTGTATAATTGAATTTATGATAAAATTCTTTGCGTTTAGAATTGAATTTATTCTCTTCAATGATGAACATTCATGCAGTTATTCGTTTAAAGGTTCTTACCTCATTATAATAACTGCTCCATTTAAGTGGAACCTTCTGGAATGTATTTAGAAACCTTAAGGGGAAAGTGTTCAATAAAGACTAGGTTAAAAGGATGGTAAGCTAATTAGAATGAGTGCGATGGGAGTCAACATAGTTGTCTCCTGAATATGAAACTAGTGAATGTATCATCTAATTATCTTATGTCTTGTTTGGACAAAATGAGATTTGTATACCATAATTGTCT
>JBAGKO010000003.1:11180076-11190870 GCA_037177275.1 Acacia concinna | reverse complement strand
TTAAGTATAGTAGTTAGTCAATGTAATAGACAATGTATAAGATAAATACATTATGCAAACTTTTTGTGTAATACTTGACATCCATATTTGACATCATAAATGCATAATGCAAACTTTTGATCTTTAATATTTGGCAAATATATTTGACATCATCATAACTAATCTTGTATCTAACAAGGTCATCCGCTTTATTTTTGTTAAAGTGAAAATTTGTCCTGAAAGTTTTACATCCATTAATTTTGACCGTTAGTTGATCAAATATGTTAAATTAATAATCCACATGTCATCCAGTTTATTTTTATTAGAGCTAAAAATTTGTCTCAGAAGCATATATGTCATCTAATTCATCTTTTTTAAAAATTCTAGTACAAATTTTCACTTTAGCAAAAATACAGTGGATAACCTGTAAACTGTCAACTCAACATATTTAGTCAACTAACAATAGGGATAAAATTGCCCCACTTCTAAGACTTATAAGGTAAAAGTGCTTCTTATGAGACTTCAAGAGTAAAATTGCCCTTAGGACAATACTTCCAAAGCAATTTTACCCCTTTATCCTAAAAAAAAAAAACAAAAGAAAGAAAACAGTTGCTCGGCAAAGTTGCAAAATTTCATTTAATAAGTTTATGTGAACTTTGGGAAATATTGTTGAAATTAATGTGGCATAACCTTGCCAAATCCAATCCATAAAACCTTGAATTAACAGCTTGGCTCGTCAGGCCATTGACTTAAAAGAAGGGTGGTCCGTTTTATAAATGTTAAATTGCTTAAGGAGTTGTTTCAGATTAGGCCATCCAAAGTCGCATTTTAGGGTCCGTTTGGATAGAAATGACTTTGATAATAAGTAACTTATAAGAAGTGACTTCAAAAAAAAGTTACTTATAAGAAGTTATTTATGTTTAGATAGGAAGTAACAGAAGTTGATAGAGAATGAGAGAGACTTATGAAATAAGTCATTTTTTTTAGCTTATAAAATAAGTCACTTTTTTGGGTAAGAGTCCTTCTCTCTACCACTCTACCCAAACAACCATTTTATAAAAAGTAACTTAAATGTGATGATAAGTTATTTTTTCCTCCTTCCCAAACAGACACTTAGTCTGGGAGCCGGAGTCGATCACAACTAGATGTAATAGAGTTGAAAGCAGCATTATATTTCAAATATCACCCTAAGCATATATTTGAAAACCATATGGGCTAAACCATTGAGTAAAAAATCGGATCGGACTGCCTAGTTTGACCAGTTTAAACGGGAACCGACCTATTGTCTGGTCTAGTCTAGAAATAAAAATCGGAGGGGTTGAACTGGTCCTAGATCAGTCAAACCGGTTTTTTTTTTTAAAAAAAGAATATTACTTATTTATTTATGAAATTTTAAAAATATATCAATATATTGTCACCTATTATTATAAATTATACTTATATTTTCTTTAATTTCCATGTATAAATAGAGTGTTATTTTATTATTGTCGATTAAATTATAATATTTTAATATATGGCCGGTTCAAACCCTGATTCAACTGGTTGAACCCTTTAAACCCTATATCCATACCATGACCGGTTTTATGCTCGGTCTGATTTTTTAATACTTAGGCTAAACACAAGATCAATATAAGAAAAAAAGAGGAGGAAAAAAGAAGGAAGAAGATGCAGTCGAATTGCTCTATCCTTCATCCTTTGACCGTACACTGCCATGAAAATGATTTATAACATGAGTGTCTTGCAAGATATGATTTTTGTGGGAGAAGAAGGGAATGAGCCCATTCCAATTTCATCTTTTAGGGACTCACGAGTTTGGGAGCACGGCCGAGTCTGAAACAAAGAAGAAACACCATGGGAAGTAGTGGAGAGACCTCGAACTCAGAAAAGGAAAGAACGCCTCAAAAGGAAAGACTATTATGGAGTAAGTTCTAAGTGAGACTTGAGCCAGGATGTGATAATTCATATATTAATTATTAATTAATATCCATTAAACTTTTTTAGAGAAAATCCCAGAAAAA
Source organism: Acacia concinna (assembly GCA_037177275.1). NCBI lineage: Eukaryota > Viridiplantae > Streptophyta > Magnoliopsida > Fabales > Fabaceae > Acacia > Acacia concinna. The sequence continues at coordinate 11,188,873 of JBAGKO010000003.1, read as the reverse complement.
GATTACCGAAATATATAAAGGACGATTCAGTGATATGAAATCGGGAAATTCCAACATTACTTATTTACATAAGTGCCACTAGATTTTCACGGATTTTCATAACAACACTATTCAAATTTAGGGGCGTTTATGCAAATTAAGTAAATGCACTTAAATTGTCATAATATGAGTATCTCAATTCACAACAAGAACATCTTAATTCACAACAATTGAAGCATTTAGGTAATATATATCTCTTGTTGTGAATTGAGACATTATTGTTATGAATTGCGATATTCTTATTATAAAAATTTTGAGGCATTTCCTAATTTCACAAAATTTTAAAATTCAAAAATTTCATATTCCTACCAACGGCCTAAATTGAAATTTTTTGATTTCACAGCACTGAATCGTTTTTTATATATTTCAACAGTCTTTTTTTAAAATTTTCCCCTTTTTTGACCAAAATAATTTCTTTTTAATAATAGACACGCCACTAGTTCACATCATCATTCATTCTATATATCTATATATATATTGCCTATAACATCATTCATATATTTGATATTTTTATTTTATTTTTCGTAAGGGGTATCCCCTAACCTGGCAGGCCAAATACAAGGGATCGAACTTAAGGCCAGCTGGCTAGGAGATTTAATATTGCTCTATGCCTAAGGCTAGGGATTGAACCCCTGACCAATGTTAAGGGTAGAAGAGTCCCTACCGCTTTACCACACACCCCTAGTTATTTGACATTTTTATTTTAACAAAAGTACACATTTAGTCTTTTAACTTTTATGCAATATATTGTCTTATTTGATTTCTTAACTTTATAAAATAACTCTTTTTTTACTGGCTATCAAATATCTTTTTAATCCTTTAATCATAAAGACTCTAACAAAAAAAATGCTGAGATTCAAAACAAAACCTTTTCAAAGGTTGACATATTAAGTTTAATTTTTAAATTAATAATTATGCCTTTTAAAATTAAGAGACTAAACTGAAATTTTGTAGGAAGGTAGATAACTAAATGTAATTTTTTGCCTTTTATTTTTTATTTTTAAACAAGTGCGATAACATTAATTAAAAATTAATTACTTTTTATAAAATTAGCACCCTTTTAAATAAGAGAAGGGTAGTTAGGGAAAAAAAAAAAATAGAGAAGCATGAGGGATATTTATTTATTATTTATAATTATTGTTAGAGCCAACGGTCATAGGCATGGCTCCGCTTCCCCGAGAAATGGTCACTGTAGCTGTTAGCGACTTAGCGTTGCTCTTTATTTCCGTTAATTCTTGAAAAGTCAGCACCAAGACATCAACGAATGAACAAAGTTATAATTAAAAATATTGTAAAGACAAAAAGTGAACGCATGAGCATAAAATAATTATAGTTTGTTACCCAAACTTAACGAAATTTACAATACAAACCCCACAAATCCCAAATCATTCTTAAATAGTCAAATGTAAAGGACCCATATTTCATACTGAAGGCTTTATTTTTTAGCCTTCCAAAACGTTAACACCTACATTTTGCATAATTACAACTTTTATAACTCATACTTTAATTTGGTTTTTTTAAAAAAATGACAATTAAGCGTATAATTTATAAAATAGGGTTTATATTACTGAACTTATCTTCCTAGCACTCCCATCCTTGGTACCTCACAATACCCCAAAATTGCAGTGTTTTGGGGTGAATGGGAGAGGTTTCTTTATTTCTTTTTTTATTTTTTTACAAAATAACATTTATGGCCTCAAAATATTTTTTTAAGTCCACTCAATATTCTAAAATAATTTTGTGTGCTAAAATACTTTTCAGGAGCACTTAGTATCTAATAATATGTACACTAAACTATTTTTTACCAATAAATTTTAACATTTAAAACATAGTATTATAAATTTAGGGTACTCATTACTACTGAAAAATTATTTTAGGAGCTTCTTGTTGTAACTAGAAAATTAATTTGGGGTGCTAAATATTGCATAAAAGTTAAAAGATACATTTATAATAAATAGATACATTTATTAAATAGATACATTTAGTATGTAATTTAAATTTTAAAATTTAAATTACATTTTTCTTTTGTATCCTTATTAAATAGATACATTTATAATAATTGTTCCTCACTCACTACTAATTCTTTCAAATACAATTATTTATTACATATTCTTCCTTATATTTTTCACTCATTTTCTCTCATATAACTTATATTTATTCTCTTTTTTATTCTTTTTCATGGAACATATTTGGAGAGGTATGAGATTTTTGACACAATCATTATTTTAAACTAATCTTAATCACTAATTCATTTTTCACAATAAAAAAAATATTTACAAAAAGGATTGGAAGAAGTATTTATTAAGGTTAGAAGATTCATTTGAATATTAAAAGGTACATGCATAATAGATTTTTGTTCCTCCACCAATGACGAAAGTCAAATTTGATTGTGGATAAGAAGAACTTAAAACTTCAAGGTCTTTAATCATAAATTACCCTTAGCCAAGTTTTGGCATTCAATTGTAATATTTTCTATTTGGGTATTTTTTTACTGTAATGTTTCACAAACAAAAAAGTAAAAGTGGGGGCATCATGCCCCAGCTGGCCAAGCCCCCATACCTTTCTTTGAAGACAGCCAAAGCGAAGAAAAAGCTGTGAAATTCCTATTCTTCCCTTCCGTTAGATTCATACTCATTTGATTTTGATCCTTCTTTGCTTTCACGTCTTCAATTTGCGAGGTTTAATTCGCTCAGAATATGCCTGAAATGGATGGTTCCTCGACCAAACCGCCTCAAATCTCCGAGATGTTCCAGAAATTTGCCCTCGCATTCAAGACCAAAACCTTCGAGTTCTTCGCCGACGAAGATCACGCCGCCGCAGCCGCCGCCGGTGAAGACTCTGATGGTTTCTCCCTCTTGGACTCTGCCGAAGATTTTATCACTGATCAGAAAGTTGTGGTTATCAAACCAGATCCAGCTGGCAATTTCTCTCCGGAAATGACGCCGTCCCCGCCTGACCCACCCGTGGCGAAGCCTCCTGTTGAGAGCGAGGTGAAGAATTTGGAGCAAGCTGAGAAATTATCCCCGCCGGCTCAACGAACGACGGTGACGAAGCCAATCAGTGAGAGTCAGATCAGAGCATTTAATGCCCAGATGAGCCACACTGTGATTTCCACGATGTTCGCTACGATTTCGTCATTTGAAGCTTCGTATGTTCAGTTGCAGACTGCTCATGTTCCATTTATTGAGGAAAATGTGAAGGCGGCTGATAGAGTTTTGGTTTCACACCTCGAGAGACTATCCGAATTCAAAAAATTCTATAGAGATTGGCAAAAGAATCCTGATTTTGATTCTGAACTTCCTATCAGGTCTTGCTTGGGTGCTCAGGTGGAAGAAAATCAGAACAAGCTGCGGACTCTTGGGACTGTTTCAAACCGCTTACAGTCAGAGCTTGAACAGAAACATGATGAGGTTTCAGCTCTGAGGAAAAAGTTGGATGAGATTCAAAAGACTAATGTCAAGCTGTCCAAGAAGTTATGCGGTAATTTGAATTCTTCTACTGATGTTTTACTGACTGTAAGAGTGTTTGATTCTGTCTTGCACGATGCTTCTAGAGAAACTCACAAATTTACTAAGATATTGATTAACTTGATGAGAAAAGCTGGGTGGAATTTGGATGTAGTGGCTAATGCAGTTCATCCAGATATCAACTATGCAAAGAAGGGGCACAATCAGTTTGCTCTTTTGTCATATGTATGTTTAGTAATGTTTCAAGGCTTTGATTTGGAAGATTTTGGGATGAATTCCAGTGAACTCTTGTCCGATGGCCATGATTCAGATTCAGAGAATAAAAGTAGGTTTTTGAAGCAACTTCTTGAGCATGTTTCCAGCAATCCAATGGAGTTGCTCAGCATCCATCCTACTTGCGATTTTTCAAAATTTTGCGAGCAACAATATGAGAGACTTATCCATCCCACAATGGAGTCATCCATTTTCATTGATTTGGATGGAAATGAAACAGTATTGAAGTCATGGAGGTCAATAAGCATGTTCTATGAGGCATTTGTTAGAATGGCCAGCTCCATATGGACACTACACAAGTTATCCCATGCCTTTGATCCCGTGGTCGAAATTTTTCAAGTGCAAAGAGATGTAGACTTCTCTATGGTATACATGGAAGATATTACAAGGAGAGTTACTTGGCCAAACAAGAGAAGGGCAAAGGTGGGATTCACAGTGTTTCCAGGATTTAAAATTGGGGGGATAGTTATTCAATCACAGGTTTATCTGAATGACTTAAAATGTACAGAGTAGTATTAGTAGTTGCCCTTGTTCAATATAAGCTATAGGCCACGTTATCAGATGAAACTGTATCTGTAAGGTTTCAAACCAGTTGGCGGCTCTGGCAGTATATACCCTGTTTACTTCTCATTGTAAGTGAAATCCACTTACTTTCCTGGAATTTATACCAAGAAGAAGCCTGTTACAGATTGAGAAAGACACTATGTATGCCAGAAGATGTTTGGTTCTTCTGCTGATGAAGTGGGAGCAAGCCTATTTGTCTCAAGTCTTCTCATCTATTTATTGGTAAAACTCATGTGCAATAGGTAGCCTGCGGACACTTTCCTTGTTTTATCTTTCTTTACTGTTTGTCAGTTTTGTTTTTGGTTGTTTATAGGTTACTTGTGTAGAGCTTAGTGTACAGAATACTCAGTTTCTGGGGACTATGAAAGCTGATTAGTCAATTGTGTATCCAATATCCATCACTCAAAAAACAAATAAATGTTTCCTTACAGTAGTTATCAGCAACATATTATTTCAACAATATATGGCTTTACTTATGTTTTTTGCTAGCAACCAACGATATGCTATGGTTAGTAATTTGGCTAATAATGTCTCTTTGTTCAGTTGTTTTTTTCCTGGGAAAATAAAGGTTCAGATTCAAAATGTTTCCCAGGTTTGGGTGGCTGAAGATCTCACCTCTCTGGATATGCACATTTTTTTGGGATCACTCTGTTACATCAATAACTTTTGTCCTGTTTTTGCCTGCCAACGCTCTCCACTAAACCTGGACTTTAGGTATCCTATGATGACAAAGATTATGAGAGCGATATATAGTGCCAGGGATGAGACCCACATAATAGATTCCCACCCATTTCTATGTATCATCATTTTCCTGCAGGAATCCACTTTCCACAAAACCACTTTGGCCGTCGAGTGGTTGCTACTTGGCTTAGATTGATGCTTCAGGTTCTTGTAAAATTGTGTGTATATTTCCTGAAAAAACTTTTTAATTAAGGGAAAATTTTATTAAACTACCACTTGAAATTCTATAATCCAAAAAGGGTTGTTAACACTTACAAAAGATAGCAAAGTCATCACATTGGAATTTGGGATGTCAATATTTGAGTAGAAAGTCTTTAATGCCCTCATCTTTTGTATTTCTCACTTTCTTCTCTCTCATATTTCTTTCTTTCTCCACGGACATTTTCTTCTCTCTCTATTCCTTTCCCAATTCCGCCACCCCTCCCCCAGTGGCACCCCTTTATATCTCATATTATCCCTTGCTTGATTTGTAGCCACAATTGGAGCAAGACTCATGGCCAAAGGAGAAGAGATGATACTTTTTCATGTTTTTTTCGTCCGATTCTTGGTTCTTGCTTGACCTCCGATAGTGGTTATGATGAATCCCAACGGTGAATGCGAGATTTCCAGCTGAGTAAACTCTTGTCCCTTCTCCCTCTCTTTTCTCGGTGTCTTTCCTTTCTCTCATTCCCCTTTTGTCTTCTCTCTAACTTTTCTCTCTCCACCACCATTAAGTATAGCAAAAGAGGAGAAGGATGTATAGAAAAATGTTCCAAGAAGATCAAGAGACCAAAGCTAATTTTTAGAAATGTTTAAGTTTTGTTTTCTTATTGAAAGGTGAAGGAATGAGGAAAAGAAAAAAAAATTATTTGAGATTGTTTGGAGTTTATTCAAAGGTACAAGCTTGGATTTTGTGTTGTTGTTTCATCTGAGTTGCCCTATGTTGTTTCTGCATTGTTTTTCTTCTCAATTATTCTGGGTATTGACTAAATAAGTAGCGATACTGACTACATGAATAATAGAAATGACTAAAAGCATAATGACATTGACGATTCAAACATAACAATGGATTGAGTAATTCATAACAAGTTATAAAAAAGTGTGCAATGGAATTTGTAATAATAATAATAATAATAATAATAATAATAATAATAATGGTTTTGTCAAACCTCGTTATGGTATTGATAAATGAATAAACAAGGAGTATTTTAAGAGATTGATTGACTATAACTGTTAGTATTAATCAAATCAAATGTGATTCGTTAGAAGAATAATAATGGGTTTGACTATACTCGTTATGAGTTTGATAAAAAAAAAGGAACAAGTTATTTGAAGAAATTAAATAATCAATAATTATTAGTATTAATCAAAACTATAATGATATAAGCTATAATAATGGTTATCACGATATTAGTTATGGTTTTAATAAAATGAAGGCACATGGTACTTTTCTCTATCATCATAGGACACCCCCCTCTTTTACCTTACATCACATTATAAAGCCTTTATTTTCTTTGCATCACAGTACGTCTGTCACCTAAAGAAGGGGCATTTGAGTATTTTGCTTATAATTTAGAAAATCCAAATTCCCCTTTTGTCATCAATGCATCTTTTGGAAATTATGTTAGCATGTTTTTCTTAATTTTCTAAATTCATAAGGTATGTAATTGGAATTTTCCCATTAATAATTAAGTTCTACAATGTTAGAACATGATATAATAAAACCAAATATTAAATAATTGTTTCAAATATAAAATTAATGATTTCTTAGTTATTAGGGTTTGTTTGTATGGTAGCTTCTAAGACTTATTTAGCATCACATCACAAATATCAGTAACTTATAATAAGTTAAGTGTTTGGATGTAGTTTAAAAAATAAGCTGATGCTCACAAAAGGTAGCATCAAATTGTAAAGCTCATTGGATTAGGTTATTGTAGCGTCAGATAGCAGCAAGGAGGAGGAAGAGAGAGAGAGAGAGAGAGAGAGAGGGGATAAAAGAGTTATTTAATTGAATTTTCTATAGAATTGATATATCGACTGTTTCAAAAAATTCTAAACTAACTGTCATTAGTCTCCAAATAATTCATGAGTATTCCCCAATTTTTCTTATACATTATTTTCATCTTATCCTTAGTTGGACCACAAATTACAACCATACCATTATATTTTTGAAATTTGGAGTTCTAGAGAGAATTTTCACCCAACTTTGAAAATTCATATATGATTGTACAAATATTCAATTGAAGTGATTCCAAAGCTTAAGTGTCCCTTATTAAGTATAGTTTAAGGAAAAATACTTCTTGGGTTCAATTGGAATCAAATAATTCCCAATAATTTTATTTTTGAACACTGCTTTAGAAATTGGATAATTTCACTGGGCAAACTTTAAAAGTTTATATCTCTTAACATATATATCCAAATCATGCAAATGACATATAAAATTAAATTTTGACATGATGCCTAGTTTTAGACTAAAAAGTTTCATGATTTTTGGACATCATTTACATAGGATAAACTGACATACAATAAGACTGTCACCTTAGACATCATTTACATAGGATAAATTGACGTAAAATAAGACTGCCACTAGTCTCATTCTAAAAATTAGTTAAAACTTACTTTAGCTATGATTATTACACTAAAATCCACCATTTTATTCCCCTTATCATGTCATATACTTAGGGAATTTGGTAAATAAAAATTTGAGATGTTACACATTTCTTATTTATTTTTAAACAAAAAAAATATTTTAAAAATTTCATAATAAGTTACTTTTCTACTTATCATTCAAACATATTTAAAAAAAAAGTCACTTTTGTAAAGATACATCCAAACACAACAACTTTGATAGGTCATTTATTTTTTTGAAGTTACTTCTAATAAGCCTATAAAAAAAATAAATAACTTAAAATAAACTACTTTCAAACGAACCCTTAGTTGAAAGGGAAGCACCTAGTCCAAGGGTCAGCCTTCTCTTTCAACCATTCCAGAAAAAGTACTTTTTCCTTCGACCAAATTTGTACTTCTTTGATATCATTTTGCAAATGGACTTCCCGAGAGGTATCATTTCCTGCAAGAAACCAGTTGATTTCCAACTATGCACTGGAAAACGTAGCTAAGATAAGGTGAGATATTTTGCCTTGGAACATTTTTTTTTGGGTTCTTTTTATTTGGCCAAGGATTGTCCAAGAACTTATTGTCGTTCTACTTGAGTGTGTTTAAAATAAAGATTGTAAAAATAATTTTTTGGCAATCATATGAAGTAATATTGGATAATCTGATTTGTTTTTGGAATAACAATGGTAGAAGTTATTCATAAGTTACTTTTATAAGAGTAAAACTTGTTTGATTAAAATATTAAAAAGTAACTTTTGATGAGAAATTAGTCAAATTACTAAAAAAGACATAAAAATTATAACACAAAAATGAAAAAAATAACTTTTTAGAAAAGTAAAAAAAAAATCCAAAAAACATATAATTAATAACATGATTAAATGATTTTTTAGGATTCTATAAAAAAATCAACTGAGTCTTATAATGAGGAAAAATATTCCTTCCGGTCCTAATTATAAGGCCTGTTGACTTTTTTAAAGAGTCCTAAAAAAGCTAATTACGTTAGTCATATCATCTATTGTGTTTTATTACATTATATATTAGTTCATAAGTCAAACAATATAATTTGAAGAAAAACGATAAATATATTAATGTCTTAAAGTAATGTAATTAGCTTTCTT